>PITA01001175.1:0-210524 GCA_004023965.1 Spilogale gracilis | reverse complement strand
TCTTTATTAATTTTCTGTTTAGATGATCTGTCCATTGCTGAGAGTGGTACGTTAAGATCTCCTACAATTAATGTATTCGTATCAATATGACTCTTTATTTTGCGTAACAGTTGGCTTATGTAGTTGGCTGCTCCCATGTTGGGGGCATAAATATTTACAATTGTTAGATCTTATTTGTGTACAGACCCTTTGAGAATGATGTAGTGTCCTTTTGTGTCTCTGATTATAGGTTTTAGATTAAAATACAATTTATCTGATATGAGAGTTGCTACCCTGGCTTTCTTTTTGGATCCGTTGGTCCTCCATCCCCTCACTTTCTATCTGGAAGTGTCCTTAGATTCAAAATGTGTCTCTTGTAAACAGCATATGGATGGGTCCTGTTGTTTTATCCAGTCTGCAACCCTTTGTCTTTTTATTGGAGCATTTAGGCCGTTCACACTGAGAGTGATTATTGATAGATACATTTTTATTGACATCATGTTGCCTGTGAAGTTCATGTTTCTATAGATTTCCTCTGTAAATTCTGTTCTGTGTCTCTCTTGGGTTCGTTTCTCTTTTATAGAACCCCTCTTAGTATTTCTTGTAGTGCTGGCTTGGTGGTTGCATAATCTTTTAGACCTTGGCAGTCCTGGAAGCTCTTTATCTCCCTTTCCATTCTGAAAGTCTACCTTGCTGGATACATTATCCTTGGTTGCATATTTTTTTTCATGTAATTTCCTGAATAGGTCTTACCAGCCCTTTCTGGCTTGCCAGGTTTCTGTGGATAGGTCTGACGTTATTCTGATGATCCCCCTTATACGTACGGGATCGCTTCCCCCTAGCTGCCCTTAAGACATAGTCTTTGGTTTTATGATTCATGAATTTCACAATTATGTGCTTGGAGGTTTTTCTGGCCTCATTTATCTTGGGGGGTGTCTTCTCTGCCTTTAGGACATGAACATTTGCTTCATTCCCCAGATTCGGGAAATTTTCATCCATGATTTGTTCAACTATATCTTCTAGGCTTCTCTCTCTCTCAGCTCCTTCGGGGATTCCAATAATTCTCATATTGGAGCGTTTTGTGGCATCATTTATTTCCCTAATTCTATTTTCATGGGATGTTAGTTGTTTGTTCCAAGTCTTCTCTTGCTCCTCCTTCTTGATCCTTCTGTCTTCTAAATCACTAAATCACTTACTCTAGCTCTTAGTGTATTTAAATTAGATGGCATCTCATTAATAGCCTGTCTAATCTCGGCTTTCATTTCTGTGATTAGAGCTTCTATCTTGAGACTAATGTCCTTTTCCAAGTTAGCCATTACTTGGACGATTGCTGCCCTGAATTCCATTTCTGCCTTATTGTTTATGTTCATTTCCAGTAATTCTGTGACAGGGGTTGCAATTTCTGGGTTTTTCTTCTTTTGGTCATTCCAACTCCGAGTCATTTTGGCGAGGAGTAGTTGAGGGGATGTATAGCTGAAAATATCAACCTCTATCCAGATGAACTGTTCCTTGGAAGGCTTCAGAGCAATTAGAAGTCACCACTCTCTGCTGATAGTCTTCTGTCCCCATAGAGATCCAGAAGTGATCCAGAAGTGTGTAGTCTTACATCTCAGGCTGATTTCATGTGTGTTCAGATTGTGTTGGTAGATAGTTTAGCTCACTACAGGAGACCTTTTGAAATAGGATCTCCTACTTCTCTGCCATCTTGCCCCTCTCCTCATTTTTAATTTTTTAAAATAATTTATTTTATTTTGTTTTTTTCAGTGTTCCAAGATTCATTGTTTATGCATCACACCCAGTGCTCCATGCAATACTTGTCTTCCTTAATACCCACCACCAGGCTCACCCATCCCCTCACCCCCCTGCCTTCCAAAGGGAGGTTTTTTCTCAGAGTCCAAAGTCTCTCATGCTTCGTCTCCCTCTCTGATTTACCCCATTTCACATTTCCTTGCCTTCTCCTCCTATCCTCCATGTTATTCCTTATGTTTCACAAGTATATTAAACCATATGATAATTGACTTTCTCTGCTTGGCTTATTTCACTCAGCATAATCTCCTCCAGTCCCGTCCATGTTGATACAAAAGTTGGATATTCATCGTTTCTGATGGAGGTGTAGTATTCCATTGCATATATGGACCATATCTTCTTTATCCATTCATCTGTTGAAGGGCATTTTGGCTCTTTCCACAGTTTGACGATTGTGGCCATTACTGATATGAACATTGGGGTACATATGTCCCTTCTTTTAACTACATCTGTCTTTGGGGCAAATATCCAGTAGTGCAATTGCAGGATAATAGGATAGCTCTATTTTTAATTTTTTAAGGAATCTCCACACTGTTTTCCAAAGTGGCTGCACCAACTTGCATTCCCACCAACAGTGTAAGAGGGTTCTCCTTTCTCCACATAGTCTCCAGTACTTGTTTTCTGTCCTGTTAATTTTACTGTCAGGCACTTTAAAAACATAATCTTTTTTAGCCTTAGTAAAGTATGTGTGAGGTAAATATTATACCTATTCTGTGGCTAGGAAAATTGAGGCTCAGTGGGCTTAAAAATTTGCCTGTTTATATTTGGAAAAAAAAAAAAAAAGAATAGAACCATACTTCACAAAAACAAATTCAAGATGGTTAAAGACCCAAATATAATTCAGTCTATAAAATCATTAAAAGAAAATATAGGAAATTACTTTTATGGCTTTTGGCTAGGTCACGTCCTGAACATGGTATGGAAAATAAATGCCATAATGGAACAAAAATTATATATTTAACTTCATTAAGAAGAAACTTCTTATGATATAATGATGCAAATTGAAATTAAAAGATGGAAAATATATGCATGGTATGTTACAAAAAATTAGTACACTATCTAAAGAACGTCCTTTGAAACAATCACAAATGAAAAACTGCCCAGTTGTGGTGTAGATAAAGAATAAGAATTGCTGAGCAGTCAAATGGAAAGATGTCTACGTATGAGAGGGTATTCACTCTGTTATTATTCAGGGAATTACAGATTTTCAATAAATAGACCCCTCAAGTTGGCAAAAATTAAAGAGGTTGATAGTGACAAGAATTGGAGGAGCTGTGAGTGAGCATTTTCACACACTGCTGGTGGGAACTATAAGTTGATCCTGCTTGGTAGGGTAATTTAGCATTATCCATTAATAGTTGAATTGTGTATTACATGTTTCAAAATCTACCCCAAAGAACCTATGTATGTGCACAATGAGGCCATTCTAGGGAATGCTTTTACAGCATTATTTGTAACTGGTGTTGTGATATTGTCATATGATAAGAAATACATATTCTGGTCTTCATCTTTAGTTCCTGGCATAGAGCTTCTGAAACCCCTGTAATGTCCTAAAGGATAAGAATAATAGGAACATCCTTTGTGAGACTTGGTTTTTGTTCCTTGCTCCTAAAATAGCTTTAGAACATCAAGGTGAAAGGAACATCTTTTGTTACTCTCACAAGCTCCTTTCAGCCCCACCTGAGTCTATGTTGATGAGACAACTTTTGGAAACCCACTAAGGATGAGCGGGGAGCTGGTCACCAGGGGAACCATCCATATGATTAGAGGACTGGAACTTTCAGCCCCTACTCCCCAGTCTCTAGGGAGTGGGTAGGGATGATCTAGGTGATTGAGTTCAATCACCAGTGGCGAATGATTTTATCAATCATACCTATAGAACCTCCCTAAAAACCCCAAACAGTGAAATTTGGAGGTTTTCGGGGTTGGTGAACATATCAAGGTGCTGGGAGGTTGGAATGCCCAGAGGCACAGAAGCTCCACAGGGCTTCCCACACACTTCGGGCTATGCTTCTCTTCCTTAGCCCTTTGTTAGTTGTATCTTTTATAGTAAATGGAGAACAGTAAATGAAGCACTTTCTTGAGTTCTGTGAGCCGTCATGGCAAATGATCAAGGCTGAGGAAGGGGTCACGAGAACCCCCGACTTAGGGCCAGTTGTTCAGAAGTACAGGTGACCATCTGGGACTTGCACTTGGCCCCTGAAGTGGAGGACGGTATTATTAGACTGAGCCCTAACTTTAGGGTCTGTGCTGACTCCAGGAAATTAATATCCCAATTGAGTTAGTATCAACTGAAAACTAGAAAATTGCTTGGTATGGAAAATGCACACACATAAAGTGTCAGAAGTGTTGTGAGTACAGAAATTGTGGAAGAAAATTAGAAATGTTTCTTTTAGGTGTGAACAATCTAAATATTCTTCAAAGGTTTAGATAAATTATGCTATGCACAGTAAAAGACAAAACGAGAGAGGTAGATACATATGTACTAATGTGGGACTAAGCTCCATAATGTACTGTTGAAGGAAAAGAATAAAGATGAAAAAGGCACGTCTGAAATGAACCCATTTGTATCTTTATTTTTTAAAAAAGTTTATATACAACGATACTGTGTATTTTCTCCAGGTTGATATATAGGCATTGAAAAAGGTTTGAAAGGATATGCACCCAATATTTAACAGGGATTACCCCTGGAGAGGGGAAGAAGGCACCAAAATCGAAAGAGGGTGTCCAACGGGTCTTTAGCCATGTTGGTAATTACGTTTACAAGGAAAATGTGATGAATAATTCATTTAAAAAGGGCAAGAAGCATATTCAAAGTCACAGATGAAGAGAAACAGAGCTTAAGAGGTCTAGCATAACTAAACCAGCGAATAAAAGATCGTTTTTTTTTTACCCTCCCTTGCCTTTCATATTATCCTTGTAGGTCATTAGAAAAGTAATTTAAGAGGAAGCCACGATGTTTACATTGATTTGAAGGCTGGCAGTCATTTAGAAATTAGATTCTTCCTTAGTTCTGTATTCCTTTGTCTGTATCCTACATTTTAGCTCTTAGCCTTTTAAAATAAATGTCAACCTTCTCTGTTCAATTTTCTGCTTTGTCAGCATATCATGAGCTCATGTTCTGCTTTCCTAATAGTACAGTGGAAGGCTCCTGCTTTTATTGTCAATGAAACCTTTGTCTATAGGATTCCTTTGGCCTCAGCTGGTGTTCAGCTTCTTTCAACTTATTAATGCAAAAGGCTGAATATTGAGTGTTATGCTGCCTTTGAAGAGTAGCCAGCACTTTTTAGGTCTGGATTTCAAGTTTTCTACATAATTAGAAGCCCAGACCCTCCGTGAGCTATATCATGGAATTTCCTGCAGGACTCTAAGATGGAATTTTGAAAAATGAGTCAAAAGAATCTTTTGGCCTCTACTTGAAATGTGGCATTATGACATGAGCTGTAAGTTTTTTTGTTGAACTTTTAGCATAGAATGTATTGGATATAGGCCAAGAGTGCCTTGAGCACTTGAAAGGGGCAGGATCAGGCATGATCTGGAGATCAGACCACCAGTATTTTCGTGGAGTTGTGTTAGGGCCATAAGGACTTTTTGGAGAGTATACTTAACAACTGTTGATGACATTGGATACATTTTAAAAGTCACTTTGAAGCCCTCCTCGTGTTTCTGAACTTTTGTCTTTCACTCAGGCCTCTTTATGCCTTGAGGTGAGTAAGAGGGACAGTAACCTCTCTTTCTTGCGTGATGATCAAAACACCTTCGAATGATAATCAGGATGAAAGTGCTTTGCAATCAGATCCTTTTTCTGTAGCTCCTAGTGCCTTCAAGAAGTTTTAGTGTACCATTCAGAAAGGAGAAGTGATTACTACTCTACTCTCCTGGGACTTTAGTCTAGCTTTTGAATTTTGAGTTAGTCTTGGCAATGTGTTGTATAGTTGGCTTTGAAAGACCATGACAGGAACTTCCCAGAAATGAGGAACAAGGAAGTGTTGTAGTCAGCCTTCTGACTTGCTTTTAAAAGACAGGAATAATACTAATGGTGCTTCATTATGCTTGAAACTGGTACTTATTGTGGAATGACTGAGGAATTTCAGGCATTTCTTAGACACCTTATCTTTCAAGATGAAGCTCATGTATACCTATCAGAACAGCTCTCCCTTTTCCTTATTTTAAACATCTGACCCAGATTATTCAGGGACTTTGTCCCTCCTTGTTGCTCTGATTGTTGTACTAAATTCCTTAAATACTCCACGCTTGTTAGGGGTTCATCCCAGAACTTGCACCCAAGCTCCCTAACTTGACTTCTGCATCAGCTGCTTTTTCAGAGATCACTTGATCATGGAACATGGCAGCGTTGAGTCCATGTTGCTGGCTTTGCTTTGAAAAACTCCTTGATGACACTTAGAGGTGTTCTTGAAGCACTCGCAGACCTTTGGCTGTTGCTGATGGTAATTTGGCAAACTGCCACCGCACACTCACACTCATAGGTCATGTGTATTTGTACAGCTTCCCACTGGGAGAGGCATGCTCGGGCCTGCCTCTGGGCTGGGCCTGCAGACTAGGAGCTGTGGAGCAGGCCTGCAGCTGTCTGGGTAGTTCCCCTGGATGGCTGTGATTGACTGCTCCTAGAGGCCAGGTCATATGGAGTAGTGTGGGGCTGGGGCTGAAAAGGGGGAGCTAAATCAAGAATGGGACTGGAAACAAAGCCTCATGTTGAAGACAGGGCTAACATGCCCAGAGGTGGGTCTGTTTCAAATGCTTGCTCTTTGGATGTGGGCCGACCAAGTTGAAACAAAGCAAAACAAAAAATGTAGCTACTAAGGGAATAATCCTAAATTATCAAGATGGCTTCCTGGGCTCGTATGTGTGTGCAATTTAGGCATCTCTCTTGAGCTTCCCAGGTGATCTGCGGGCTGCCTTAAAGCTGTGGTATGTTTCTCTTCCAGAAAATTGGAGTGTGTTAAGTCCGGTGGCCATGCAGATGTTTAATATCATCATTTCATGGGCTCTCTGTTGAACGATGAGCTTAACAAAACATCAGTATTAGGGGTGTTTATCTTTGAAGATTGTCTGTCTGTCTTCTGAACTTGATGAGTTGACAGTCTGAAAAGTTTTTGAACCAGAACAACTAAACTCTTTAGTCTCCACTTCTAAGTAGTCTAGTGACTTTTTAGATCTAGATCTGAAGATATTTGAACTAGGAGGAGTTTTACTTTACCCTTTTTGATGTCCTCCTATAGCAGAGTCACTACTCATTCATTTGGTCTTTTGTCCTTTATTCCATTGCCTATCTGCTGACTTGGCAGACTACTTTCAGCCCGAGGACATACGAAAAAGACATCAAATATAGTAAACATTAAGTCTCCTATAAGAAGCGGATTTGATTGATTTTGATCCTCTTGTGATATGCCAGAATACTATCAACACTGAGCTCTTCTGCTAATTCTTTTTAGTTGCAACTTTGGCTTCAGTGAGGGCCTAGCATCACAAAGAGATCAGAGCATCACTGACTGCTTTCTCAGTCCGACTTAAAACTGTAAGAAAGGTCATGATCTGATGCCCATTTTGACTTGCCGTCCTTAAAGAGTAAATTTTTATTTTCTTCTAGAGTCTTAGGTTCTAGTTGGATTGCATGTTCTCAATGAAGCTAGTCCTCTTTTATTATGTTAGAGCTTTTTTGAAATGCAAATAAATATAAATTCACTTTGTCTTCAAGTAATCTGTGTTTGACTTAACTAGAATGATTTAACCTTGCTTTGATTCTTCTATTCTTTCACATAACCACTGTGATTGTATTTATATCAAAATAATTAACTCCTTTTTTTCATTTCCTTTAGAACAAAAGAATTAAAGAGTAAATTATTTTCTTCAATTCAGAACAGTACAGGAAATTCTAAAATGAAGATCACTATGCTCCTATGAATTTTATGACAGTTGAAGCAATCTTTTTTTTTCAAACAAAACGGGCTTTTATGAAACTGCTAATAATTGTAACTTTGTTCAGTATTACATATTTCTTAAAATATGAGTGCTTTCCAAATACCACAAATAGTTTAAATTATTTTTTGTTTAAGAGGGTTTTTTTTTTTTTTTTTTTTTAGGGGCGCCTGGGTGGCTCAGTCAGTTAAGCATTGGCCTTCGACTCAGGCCATGATCTCAGGATCCTAGGATTGAGCCCCACATGGGGCTCCTTGCTCAGTGGAGAGTCTTGCTTCTCCCTCTCCCTCAGCCTGCTACTCCCCCTGCTTGTGCTGTCTCTCTGTGTCAAATAAAATCTTAAAAAAAATTTTTTTTTTTTTTTAAATCGAGTTACTGGCTAATTCTGAAAGCAACTCAAACTCAGAGATTATAACCTTTGAAATTATTTCTCTTTCAAGGTTGCAAAACTTGAAAAAAATCAGAGCTGGCTTTTTTCTGGTAGTTTAGGACTTGGCAAAAAAAAAAAAAGGAAATGGCAAGCAGTTACTTGAACTGAATTTGAAACCACAGTTTAGAACTTCAGCTCTTTAACAAAGCGTGGAAATAGCAGACAGAGCCATCCAACTTACTTTTTTTTTTTTTTTTTTTTTTGCTTTGTGTGTATAGAAAATTTCCCTTGTCATTTTCTCCTTTGTCTACTGATCATTTTTATCCAATGGATAAATTCCAAATATCCTAAAATCTTCTACGGGAATTATTTAACCCATGAGGATGGATGTTTGCTAGTTTACACACCAAAATGCTTTGGTATCTGGTTGCATCTATCCCCAAGAAATAGTTAGCTTAGAGGACTTCTGAGAATTGCTGATCAGGGTGTGGGGCCAGGCAGCGATCAAAGCCAGTGGGATGAGATTTTATTAAATTCTGAGTGTTCTCTGCATGACCACGGTAGTTGAGGGATTCAGCAGTTCTACCCATTGAAAGAAGAAACGTGTTCATAAGGAGGTGAAAGAATTTAATTGAAAGAGAAGGGCAGAAAAGGGGGCTATGGAGGAAGACAAACAGGAAAGGACCTATTTGTCCAGACAAATGAGAGGGGAGTCAGCGTGGACAAGACCTCAGTGGCCCCTGAACATGTTAACTTCCACTTTGAGGTAGAGTCCCCACCCTCTCATTTTTATTCCTTTTTCCCCAGCCCCCTACCCTTCTCATTTTTCAAGGAACTTCCTCTTTTCTGGACTTTACTCTGCGGCTCACAGTGGGGCCGTCCTCCCCACAATAGGTTATTGACCCTCGCAGATGCGGCCCTGCCACGAACACCCAGCCTTTCTGGTGGCTCTGCCTGCCCCTTGCCAAAGGAGGACAGAGGGGCTTTCTCACGGCGTGCTCTACGATGTGCGAAGCTGGCCCACCCTGGCTCTTCTTGACTTATGTATACACGATCGCTTGACCGTTTCTTGTTTCGAATGTTCTTTTTGTGCCCACAGGGAAAGGGATGACTTAATGTCTGCGCTGGTGTCCGTCAGGACCAGCTTGACAGACATGCAGCAGAGAGAAGCCAGTGCTTATGAGCAGGTGAAGCAGGCCATGCATGTGACCGAGGAGGCCAACTTCGAGAAGACCAAGGCAAGTCTCAGAAGACCCAAATAAGGGCACGTGAAAATGGCCCTCTTTTTCTTTTCCAAGTATTTCCTTGGTTCCTCTTCCATGACTAAACTCTTTCTTCCCAACACACGAAGTGAATAACAATCTGTTAATGTTGACTTTGCGAAATGAAACAGATTTACTGGTAGTAGTCTTCTTTGGAGAGACTTGCACACTTCATCTTCTCATTTGCTGGTAATTTTGAATGCTGTGAAAACCTTCACACCATACGTATGGGTTCGTGTATAATGGCCAACAGATGTTTTCTCCCTGTGCCGGGGAAGTGTTGAGAATATCCAGACATGCCACAGATAATAGATAATATATGTGTATTGAACATGAATGGTTCTGGACCCGTGGATGCCAAGTCACACACATTGAGTGATAGCGATAGTAACCACTAGCAGTTCGTGACCAGGCGGTGTGGCAAGCACTTTGAATCATAGGAGGTTCTTGTTGATTCATCGCTGTGTTTGTGGGCTACGCCAGAGTCCACTGAAGCTGCTGTGTGTTTTCTGTAGACACAGTAGCCACAGTCCAAGGAGGTGATCACTGTGTTGGGCGGTGTGGACATAGAACATTTTTGTCATCACAGAGAGTTCCATCAGATAGCTTTGGTCTATGCCATATGGTAGCATCAGTATTTATTAAGGCATGGGGGCTCTTCACCCCTGTATTCAGCTCCTCAGTCACTCCCCTGTCCATTTGTCTCTACCCGGTTCATCCCTGACTCTTCCCAGACCACTGACCCTTGGTGCTTCCATGACTAATGCCCCTGTGCCTTTGTAACTTAGGTCCATTCTGACCAAACTCCCTAATGGGCTTTGTCTTCTCAGACACTCTTGGTTGGTCACTTATACTGAGCTCTTGTTGTCCCTCGATGATGCCGTAACTCTCAAGCCCTCCCGTGAAGGCCCTTTATGACTCACGTCATCTCATATGGCTGTGATGGAGGAATGAGCATTCACTCCACTCCTTACTGCCAGTTCCAGGCCTGCCTTCTATCTTCTCTGTTAGCGACGAGTCCTCTTTGAAATCATCATGGTCTCTTCTCTCCCTAATTTTAATCAATATAAACTCTCAATCACTATTTGTCACAGTGTCACTATCTGACGCTGTTTTTCTATTAAAAGAAACACTTGTTATTACTTGGATTCATAAATATTTGTTGGCTCTTTGACACTTCTTAGGAACATTAGTGTCTGACCCTTTTACCCCTCATCTTTGTCTGCTCAGGCTGCTATAACAAAAATACCATTGCCTGACTGGCTTCAACAGCAAAATTTATCTCCCACAGTTCTGGGGGCTGGGGAGTCCCAAGATGAAGCACCAGCAGAATTTCCTGGTTCATAGATGGCTGTCTTCTTACTGTGTGGCCTCACATGGCTGAGGGGGTGAGGGAGCTCTCGGGGACCTCTTTTTTAAAGGCACTAATCCTTCTCATGAGGGCTCCATCCTTAGGACCTGATCACCTCCCAAAGGCCAAACATCCTCATACCATCGCATTGGGGGTTAGGTTTCAACACTAAATTTTGGAGGGGCATATTCAGTCCATACCACCCTCTGCCTACCTCCTTTGATCACCCTGAAACATTTCTACATCCATGTTAATACATGCAACACCATAGTCCCAATACCCTTTGGCTTGCTTACACCTAACATTTCCTTCTTCTGCAGTAACTGTCACCTCAAATGACGTCTACAGATTCTCAAACTCTGCATCTGCTCCCTCTCACTGGCATTTCTCTCTGCTTCCCTATTGCCATTAAACCTCTTGGCGTCCTCATTCCTGCCTTGCTTCTTCAGCCTCATCTCCTGTCTTGTTTTATCTAATATGTCCAGGCTGGTCTTCTTCCCCTTCCATTCATTCATTCATTTATTTATGAGAACGCACTCATGCACACAAGTTGGGGGGAAGGGGAGAGAGAGAGAGAGAGAGAGAGAGAGAATCTCAAGCAGACTCCCCGTGCTGAGTCTGATGCAGGGCTTGATCCCCGCGATCGATCGATCCTAAGATCACGACCCAAGCTGAAATCAAGAGTTAGATGCTTAACCGACTACACCACCCAAGCGCTGCTCCCCTTTGCATTTGAGTATGAATTTTACATCCCCAACTGAACTCATTACATTTGCTCCTCCAACACTGCTATGTTCTCTATGAAATGGCACTTCTGTCCACTATGATGCCTTACTGGAAAGCTGGTCGCCATCCTCTTCTTCGTGTCCAACTTCCAACCAGTCACTAAGTACAAATCTTAATTTCTGAAGTCTTGAATTCTTTCCTCACTGTCACCTTTCTGGTTTAGGACACCATAATCTCTGGATTTATGAATTACAACGTCCTCTTCCTTCACTCCCTTCCCCACACTGTAGCCAGAAGTGACCTTCCTTCAAGACAGATTTGATTCTGTGATTCTTTGATTTTCCCATCTGTCTGGGATTACCTCCTGCCTCAGGACAGTCTCTGAGCTGTTTGGCTACTTCGGAGGTCTGTCACATGCTTCACGTGACTGTCCTCAACACATTCGGCCCCTCTCAGCTTGGAAAGGCAGTCAAGGGTTGGGCGAGGTCTTATTAGCATTAGCAGACGTAGATTCGACTCAGCTGCACCATTTCCCCAGCTGTGTGACCCAGGACAGCTTACTTAATTCCCTAGGCCACAGTTTTTCCTCATCTGTAAAATGGAAATAATATATGATGTAGGAGATTAATGAGGACTGCATTTTATTTTATTTATATTTTTAAAGATTTTATTTATTTGAGAGAGAGAGTGAGCAGAGCCAGGGGTGTGAGGACTGGGCAGAGGGAAGAGCAGAGGGGGAGGGAGAAGCAAACTCCCCACTGATTACAGAACCCAGTGCAGCACTCGATCCCAGGACCCTGGGACCATGACTTGAGCGGACGGCAGATGCTTCACCGACTGAGCCACCCAGGCGCATTTTAAAATGCTATATGTTATGTTGTGGAAACTCTGGCACAAAGTAATTCCTCAAGCGCTAGCACCTCTGATGGTGATGGCTTCCAGTCCCCTGGTTTATGCACTGCTGTTACAGCCCCTCGATGTTTGTTCATGCCGTGCAAATTCTTCTTCACTCCCCTCCATCTTTCAGGTATGCTGCCCTCTCTAGAAAATCTCTGGTCTCCCATGTCTAGATTTCGTGTACGTCTTATGTGTCTTCATAGCTCGGCTTTGCAACCGTAGCTCTATTGACATTTGGACTATGTAGTTCTTTGTTGTAGAGGTTGTCCTGCCTGCAGCATCCCTGTCCTCTGTTCACTAGATGTTGGTAGCATACCTCCTCTTCCCCAAGTTCTGGCAACCAGAGATGTCTCCATATGTGGTCAGGGGTTCCCACGGGTGTGTGTGCATGTGTGTGTGCGTGTGCATGTATGTATATGTGCATGTGCCTGTGAATATGCATATGCATGACCACGTACATCTTCATGTGTGCATGTGTGCGCATGTGTGTATATGTGTATTTGTGCATGTGTATATGTGTACACGTGTGCTCATGCATGCATGTTTATGTGCACATGCATATGTGTGCATACATGTGTTCATACATGTGTGCGTGTATGCATGTGTACGTGCATGCACATATGTGTGTTTCCTCAGATAAGTATATGCATGCATATATATGTGCATGCACATGCATGTGCATGTGTGCATCGTGTGTAAGTATGCTTGCGTGAGTATATGTTTATGTGTGGGGGTGTATATGTGCGTGTGAATGTGTGTGCGTGTGCATGTGTATATGTGTGTAAGTGTGCATGCATGCATATATGTTTGTGTGTGCATACATGGGTGTATGTGTGCATGTGTGTGCGCGTATGCATGTGTGTGTATATGTGCATGGTGAATTACCCTCCAGTAAGAACTGTTCCCCATTACGTACAGCTTTCATCAGTGTATTATTCTTCCTTATTTGTCTTTAACTTTTTTTTTCCAAAAATTTTATTTATTTATTTGACAGAGAGAAATATAGCTAGAGAGGGAACACAGCAAGGGGGAGTGAGAGAGGGAGAAGCAGTCTACCTGCCAAGAAGGGAGTCAGATGTAGGGCTCTATCCTGGGACTCTGGGATCATGACCTGAGCCGAAGGCAGATGCTTAATGACTGAGCCACCCAGGCGCCCCTGTCTTTAACTTTCATTAGACTTTTTATTTATTTATTTAGAGTGCACACACATGCATGCGTGAGTGGGGGGAGGGGCAGAGGGAAAGAGAGAGAACCCCAAGTAGGCTCCACACTCATTGTGGAGCCCAACGTGGGACTCAGTCTCATTATCCTGAGATCATGACCTGAGCCCAAATCAAGACTCAGATGCTTAACCAGCTGAGCCACCCAATAGGCCCCTTTCATTAAACTTTAAAATCTCTGATTGAACAGGACTTACTTATCTTGATCACTGGTAAATCTTTAGCATCTTGCATACTGCTTGGCATGTAATAGGTTCTCAGAAAATATCCACTAACTAAGGGAATTGTAATCTGTTTTCAGTAAGACTCTAGAGGTCTTTTATCTTTCCAGTCTACTCCTTTGGCCAATGCCCAGCAGAGACTCAGTCACACATTTTTTCCCTATCGCTACCTTCAGCCTAGCAAGTGTTGCTGAGGAAATCCACAGGATGAATTCCACAGGAGACCAATATTGGTCACCCTCAGTGGTTAGAAGTACTATTTATGGGGCTCCTGGGTGGCTTAGTTGTTAAACTTCTGCCTTTGGCTTAGGTCATGATCCCAGGTTCCTGGGATCGAGCCCCGCATCGGGCTACCCGCTCAGTGGGGAACCTGCTTCTCCCTCTCCCACTCCCCCTGCTTGTGTTTCTGCTCTTGCTGTCTCTCTCTTTGTCAAATACATAAATAAAATGTTTTAAACACAACAAAAAAAAGTACTATTTAGCAGTTCTTTTCTTTGCAGTTGGCCATCTTCTGTCTGGTAGGCAGGAATTTTACTTTCTTACGTCCCCAGCTCTGCTCTTAGCTCCTCACTGGTAGCTGACCTGCGTTACTGACACCACAGCCAACTTCTAAGAGCCTCTTCAGCATCTTCTAATCCCGCAGACGGGGCTTCTGCTCATTTTTCCTTGCTTATCTGGCCCTCTTACTTCCCAAGATGAAATCTCTTTCTCTAAGTTACTGAAGTCTCCCAGGCATTTGTCATCAAATCTTGTATCTTCGGTCCCTCCCTCCCCTCTGTCTCCCCCCTCCTCTGTCTCCAGCCATTATTCCTGTTTAAACGAACAACAGGCGGCCTTCATGTGATCAGCTTCCACTCCATTGACTAACTTCTCACCACCATTTCCCTGGCAGACCTTTCAAAACGAGTGTCCACTGTCAGCATTCTGTTCACTTCTGAACACACTAGTTAGGCTTGCGGCAAACTGCAGTCTGACTTCATGCTGCTGAATTGCTCACTTGATCATCACCAGTCACTTCCTGATTACTAAGCCCAGTGACCTCATCTCCGTCTTCGTTCCACTCCTGACTCTGCCACCTTGGAAGCCATAGGCTGTCCTATCACAACATGTCATCTTTCCCCTTTGATTTATCTGATATTTACCCCGTGGGTGCTATTTGTCTTGCCCTTGTCTACTCCTATCTCTTTTCGCTTGTTTTCCAGAAGCCTAAAACACAATCCTAGCCTTCTACTCCTGTTGTCCTCATTTCCAGGAATTTGTCTCCCCTGTCATGTCCAGAACATTCCCTGCATTTGAACATCTCTGCCTTGTGCCTTTAGCTGCAATGGCCCTTATGAGCATCAGACCTCCATTTCTGTCGCGTTCCCCGCCAGCAGAGAAGACGCAACACATGGGTCGACATTGAAGCTCCCATTTATTCTCTGGTTCCTCCCCCTCTCGTCTCTTCTCTCTTCTCTCTTCTCTCTTCCCTCTTCCCTCTTCTCTCTCCTCTCTCCCGCCGCCTTCCGCCGCCTCTCTCCACCTCACCACCTTGCCATCTGGCCGGCCTCATGTCGTCTCCTCTCAGGAAGCTTTCTAGCCCCCTTTTATATAGTATCCCAGGCAATCAGAGAGGAGATCACGTGGGGCGTGGACTGCATGGCCAGCAGGCATTGGTGGAGTCCGGTGATCACGCACTGAGCACGGACCCACGTATGAGGCGTGGGGTCACGTGATCTTCAGGGCGGGCGCTTCCTGGAGCTGCTTCATGCGCTTGGCGCCATAGCCTCGGCAGCAGTGCTGCCCTGTCCCATGTGGAGCTCTCCACAGCAGACGCAGCGCCATCTATGGGGTGTGCCCCCGACACATTTCCTGTGCTACTAGACCTCTGTGTATGTATGACATTACGTCATCTGAAAATCTATGCAGCCAAGTGACGGCTCCTCTCCATCCTCCTGTCCACACTCCTGCCCTTGTCTGTATTCTCTTTCTCAGATAATGGCACCCTCATCTTAGCAGCAGCTCTGGTTCACAGCTTTAAAACATCTTGGCTCCCCTCCCACCCCCTGCACTCTCAACATCCAATCAGTTGCCAAGTTATCATTCTGTCTTTGGGGCTTTAGGGTCCATTTGTAAGCTGGGTCCACCTTTTCCATCCTGGTTCAAGCCTATGTAGAGGATTACAATACACTTCTGTTGGTCTTACTCAGGCCTCTTCCAGTTCCAGGGTATCTTTCCATCTTCCCATTGCTGCCAAAGTCCCCCTCAGTTGTAACTCTCCCTGTTGGAGCAGCTCCCCTCTTGCAGTAAAATAAAAGCGTGACCTCCCAGATCTTTCACAGGATGGTCCTACCCTAACTTTTCTAGCCTTAGTTTTCATTATACTCTTTTGTACCACCTCAGCTGTCTCATGAATGTGACTTACAAGGTCAGGAATGTAACCTTCCTGAATGCGACCATGAATTTGCTGACGTTATACTTTATAGCAATGCACTGCCCCTCTGTTCAACCTTGGGGCTCAACCCAGGCAGCAGTCTTCCCCAGAGTTTGCCCCAGCCCTCTCTTGTTTGAATTAATCTCTTTCTTCTCCATATTCCGACTGAGCTGGTATCATTTTTGCAGCTGTTTACACAGCTCTCACCACCAGCAGACCTTAAAACACAGGTCTCTAACATCTATCATTGTATTCCTCAAGGTTCCATTTACATATTAATTGCATGATGTTTGTTGAATTGGATCAAAGTCAATTGTTAGCTTTAACTATGAATATGGGTTTTTGTAATTAGTGCTTTTAAAAAGTTAACAGTTAAGAACAAAAGAAGCTATTGTGTATTGCAAATCTAAAGCATTTTTCCTTGAATCAGTAATGCAAGAACAGATTTCTGTGCAGTTTACAAAATGCAATGCACATCTACTAGGATTTATCTCGGTTATGTCAAAACATAATAGGAATTTTGCTTTCTGAGAGTAAAAAAGTAAAATGGCATCCGTATTTTAATTTTGAAACCAACTACTGGACCCTTGAGAGATGATATGGGTTCCTTGGCATTTGTTGCCACCTAGTGTTCTTGTTTGTACATTGCATGCTGAGTAAGCACGCAGGAGGGATTCTAGACTTACATTGACAAGGGCAGTGGCAGTGAGAACACCCAAGGATTTTATAAGGAAATAAACCTCTAACACCAGAAAGCTGTAATGCCATGCACAGATTCAGCTGTGGAACCACTGGCTCAGATCTCTATTCTGCCACTTTTTAGGTCTGTGATCCTGAGCAGGTTATTTAATGTCTCAGAGTGGCTCCGTTTCTTCAGCTGAGTGATAAGAACTACTTAAAATTTAGTAAGAGTGTTAAATAAATTAATCCACATAAGCCATTTAGCAAAGCATCTGGCACATGGTGAGTGATCAATAAATGGTTTTGGTTTTCTGTGAAAATTACAAGCCATTACAACCAGGGATCATTTTTTTAAAGAGAGGAAAAAATATCCTTAGAATGGGGGGGGGGCGGGGAATGCAGCGATGCCTTGGTAAAGCTACAACATGAAAAGTTTACTCAGGCCTCAGACCTGCTTGCTTCTATTTAAAGGGAAATTGTTGGCTTTGGCATGAAGTTATCATGAGTTTATCATCTATAATGAGATAACCCTCCAAGGGAAGATTTAAAAAAAAAAAAACAAAAAACAAAACCCAGAAGATTGAATAAATGTCCTTAAAACTTTTTTTTCCTTTCTAAATTATTCTTTTTCTTAGACTACAGCAGAATCAGAAAGGCAAAAGTTAGAAACCTAAAGTAAAAAGATCAAAACATTTGGTCATTTGATTGCAAGCACAGGCAGAGAGTAGAATGCTTTTTCTTTTGAGAGAGAGAGATTGTGCAAGTGGATGTGGGGGTGGGAAGGGACAGAAGGAGAGAGTGAGAACCTTTTTTAAAAAAAAAATTAAAGATTTTATTTGTTTGACAGAGAGAAACACAGCTAGAGAGGGAACACAAGCAGGGGGAATGAGAGAGGGAGAAGGAGGCTTCCCACTGAGCAGGGAGCCTGATGCAGGGCTCGATCCTGGGACTCTGGGATCATGACCTGAGCCGTAGGCAGACACTTAACGACTGAGCCACCCAGGCACCCCAGAGAGGGAGAGAATCTTAAGCAAGCTCCATGTTCAGTGGAGAGACGATGAACTGAGATCATGACCTGAGCCAAAATCAAGAGCCAGACGCTTAACCAACTGAGCCAACCAGGTGCCCCATTGCTTCTTGACATGTACATTATCTGCAACAAATTAGCAAAGAAACAAATTATTGACATCTTGAAAATGGGAGATAAGGATAGACTGACTGATAGGTTTCTAGCAAGCAAGAGTTTATAAGTTAAAAATCAATAGTTATTTGCAAGTTACATGCTTAAGACATATTGACAGTCATTTTAGTTTTGTGGCTATATAGATCATAAAAATGAAAACATTTTCATAAATTTTTACATGAATTTTAAACTTAAATTTTTTAAGATTTTTTTTTTATTATTATTTACCTGAGAGAGACAGAGAGAGAGAGAGAGCACACAAGCAGGGGAGCAGCAGGCAGAGGGAGAGGGAGAAGCTGGCTCCCTGCTGAGCAGGGAGCCCCAGGCAGGGCTTGATCCCAGGACCCTAGGATCATGAACTGAGCCGAAGGCAGATGCTTAACTGACTGAACAACCCAGACACCCCTTAAATTTAATTTTTGTAAGTGTGAATTTTGTTATTTCTCTTAAAATCTTTAATTCTTGAATTATGAATTCTTTGATCACGAGGATTTCTAGAAACCTAACCCTAGCACTTGGGAAGTATTTTCATATGTCCTAAAATAGGTTTCACATTTTAAAAAATCGAGTTCACTAAATATAAATTTGTTTCATAAAATGTTTGACCCCATTAAGACAGTATAATCCATACTTGTTGGTTTAATAAAACTAGAGCTGGGAATATCAAGTCCAATAAATTATGTTTTGAAAAATGTGTTAATGTGGCCAAAATAGAATAACCACAAATAAAGAAATTTCACAGAGGAAAGGTTCCTTGAGGATTGAGTCAACTGGGTGGGGAATAGTGTAATTCCCTCAATCCTCAAAAGCTACAGCCATTTCCACCAAAAAGGGGCTGTGTTCAGGGAAAGAAAGAAGCCACCTCCTTGGGAACCACTGGGAGAAATGGAAGCTGCAGGCCCCATATCAGCGTGGGCCTCTCTGAAGATCTGTTAGCTAGCCATAACTGACCATTTACTGACCTCACTTGTGAGAATTCAATTATTCCCTTATGGAACAGTTAGATGAACAGAATCAGGGAGCACTAGATCAGCTGGGGTTCTGGAAACTGGGAGAGGGAGCCCTGGAACGTAAAGGTAAATCTTTGGGATCTCTGGGTGGCTTAGTCAGTTAAGCATCTGCCTTCTGCTTCTGTTGTGATCTCAGGGTCCTGGTATAGAGCCCCGAGTCCTCCTTGGGCTCCCTGCTCAGCAGGGAGCCCGATGTGGGACTCGATCCGGGGTCTTCGGGATCATGACCTGAGCTGAAGGCAGTCGCTTAACCAACTGAGCCACCCACACGCCCCATAAATAAATTCTTAAAAAAAAAAAAAAAGGTAAAGCTTTAATGGAAAGACTGTGTAAACATTTGTTTAGTTCTCTTTGACCTTCTAGTATATGAGGTCCATTTTAAGAGAGCTGTCTTTAGAAAGATTGAATTGCCTCTCTAAATCCAAGTGTTACTGATCCTTCACATTTCATTGAGACCCGGCATATGTATTAAAGTCAACACAAATAGAAGTCCTTACTTTTGTGCATAGTTCCTTATCATTACCTCTTCACGGTGGCCAGTCCTAGGAGGGAGAAGCCTTCAGCAATGGTTTTAAGTGGTTTATAACTTCTTGCCTTGTACTTCGTACTTTTTGTTTATATCCTCTTACCTTGGTATTAGGCCTCTTACCCTGTCAGGATCATTTACTGTTCCTTGTTCCCAAATTGACTGACTTCCTGGAATTGATTTTTTTGGTTGCTCGTCATGTCAGCCTGCTCTTTGATCTTCAGCAGTCTCTTCTGCTGTTCCTGTGCTTATTAATATTGACCCCGAGTTTTGGTTCAATGAAAAGCTTCTGATTGGAAATATTGGTTTATAATCAATAATCATTTTATTCTTTCATGCCAGTGATATTAGATCTCTTAAAGTTACAAACTTTTTTTTAAGTTCATATAAAGAATTTTTCACAACAGTGACTGTGTTCTGAAGCACACAAATCTCAAATTCATAATGTATTCCACTCTGACTGCTTAAATTATAGGAAAACTATGCTTTTTCCACTTCTTTTAGAATCTAATGGAAATTTTTATTTTACAGACATTCTCAACTAGAATTGGACTTAAGACCAAGTCCCTGGGAGAAGCATTCTCATCACTAGATGTACTTCTCAATTAATCTGAGAAAATTAAGTTTTACCCTCATATTTCATGCCTTGAAGTGTAGAAGCTTTCCAGAATTTTGAAATTTTGAAATAAACTAGGGTTTAATGGCTTCCAGATAAAGAGAAGCAAATTCACATACCCTAGATTATTTATTGTCTGTATTTATTATAGTTTTCACTGGAGGGAAGCAAAGCTATGCATAGATTACTGAGACCACGTACTTATGCAGTTTGTAGGTCATATGAGACTTGGGCTACTTGGGTTCGAATTCAGGGGAATGTGGCAATTGAATGAGGCTGGTATTAGATAGTGGATAAGAAGCCACTGGGATCAGAGTAAGACACCATAGAATGACTCAGATTTTCTGTGTCAAGCACCTTACTTTTTTAAAAAATATTTTTTAAAAGATTTTATTTATTTATTTGACAGAGAGGAATCACAAGTAGGCAGAAAGGCAGGCAGAGAGAAAGGAGGAAGCAGGCTCCCTGCTGAGCAGAGAGCCCGAGCCCCACAGGGGCCTCAATCCCAGGACCCTGAGATCATGACCTGAGCTGAAGGCAGAGGCTTTAACCCACTGAGCCACCCAGGCGCCCTATTGCTTTGTTTTTTTTTTTAATTGGGATTTTGACATTAGTTTATTATTGGGTATTTTGCCTAAGGATACTGTGGATGTAGTTAAAAGGAAGAAAGTTTTTACTACTAGAAATTCAGAGTGGGAAATTGAGACTAAAGAACAATTATGCACTTGTCAATTACCAGCAGTGAAAGATGGCACTTCTCATTTCATTTAACTAGGTAGTAAATATTCGTTGGAGTCTTTCTTTATCTAAACTTTTTTTTTATTACTAAATTTTACTTTTGTTATGTTTGTAAGCGGAGTGAACTAAATCTTAGTTATAGTTAAGGAAACTTGATTATTTGATGATGTTAAAAATAGATGCCTGTATGTAATAACAAGTACATCTCATTTTAAATTTTGAAATATTTCACTAATTTCTAACCATAAGCAAATGAAAAGTCAGTTAAATTGGATACTTGTATATTTCATTTAGTATAAACATGCTATATAATTGAAAAATATTAGGACATTTAGTTTTTCTGATTCTTGGTTTTCAAAATTTGGACTTATCTGTGGCATTCATCAGAGTCCATTAACCTGAATTTTCTTAGTTGCCTAGTTAATATAGCCTTAATTCTGTAAAGTGAAATGTGTGAATAAATATAATATTTGAATGGCATTTTAGTTCGTAAATGGTATTGACAAACATATAAAATTATTCTAATGGGCTTTACAGTGAGTTGCGATGATTTTAAATAAAATTAAGACTTAATTGTCGCATTTTCCTCTAATGTTTTGCAAAGTCTAAGGCCCCATTTCACTCCCTCTTCCTCTGGCAGGCTTTAATCCAGTGTGAGCAGTTGAAGAATGAACTGGAGAGGCAGACAGAGCGACTTGAAAAAGAACTCGCATCTCAGCAAGAGAAAAGGGCCTTTGAGAAAGAGAGGATGAGAAAGGAAATAACAAAAGAAAGGGAGGACATGGGATCAAAGGTACTTGCGGATTCAATTTGTTACCTGCTGGGGCAGAAGTGCTTGTGGTGATGTCACCCATGATGCTGCTGTAGGCTGCTGTTCTTGAATGAATACTCAGTTTTATTTTTATTTATTTATTTTTAAAGTTAATTAATTTATTTGACAAAGAGAAACACAGCTAGAGAGGGAACACAAGCATGGGGAGTGAGAGAGGGAGAAGCAGGCTTCCTGCCAAGCAGGGAGCCCAATGCAGGGCTGGATCCCAAGACTCCGGGATCATGACATGAGCTGAAGGCAGACGGTTAATGACTGAGCCACACAGGCGTCCCGAACACTCAGTTTTAAAAAACCTTGTAAGTAGTCATGTGCTTATAATCTAGAGTTCATAAAACTTTTCCATTTTCCCATGTATTTCTTGAGAAAAGTTATATTCTTGGACCTGTCCGAATAAAATAGTCAATTCGATTCCACAATAGGAAATTATAAAATCATACTTTGATCCCACCATTCTGTTTGATTTCCCTCTCTCATGTTGTCAGAGAAAAGCAGGTGCTGTGTAGATATCCAGATTTTATTTCAACCTGGGCTAAATCCAGGAGAGATGACTCCCCCACCATATTTTCCCACTCTCAAATTAGACTTGTGGAAGGTGAAAAACATGTAAGAAACCAAGTAACCAAGAAACAGTAGTTATGTATACTGTACAAAGTAGGTTCTGTCAAATTGCATGATGAATAATGAACATAACCAAATGAACACATGGAAGGAAGAAATGAAGGCAAAAGGAATAGCTAACATGGAATGGGCAGTGTTTGGAAAACAGTGATAAACTGGACTGTAGATTGGAAACCTAGCTTTGAAGTTGCTGCAGTGGGGACGCATGGGTGGCTCAGCCAGTTAAGTGTCCGACTCTTGGTTTCCATCAGGACATATTCTCAGGGTCATGAGATGGAACCCCAAGTTGGGCTTCATGCTCAGTGTGGAGTCTGCTTGGGATTCTCTCTCTCTCTCCCTCTCCCTCCCCCAGCTCACATGCTATCTCCCTCTCTCTAAAAATAAATAAATAAATCTTAAAGTTGCTGTGCTGCCGTAAAACTGAACAAGATGGGGGTCCATAAAATAAAACAGCTGTTACATTCTCTTTAGTTTTGTTTTTAAAGCGACTGGGCCCTTGTACCCTGAATGCTGTGTTATTATAAGTGTGTGATAATCACGTTGCTCAACATATAGCTACTGTCTGCTGTGTGTAAGGCAGATGTGTAATCCTGAGGTTATATAAAGAGAAAAATCACAAATTCTGTCCAAGGGTTTTAAGTCTCATGAGTGTCTGAGGCATTTAATGTAAACTCCCTGGTCCTAGCCTTTAGAAAAATGGCACCTGTCAGAACCTCACTCTCTGTCAGTCTGACCATCTACGTTCTCTGGCCTGGGTGGGCGATTGGAGCCTTGCAGAGAGCACCACTGTGGGTCATGACCCAAGTGTCCATGGTGCTCCTGCTGCTTTCCAGCAGTTCCACAATGCATTCCTGTCCCATTTTTCTGTATTCAACAGTAGTAACCGGAGGGCCTGGGAATGTGCAGTCCTGCTTCCAGAGAGGGGAGAGGAAGACATTAAATGCAGACTTCCATAAGTGAGTCTGTAATTACCACAGTGTTAAGGGCAAGAGAGGACAGTGTCAGGTACCATGAGACTATGTAACAGGCACTTCCGGCCGAGTCCAGGCGGTCATGAAAAACTGTCCTGTGGAAGAGATTTTAAAACCAAGATTCAACAGGGTTGAGTAGGAGCAGTCAATGGAAGAGTTAAGGGGAAGAGTTTCAAACCCGGGGGACACTCCCTCCCCGACTCTGAAGCTAAAGAGCGTCAGACTTTCTCGGAGTTTAAAGGAGGCCCAGAGGAGTGGGGACAGTAGTGGGAGATGAGTTTGGAGTAGTATGTAGGGACAAAAGCACGAATGGCCTTAACATGCATGTGAAGATTTTAAATTTGATCCGAAAAGTATTGGGAAACCATTGAGTGACTTTAAATTGGGCAGCGTCATGATGCCATTTATATTTGAGAAGTACCATCTGTCAAGAGATTGGAAGGAAAATCAGAATAAATGCCTGGAGATCAGGTGGGAGGTAATTATCCTAGTCCAGGTGGCAGTGATGGTCTCTTGGGCCCATTTTCAAGGACCATTTTAAATCACTTTTATTCTCTTCAGATTCTCTACCATACCATCATTCCCCTCATTCTCAGCAGAGAGCCTTACTTATCTAACAAAGAAAACTGAAAACTTCAACTATTTATCTTCCCCCTCTCCTGTGCCTTCAAGTAAAATTTTACCAGCATACCAACCCTGTCAGAAGGAGAAGCCGCAACGTTAATTCATTCCTTTTGCTCTGGATTCTATCCTCCTCAGGAAGGTCATTTCTTTTCTTTTTTTCTTTTTAAATTTAAAGATTTTATGTATTTGAGAGAGGGTTAGGACTGAAGGAGAAGGAGAGGGACAAGCAGACTGTGAGCTGAGCGCAGAGCCCTCTCAGGGCTCGATCCCAAGACCCTGAGATCATGACCTGAAGCGAAAGCAAGAGTCAGCTGCTCAATTGACTGAACCACCCAGGCGCCCCTCAGGGATTTCTATTCCCTTCCCCCACTGAATCCTCTTATTAGGAGAATCTGCTCAAGTTTCTCTCCTCCATTGAAACAGTCTTCCAATCCAGTGGTTCTCAATCTTGGCTCCACAGAAGCTCCAAAAATCTTACTGCCCAGTCTGCATCCCAAACCAGCTGTGGGTAGGATTCAGGTGTCAGTATTTTTAAAGCTGTTCAGGTGATTCCAGTGTGCAGCCAAAGTTGGAAGCCACCTCAATAATTCCATGTCCCTCCTTGCTCTTCCCCTTGATGGGCACCTTTCTTGAAAGGTTTGTCTGTACATATTGTCTTCATTCTCTCGCCTCTCATGTTCACCGAAACCCTCCTTGTGCTTTTTTTTAGGGAGTATTTTTTAGTTCTTTTTCCCTTTAAAAGATTCTCTTTCCTTGATTTCTTTGGATCTATATTCTTGATTTGAAAGAATGATGATGTGTACCCTTCAGTTTTTCTCTGGGTTTAAAGTGCCTTTGAGACAAGGAAGGAAACACATCCCCAAAGCTGCTTGATGGAAAGGTCTAGAGTTTAGCAGAGAGCTTTAGATTTAGGGGTCTTTAGCATTACCATGGCTCCCAGTTTCATGGATATGGAATTGATTCCTAAATCCTCAGCTCTCTAGTGAGCTCCCAAAGGAGCTTCACTGCCCATTCTCCCTCTCACAGGGGAGCCACCATTCATCCAGTTTCCAGTCTGCAAATCTTGCTGGCATTCTTGGGGCCTTTCTCTTCCTCACTCTACTCATCATTAGGTCACAAATTGTAGAGATTTATGCACCTAGGAATTTTCCACTGCCCTGTCTGTCCACTCCACTGCTATCTGTACCTCACCCCTGGGTGATTTCTATAGTCCTGTGCCCTCTTCTTGCTTCTAGTCTCCCCTTCTTCCCTTCTAAGCCACCGCCAGGATGATCTTTCTAAAATAAATATGTCCATGTGCCAGTCTCTTGCTTTAAAATCCTTTCATGTTTCCCTTTAACCCCTTGGATAAAATTTAGGATCCTTTAGCATCACATGAAAATTCTACATTTCTCTTCCTCTCTTTGGCCCTCCAGTGTCATCTCCCTCCACTTTCTTCCCTTGCAATGCCACCATACTGACCTACCACACTAACTCCAATGCAAACATGCCAAGTCTGCTGTACTGTGTTTTCATTTCAGGATTTTGCACATGCTTTGCCCCTTGCCTAGAGGAATCCTCTGCCCCATGCTCTCTCTAACTGATCCTTCAGAGTTCTTCCAGTTCCCACCTACTCCCAGATCGAATTGAGAGCCTCTCCTATAACCCAATTAATTGCAAATTCTTATTGAATTGTTTGTCTCCCCCAGTTTACTCTGAGTCCCTTGAATGTGTGGTTCGTTAACATCATCGTTGCTTGGCACATCCCACTCCCATAAAATGTGCTCTATGTGTATTTGTTGCATGAATGAATGACTATAGTACAAGGGAAGGAAAAAGGCCCTGTGCCGTTAGAAAGGTATGACTAAAATGTTTACTCAGAGCATCAGAACAGTCTGTGTCTGCAAGAGATTTTATGAGGAAGGTGGCGTTTTAACTGAGTTTCGAAGTGTAGGTGGGGTTCAGAAATGCAGAGCACGGAGGGAGGAATACTGGCTGTAACCAACAAGCAAGAGGTGTGGCATGAGGGTAACTTTGGGAATTACATGTTGTGCATGTGACAGAGAACGGGACCCCTAGCAAAGACCAGCTGTGTTTTGCCCACAGGAAGCCTTGACCAGTGTTGAATCTCAAGGTCCTGCCCTAAAGAAAGTGTCTGATGAAGAGCTGAGAGTGCTCCTAGCGCTCGGGCAGGTGCTGTCACTGGGAAATGGCAGCAGGTGGCTTTGGAGTCAAAGGATTTAGAGTTGAATTCAGGCTGACCTTTCTGTGACCTTGAATAATTTGTTTAACCTCTCCAGATTTCAGAGGAGCAAGTAATGGAGTTGATCTACTCAAGGAATTGGTAGGATCAAATCAGAATGTTTCAAAAGGGCCTAATGTACTAGATTTAGAGTGGACATTTAATAGCTTTTAGCTTGAGGCTATGACCATTCTTACTCCAGAGAGAGAAACCGCCTGAGATTTCTTGGACCTCTGTATTGAGTAAAGCAGACAGATTTCAATAGAAAACCCGGTTTTACTTCTTACTCATTAACTTCAGTGAACTTCGGCAAATTCCTTAATTTTCTGAATCTCGTTTTTTTCAACTGAAAATTAATTCATTATAATTCGTCGTTCAAGGGGATGAAAAGAGAGAATGTATATCACACAGCCTGGCAGAGGAAGTTAATCCAAGAGGGAGACTGAACAATTCATCCTAATGCTGTGAGAGCTCAGTAGTTAGGGCTAAAGCAAGCACCACTGCCCCCCCTCCCTGCCCACCGTACCCCTGCCTTTCCAAGCAGTCAGATAGGCTTTGAGACTTTTAGAACTTTCTTCCCCTCTTTTTATTATTTTCTTTTCCTTTCTCCTGACTTGTTCTCATTAAATTTTGTGTGTGTGGGAAGCTCTAGGAGAGCAGATGTCTTCTACCTAGACAGATTTTGAATCATCCCCCCATGAACAGTACTTGCTGTGAGTTGTTTGTTGTCTTCAGTTATGGTCCCTGGCTGCGCCGAGCCCCTGGGTTTGTTCGTTCAATCCGTCATTTATCATATTTAGTGAGCGCCCCCTATGGTCTACACATTTTTTTTCCAGTTGGTTCCCTTGATAATCGGCTCTGGCTAGAATCCTTCATTCTTGTTCCTGTGTGTGGTGAGTACCACTTTATACCATCTTCAGGACACTAGGGACGGCTTTAGCTTAAAGATTTCCATCAAGCTCTCCCAACCTGGGTGTCCTTGTCTCTTACTCGCCCCTGTCAAAGTTTAAAGGACTTACCTGATGTCGACGCCCTGGACGTCCGGCAGTGTTGCAGCTGTCTGTGTTAGTCCTGTCTCCGCAACAGATGTGGATAGAGAAGCTCCTGCAGCGTGATGTTGACTTCCAGATGGTGGGCGTGGGGAAGAAGAAGCTGTGACAACAGGAGCGGAGGCCTCAGGAAGTGGGGGACAGGAGGGAGCAGATAGGTAGTGGGCAGAAGAAAGAAGTGATGGGTAGCAGAGGGAGGGAGTCAGGTGGAAGGAGTGTGATTTGTTACATGCTTATAATAGAAACTGACTCAGAATTTACAATTAGCAAGTGAATGTCTACATATCTACTTCAGAAACCACCAACAGTAATATGTTTACCATAAGATGTATCTTCACATACAAGTATGATTTTTAGTAGCTGGTAATTAAAGTTCGCTGCTGTTGTGTGGTTCCAGAGCTATAACTACCTTCATAATGTGGATACTCATGAACTTGAATTTTTTAAAATAAGAATATAAATTAGTCTCTTTATTGATTGCATTTAACTTCTTTTGACTTTCATTTTGGGGTTCAGATTGCAATATGCATTAGGGTGGTTTGTAGCCTGCTACTAGTAAAAGTGATTTTATGTGCAAATTAGATTTTTAGCCAGTCTTTTGATGATAAGAAGGACATGTAAACAACCATAAGTCAAATGTACAATTCTCCACAATCCCCAGAAAAGTTAATTAATACATCTACCATTTAATTAGAAAGTCGCTACCAGGGCTCATTATTTTCACATGTCAACTTGAGCTAGTTATATAATTCAAAGGAAATCTTGATTTTTATCACAAACTTAGTGTTATTGATTTCAGTTGTAAAACTGAATTCACACTCATGTCCATGTACTACAGTAAATTTAAAATGCTCTTTTAGTTTTGTTAGAGCTCTTATCTAACAGATTAAAAACTGATAGATATCACAATGTGCTTCCCTCTCTAGGAAGGCAGCATTTCTTCTTCACTGCAAAGCTGCCAATAGAAATAAGAAATTAAGAGTCTAGGAAATCTTGATGTCCTGGAGCAGAGTAAAATATAATTGCAAATAAAAAACTGTAAAGGTTAAATCTAAGATCCAGAAAGCATTTCTTGCCCTGGGAAGAAAAAGTAAGAAACTGACATTCATAGAGTGGCTAGCTCCTCTGAAAAGATATTCATTTCAATGATCTATTCATTCCTCAAACATTCAGTGTCTCTTGAGGACCATACCCTTGAGGAACTTGTAGTCTAAGGGAGGAAACAGATAACTGAACAGTGAGAGAAGTGCTGGGCTGGAAATATGCAGACATTGCTGGTTGCAATGTGATGGAGATATATAGAGGTAGTTGGGGCAGTGCATGCCAGAGACAGAGTCAAGATACCAAACCACCAGCTCTGCGTGGGCAGCAATCCGTGCAAATGGATGCCAGCTGCCAACAGCAGGCATGGCTCTCCCAGTACACGTTGTCAAATAGCAACCCTGAGTGTGGGAAGGGGCTCCTATTTTGTGCTGGGAGGGAGAGGTCAAAGAAACCTTCCTGAGGAGAGGGGATGGTGGCTGAGAGGAGGAATGGGGGTAGCTAGAGATCAGGAGGGTGGGTGGAGTTTTACAGCAAAAGGAAGTACACAGAGCCTCCTCTGTTTCTGTCGGGAAGAAGGGAGTAGGATTCCTGGAACCCCAGTAGTTCTCTTCAGAGATGCCTGCCTCTCAGCTCTCTTGTCCTGCCCTTTTATCCTTCCATTTGGGAGAAGGGTTTAAGACTTCCTTGATTTTTGTTTTCTTTCCTTCCTGCCTGCCTTCCTTCCTGCCTGCCTGCCTGCCTTCCTCCCTTCCTCCCTTCCTCCCTTCCTCCCTCCATCTTTCTTTTTAAGATTTAATCATTTTTAAAGATTTATTTATTTGTTAGGGTGTGCACACACACGTGAGAGCTTTGGGGGAGGGGCAGAAGGAGAGGGAGAGGAGAGAATCTCAAGCAGACCCCCCCGCTGAGTGGGGAGCCCAACATGGAGCCCAGTCCCAGGAACCTGAGATCATGACCTGAGCCAAAACCAGGAGTGTGATGCCCAACTGACTGAACTGCCCAGGTTCCCCAGACTTCTCTGATTTCTTCACATCACCTCTGAAATTTATTCATATCAGTCCCTTCCACAACTTACATGATTATCTGTCACCTTAAAGATTCAACCCAACTTTGGTCTTATCATCTTGTATGTGTTTCCCAAAATGAGGGTAGAAACCAGGGAATGAATGAGAAGTAAGTACATATTTAAGTCATGGGGGTTGGGTGAGTTGAGGAAGTGGAAAAATGGGCATACCCAATCCACAGAGAAATGACTTAAGAGTGAACCCATGGCTGTGTGGATAAAATATTCAGCAGTTCTGTACATTGCCTAGTGCTCATCAAGGTAAGTGTACTCTGAATCCCCTACATCTATTTCACCCATGCCCCACCCAGCTCCCGTCTGGAAACCACCTGTTTGTTCTGAATTTAAGAGTCTGTGTTTTTTGTTTCTTTGTCTCTCTTTTTTTTTTTCTTTGTTTTGTTTATTAAATTCCACAAATGAGTGAAATCATATAGTATTTTGTCCTTCTCTGATTTCTTTCACTTAGCATTACACTCTCTAGAGCCATCCATGTTGTTGTACATGGCAAATTCTCATTCTTTTTTAATGGCTGAGTAATCAATGTTCTTAATATTTATTGTGTCAAATGGCATTAGTCATTTAGGACTTTTATTTCGTCTTGTAGATGTTGTCCCTGTCTCAAAATATTGCCCAACTGGAGACCCAGGTTGAAAAGGTTACAAGAGAGAAGATTTCAGCTATTAATCAACTCGAGGAAGTTCAAAACCAGCTTGCTTCCAAGGAAATGGATGTCACACAGGTATAAAGTGAGATTTTAGTTTCTAATTTTTTCCTAATGTACAAAGCCAGAAAGCAATTTGGAATGGAAAAGTTTTGTTATTTAAGGTAGTAAAGATCCGCATAATGGTCATTAAGCCACATTTACTTATTATTGGCAGGCTCTCTGATGGTTCCTGCAGATACAAAAGATGAATTAGACACAAATAGTGTCCTGGAAGAGCTCAAGATTAAGTGGCTGAGACAGACTTGTCAATAAGCAAGTTTCGCTACTTTAATCATTGAATATTTGATAAAACTTATATTTCTAAATTAGATGGGAGAAATGTTTGCCAGAGATAGCATGGATTTGGGCTCCACAATGATAATAAAAGGGATTTATTTATCACATGAAGAGTGTGTTTAACATTAAAAATTCTCCACCTCCCAGTTTTTTTTCAGACCTGGTCTCTAAAATCAAGGCTTCAGTACTAAATGTCTTATTTTATTGTTCTCTAAATTTATACTTTAAAACATAAGTGTCAAATAAATAAATAAAATCTTAAAAAATAAAATATCACAGTGCGCTATGGGCATTACAAACTTGTAAACCAAAAACTAAAATGTTTACTAGTCTCCGCTGGTTACTGTAAGGGACATATTAATGAAACAACTAAAGTCCATGTAGATTTCAGCAAGAAGTTGCTTTAAAAACTAAGAAACTAAATATAGGCAAGCATGATGTAGTAAATGCATTTGATTGATTTTTTTTTTACCAATTTACAGATGATTTTGTTTGAAACACATACCTTTTCATACTGTATTTTACTTAACATATTTTCCTAAATGTTGATACATTTGTAATGCCTTTGTTACTTTATAATTTAGTCATTAAACTTACCTGTAGTATATAGAAGAAACAGAGCCTATTTTTTTCTTGTTTTTCCCTTGAATTTCTGTAATTCTCCATTTGCTTTCTAAAACTCCAGCTGGTTAACATAAAAGTTTTAAAGTACCATATTTGCCAATATCATCAGTGTGTTTATGTGGAGATAGGGGCAGAAGTAAGGGACCAGATATTGAGGGCTGGCAGTGGTTAGTCCAGATTTATGGGGGAAAGCTGCTGGTGAGAGGGTCCAGTCCACTGTAGGAAGAGAACTTTCTGTTAGAACGTGTACAGTAAAGATTCCTCCGTTGTCTTTAAGAACCATCCAGAAAGACTCAAGCATTAGAAGCATGCCTTGCAGTTGCTCCAACCCTGAGATACCATTCTACTTCAATTCAACTTGCCAGTTTATTTTAGATAAACTGAAGGGTTATGGATAAACTTAGCAGGTGCTACAGTGAAAGTAGTAAGACAAGGGAACTTTAAAAACAAAATTAAGGAATGAAATGATTTTATATAAAACTGAATGCTTAGACATAAGAGTAAACAATAATTTTATATTGACATTGGGTTTGAAATAGTGAGTAATTATTATTTTTTGGTATTATCAATCTGGGTGTTTTTCATTTCATTCATGTATATAAATCAAATAGATTAGACTAAGAATAAGAAAGCAAGCAAATTAGGGTCCTTCTAATTTTTTCCTGTCATTCTTAATTTTAAACTTTACTTAGCTTTAAAATTAATAACTTTTTTGGTAAATTACTAGCTTTTTTTTTTTTTAATGAGAAGAGTCAGCTCTGACACATTCAAGGCATCTGAATTTCAGATCAATTTTTTTCTAATTTTATTTTTCTAGCATTTTGAGAGCCACTGGAGAGTCACTGACTTTCCTCTGCCTTGTCACTATAACCTTTAGACACAGATTTATTTATTTTCCAAAGTATTTTTTAGTTGAACATGGGAGAGAGATAAAGGTTTTATATGATTCTAATATCTCAATAATGATAAAAGCTAATTTCTGACGTTCTAATCAGTTTTGGAGAAATCCAAAAATTGAAAAGTTTCAAGCAACCATAACCTTTGGCTGATACATGATTTTTAAAAAAGTTGTATCTGTAAATCAGAGACTGAATTAGCAGACTTGTGTGTTAATCTCTCTGTAGGTTCTCCGTTATCTCAAAGGCTCATAATTTCTTTGTTTAGATTTATCTACTGGTTGCATTTTCCGAATCTATTTACCTGTCTGTAGACGCTCTGGATTGAAAAAGAAAATTGTATGAAGGATGATACACAATCCTCTTTAGATGCTACGTGTATTCATTATTTAATGATACATTAAAATCATTTCACTTAAAAGTATATTTTCCTTTTATGTTGAATGATACAGTTATAAAGGGTTCCTGTCTGTGCCTTTTACCAGACAGTGTTTATTAGCTTAAATACATCACACTGTGCTTAAAACTGACATTGTCTGCAAAGATTTCAGTACTACTGGGTTTGACTGTACACCTAAATACCATATAGTCTCTAAGGAGACAAAAATTCCTTTATAAATTTCCTTAAATAAAAGCCTAACTGTTAAAATCTTTAAAGGAGAACTTTACTATCTAGAATGTCTAATTAAACCGTAACAATTTGAATGAATATTCATATAGCTCAGTATTTTAATTAATGATTTTATCTGCAGAAAAAGGAGATGATAATGCATTTTGGATGATAATATGCAATTGAAACTGTTATTTTATACAAAAATATCTTAGGCACATTACTTAAACTTCTTACTTATAATTTGTTTATCATAGTTTGAAATTGTTAAATTTGGTAGTACCTGATTGCCTTCACATCTTAACGGAATACATTGAGTAGTGGAACAAAATGCCGTTCTTAGGAAAGTTCTACTGTATTTTATTTATATGACCTCTAGGGGGCACCAAAAGATCTAATTGCAGGCATTGCCTGGTAGATTCCCGCAGCTATTGATCTAGTTTTTACTATCTAACAGGTGTGCGGGGAAATGCGCTATCAGTTGAATAAAACCAAAATGGAGAAGGATGAGGCAGAGAAGGAACACAGAGAGTACAGAACAAAAACTAAAAGGGATCTTGAATTTAAAGATGAGGTAAGAGATGACAAGTGTAACTACAACGATTAAAGACATAATTAAAGATGTAAGTTATTTATTTCTATTATATTGCTTCTAACTAATGGAACAATCCAGTTTATACTATTAAAAGAATTTCACTTATAGTTGCCTAAAATTATCACCTTTCACTTGAAATGGTGAGAATACAACCGCCTGCATATAAAATCCCGATCTGACAGGTCATAAATATACATTTGGATATGTGTATCTATTACTTACAAAAGTAAAAGAAAAAAATGTTCTAATGCACAGTTTGAACCTAAAATATACGTACATAAAGTTCTTAAAAGATGCCAACTTGAATCCAATTTTAAGTGAAAAAGTTTCAAATTTGTGAGATGAGATGAGTTGATATGTAAATATGTCAATCAAATTGATTGTTGGCAGAGCAAAACCAGTTTTAACTAAGATAACCATGAATACGTTTGCTCAAGAAGCTTGAGATACAGGGAAATTAGAAATGTTAGGGGAAAATGCTGCTTGCTTCCATTTCAGTTGAACAGATGTTTTATGTTATATCTTTGTTGAGATCATGTAGCTACTCCAATTTTAATTGACGACATGGATAAAGTTTTGAGAGAGGCAGTTCTAATAGACTCACTTTGGGTTTTCTCTTTTTGTGTTACAGTATAGAACATTGGCAGCTTTCATTTTTTGTATTCAGTGAAAGCAGATTGATAAATCTGTTCAATAAAATGAGTTCTCAATGTCAGTATTTTTTAAAAATCACAATTTAAAAGTAGATGAACTTAAAAGTAATTTTTTAAAATGTATTTCTAGCTTATAGCTTTTTATCGTACTTTCCAACATCTTTTTTTCTCAAGTCTCTATGCAGATGATGTAAAGACGATTGGGGAAAGTATTAAAAATGAAAGTGATAATGAAATCTAGCACTTGAGAAAAGTTTTTCAAGTCATAGCTAAAGTCCTTCGCATAAAATTGACATCTGAACAACCAGAATCAGATTCTGCTTTTGTACCACTATATCCAGAATGTTATGAGTTTTAATTTTTATTGCTCCAGTGGGGGGCGTGCCTGATAGTGGAATTGAAAGTGCTCCATCAGCAACAGAAGGTCTAGCACCACCAAACCAAACAGAACTTTCCTTTCCTTTCCTGATATATTATGACTTTTTCTTTTTAAGAGATATCATCTTGGTTTGCTCACCAGCATTGTTATATTCTTTTATATTATTCTGTAGTGTCTGCCCAACATAACAACTTGGACTAATTGGGAAAAAAAAATAAGAAGAGTGTCTGAGTTATTTAAAATTACAGGATAATATTCTAGGGAGACGAAATACGGTCAGAATAATAAGATTACCGTATCACTTGTAAACAAATAACATGTAGAAGTATTTGTAATATTTGTCTTACAGAGTTCTCGCTCATTGCAATTAACCAGCAATGATGTGGAGGCCCAAGTGGCAGAATATTCAAAGGGGCCTTTTTCATCTGTAAACATTTCCTGCTTACTAATGTCAAACATTAGCAGTTTTCATAATGATTTCTAGTGTTGTTTTTAGATAAAGATGGGCCTTCATAGGAGGTCAGAGGGATAGGAATAAAACCTCGGAATGGTCGCAACGGGTTTGTGATGAGATGTGCTTGTCATCATTTTCTCTTGGACAGAATGTGAGGAAATCTTAGAGGTATTCTTTGTAACTATTTTGTATTGAACAGACAGCTTCAGAAAAGAAAGTCGTGGTGTCTCGTTCCGTGGATGACCTGGAGGAGCAAAGCAGCAATTGTTCTTTGGTCTTTCAGCCATGACCTGACCTTCTGTCTCTAAGACCAAAGAGCTGCTTTGCTTGGCCACCATCTGCACTCGAGAGAGAAATTTACATTCAACTTTCCAAAGCCGTGCATGTTGAGCATTTATTGGAAATACTTATAATAATAGGAAGTGTATTTAACTTTTAAAGTGTTGCACTTTGTGCAATTCAGCCTAACAAGAAGGCCATCTCCCGATGTACAGACAAAGGGTTCTCTGTAATATAGTCATTTTGTTCATATTTTTGTTAATCTGCCTTCTCGATACATCTCTAAAGTAGGTGGGAAACTGTGAGATTGGAATGTGGTAAGAACAAGAGCTTTTTTGATGTATACAAAACAGGGCAAATGGTTGACCACCAAAATCATTTTCTTTGTGACCCTAGCCTTGACTCTGGCATAATTAGAAGGAAGGGTTAAGGGAGGAACAATAGCGATCTCTTCCTCCCACTTTCTCCTTTTCTTCTTTATATTGTGTCAGGAGCCCATGGGCAGATTATCCTTCCCATCAGCTCCTTTGTATCTCTTCAGCATAGAGCACTCCTGCCAGCCTGAGAGGATTCTTCTCACACCAAAAAAAAAAAAAAAAAAGACATTTGGTATGGAGGAGAATGAAAAATCTGTGCCCTAGTTTTTCTTCGAGATTTTTCTGTAGGCATCAGGTACACACACACACACACACACACACACACACACTCACTCCATTATGGGAATTGAAAACATAAAAAAAAGGTTACAATGAATTCCCACACATCTATCACCTAGTTTCCTCATTTTGCCAGTCCTGTTCTAGCTCACATTTTTTCTTTCCTCCTTCATCTTCTTTGTCACTGTTCCTTCATCTTCTCTTCCACAGCCTCTTCATCTGTCTCCTTCTTCTGTTGCTCCTTTTGCTGAAGCATTTGAGGCAGATCTCAGACATGATGTGATTTCACCAATGAATCCCTCAGCCTGCATTTCTGAAGGATTTTTTTTCGTAATCGCTCTGTCATGGTGACAATTCTTAACAATAATTCTGTAAAATCTTGTAATGCCCAGGTATACTCACACTTCTCTGACCATCTCCATGATGCCTGTTTCACAGCTGGCTTATTCAAACCAGATACACGGGTGTGTTTTTATATGTCAGAGTGTTATGGGTTTATCCTCTTTAATAGGGAATAAGGGGGATATCTTAGTAAAATTTCAATTTTATTATCTGTTGGTGTCTTATTGAATTTCATACATATGTTTCGGCTGTGCTTTACACAAGGTAACTAATCATCATTCTGAAGAAATATAAATTCCTCCTACAGCAACTATGTATGCAGCGACCTCAGTCATCAGGCCCCTATAGAGTTGGAAACCCACAATTCATAATTCATAATTAACTTAAGAGCCTTACCTTTAAGGTTGGGGAATGCTGTGGGAAGGCCTGTTATTACTGTGGCATCAAGGTTAGCTTACAAAGGCTGCATAAGTGAAAGTTTCCTGGCCACCTTCCTTTCTAGCAGATGAATCTCAGAAGGTGATTCTTTTTTATTTTTATTTTTTTAAGATTTTATTTATTTATTTGACAGAGAGAGATCACAGGCAGGCAGAGAGAGAGGAGGAAGCAGACTCCCTGCTAAGCAGACAACTCGATGTGGGCCTCGATCCCTGGACCCTGAGATCATGACCTGAGCCAAAGGCAGATTAACCCTCTAAACCACCCAGGTGCTCCTTTTTAAATTTTTTTAAAGATTTTATTTATTTGACAGAGAGAGTGAGACAGTATAAGCAGGGGGTACAGTAGAGAGAGGAGGGGAGAAGGAGGGAGAAGCAGGCTCCCCCTGAGCAGGGAGCCTGATGTGGGGCTTGATCCCAGGATCCTGGGATCATGACCTGAGCCAAAGGTAAGCGCTTAATATCTGAGCCACTCAGGTGCCCCTTAAAAAGTAATTCTTTAGAGCTCAGAGGGCTGAGCAGAGCATCGTGTAAAAGGAAAATTCGGGGCCTGTGTCCAAAACGCAGGAAGACAGTGATGCTAGAGGTATTACAATATAAAACATTGTCCTTTCTTTTGTAGTCTCTTTCCCTCCCTTCCCTTCTCTCTCTCCCATTTGCCTAGTATTGGCCGTTTCACTTTGGACTACATCCCACACAGGCATACTCGTGGGGGAGTGCAGGCCTGGTGGTACCTGGTCAGGATGAGCAGAGACTCCATGTTGGGTCTCCAGAGTGTGCGGCAATGATGGCAGTTGGGGGTGGGGATGCTCACCACCATGTCCTGGGATGTCTGTCAGGGATGACACACTCAGCCTAATCTTCCCCAGGTTCACATCCTGCCAGAGGCAGAGGGCGACAGAACACAGCCTGCCCCCCACCACCCTCACATTGCCATGACCTGGTTCCACCCAAGGCATAGGGCAGCCAGATCCCCAAGTCTGAGCCAGAAGAGGAAGCCGCAGAGGACAGGTGTCTGAGGCCTGCCTCGGGGGCTGCTGGAAGGCGGTGAAGGGATAAGACCACAGATAGGAATGGGGGGAGGCAGTTCTACTGTCCCATCAGATCTCTGACAAAACGCAAATACAACTATATAATCAGTCATTACAAATTTCAAGACGGCAACCACAGAGCATTAAACAGCAGAGCCCAGCACCCTTCTGGTGGGGCCCTGGAGGACTGGGTCAGCCACACGCCCATGATGCTGCCGAGGCCCTGGGGGCAGGCAGGTGGAGGTTTGGTGCGCTGCTGCAAGTAGATAGATGGCCACGCACATGTACAGATGTGCACGAGCGTTTAACACGGCCGTGTGCCCCGCACCGTAAAAGAGGGCTGCCCAGCTGCACCTCATGGGCAAGTCGGATCCCCTGCCTGCTTTTACAGATAAAGCTGTGTTAAAGCCCAGCCCCTTCCGTTCATTCACGTGTTATTGCTGCTTTCTTCTGCACAGTTGGGCTGAGGCCGAGACCCCATCCCTGCAGCCCACCACGACAACAGTATTTGCTGCCTGAGCCTTTGTAGAAGTTTATCACCCCAGCCCCGGGTCCAGAAATAGAACTGGGTGGTTTAAGTTTCTCATGCCTTAGTAGAAGGTAGAGCTCTTTGAGTTTGAAGGCTCATCAATCTCAGGTGCAAACTTACTGGTTTGGGAGTATGTTGCAGTGCCGTGCGAGGCCTCATCCCTGGTCTCTTAGTCGTAGCGTTTCCAAGTGAGCATGCGGCTGGTTAGAATGTCATTATCTTAGTAGTGGCCATGGCTTAATAATGGCTTAGATGAAAGGGGCTCTTGGGTGGCTCAGTCGGCTAAGCGTCTGCCTTTGGCTCAGGTCATGATCTCAGGGTCCTGGGATCGAGCCCCATGTGAGGCTCCCTGCTCAGTGGGGAGCCTGCTCTTCCCCCCTGCTCATGCTCCCTCACTCTCTCTGTCTCTCAAATAAATAAACCTTTAAAAAAAGTAATGGCTTAGATGAGAGTGACAATATAAATATAAAACTTATTTTGCAGTACAGTTTCTCAGGTTGGTGAAATTTTTTTCAAGAGAAAAGAAGACTTTTTTTTTTTTTTTTTTTTTAAACCAGCATTGCATGAGTTAGAACTTTAGAGTTGTGGCTACAATTGAACAGGAAGCATTGAGGTTCAGACTTCTTGAGCAAAGCAAATATTTTAGGGTAGGGCACATATGAAGAAAAAAAGTAGATCTGAAGATTTTGGCCAGAAAAATCAGGGCAAGAAAGAACTGGAGCTCCTTTCCGCAGCAGTAGGATGCGGCACTTCGGTGCTGAAGTTACACATGGATTGTAGCAACATAGGAATTATCTCTGAAGTTCATGCGAATGAATGAGACTGTTGGAAGAAGTGCATCTATTTTGTGTAAAGATGAGAGGAAGCCTTGCAAGTCCTACAAGGAGGGCCTACTTAAGGCCAGAGAAACGAAAGCAGTAAAGAAAAAGTGGAAGAGTCGTACCTTTTTACTTAGAGAAGTCTAACATATTGCTTCGCTGCCTGTGAGGACTCGACAGATTCTTTCAAGGAGAAAGTTAAACACCTGCTCTTAATCTGCAGTACGATGGAAGGAATAAGAACAAAGCAACTTAATCACAGCCACTGGCAATCACAATAGCTTGAAAGAAGAACTTTCTGACAGTGAGATTGAAGGAGATCGCAGAAACAGGCCATGGAACTTTCTTCCCCCAAATTGCTAGTTTCAAACAAAAATGGCAGGATGCCAAAGGCCCAGCTCACAGACCTTCGAGGTCCCACCATCTCCTACTGGACTGTGGGAGCACCCTCAGGATATCTCACTGTCCCTGTTAAAGTGGCTAGTAGTGGCACTCATCTTTTCTACTTAGGATTTTGCACCTACACATTAAAGCAAAATTCTCCTCAGCTCTGTTCTCTGCTTTGTGTCTGTCATGTCTTGTGCTCTCGTCAGAAGGCTTTGGGAGAATATATCGAGATAATGGATAGCTTCTGGAGAGCCAGACTTGAGAGACTTTTCAACTACCACCTGCAGTCGCACTTCTGCCTCTAAAAACTGACTGGGAGAGGGGCCACTTGAGCATGCCGTTAGCACATGTAATCACTTGGTCCTGGTGATGACAGAGTTGCTCGCCACTGTTCTTCACACCCTCTTCCACTGCTGGAGGCTGAGCACATCCCGCTCCCTGCTCGTCGCTCAGGCAGCGGCCATGCATGCGCAAGGGCCCGGCCTCCCCAGACCGATGGAGGTGGCGCCGTGGGGGTGCTAGCTGGCAGACCCGGGTCCTGCCCTGAGGGAGTTTATATTCTAACTGAGCAGACAGGGTACACATTTGAACATGCCTACAAAAGACTTGCAAAGCAGCATATCGACAAGTGCAAATTAATGTAGTGTGAAGTTCATGCTGGCTCCAGCCCATGAGAGTCAGAATCTGCTTCCATGTGTGTGATGCAATAAAGCTTTTTTTTTTTTTATAGCATCTTCCCTAAGTACGCCCTAAAGCATTGTTCAGATAAATTTGTGTTCTTATCACAGCCTAACCAAGAATTCTGAGCAAATTCTTCAGCCTGGCGTGTGTCTAATAAATCAGCCTCTTTTGTCCTGCTGCTGTACGATGCTTGAATGGGACAAATGGGATTATGTAAATAAAAATATCTTCATTTAATAAAGGATTATTGAATACCTCTCATTTTCTCAAAACGCCAGACGAAGTTAATGTCTTCATTCTAAACCATAATTATGTCAGCAAAGTCACAAAATTAGCAGTGAAAAAGTTTTCTTTTTCTTCTCTTTTCTTTTCTGTTCTTTTTCTTTTCTTTGCTTTGCTTTTCTTTTCTCTCTTCTCTTCTCTTCTCTTCTCTTCTCTTCTCTTCTCTTCTCTTCTCTTCTCTTCTCTTCTTTTTAAAGGAGCAGTTCCAGATCAACCCAGCGAATAATACCAAGTTAGAGATCCTTGGGCATTTAGCATTTGGGAACTTAGTTAATGATTTGGGCAGAGGTTTTAGGTGGCAGTACATGTATCCTTATTCACGAAAAACACAGTAGAAATTCAAACGCTCAAAAAAGAGTCTTTCAGTTCTCCAGGAAAGATGGTAATGATGTATTTTTAAAAAATCAAATGTGTAAGCAGAAACAATCTATCCGAAGATAGCAATTTAGGATGATTTAGAGAGAAGGGCACAAATAGGACATAAAACGAGCCCGTTTAGAAAGCATATGCCTTATGGGGTAAACATTTAGAAAGAAATGTTTGCCTTTGGAGAGGACTATAAAACTGTAAACTGAACTCAAGGAGTTTTTGCTATATTTTCAGTTTCACTGGGTGATCCATATTTTGGTCCTTAAAAAAACTTTTTGCATGCTTCCTTTGACATTGAATGTTGGACTCACAGACTTACCTGCCACTCTTGTGGAGCACCTTCTTGGGTACCCGACAGTGGTGGTGACCAGGTGGCCTGTGGTTCCTCATGTGTCCAAGCAGGCTAGAAGGCACTAGACAGAGGACAGCTCCATATACTTATTTTTTTTTACAGTCCAGAAATACCAATATTGATATCCAGTATAAATATTACTAATTATTATGGATGTGTACATTTTAAAACAATTTTTATTATATGAACATAAGTACAGGCACAGAAGCCAATATATTCTATCACCAATGGAGCAAACTGTTTCCATTTTTCTGTTTTACCTTCTATTTTTTGTCCATATGCATATATGGTATTTACAAGTAGTAAACATAGCTTAGGTAGAGTTTTGGTTTTTGCTTCTTTCACATAACTCTATCTCCAGCATTTTTATGTGTTACTACCTATTTTTCACTTTACTAGAGCCATTTACATATACTTTTAAAGGAAAGAATAAGAAGTCAGATGTGGAATAGAACAGACACTGTTACAAATTCAAAAATTTTTTACCCCAAATTTCACTTGTTGCTTTAATTCAACAGTCATATATTGCAAACACCATGTTGGCCTAGATTGGGCTTCTGTTCTCTGTTCTTTTTTTTTTTTTTTTTTTAAAGATTTTATTTATTTGACAGAGAGAAACACAGCCAGAGAGGGAACACAAGCAGGGGGAGTGAGAGAGGGAGAAGCAGGCTTCCTGCTCGGGACTCGATCCCCGGTCTCTGGGATCATGACCTGAGCCGAAGGCAGTTGCCCAACCAACTGAGCCACCCAGGCGCCCCCTGTTCTCTGTTCTCAAAGAAGGGAAGGTGTAAGACAGGTATGCAAGTAAGTAAATGTCCCAGAGGTCCCAGTAACTGTAATTAGCAAACTCTACAAAGGTATGGGGTTTAGAAGTGGGAGAGCTGGCATCCTTGAAGGGTGGGTAGGATGTTGCCCAGCGTGGATGAGAAGGAGGCATTCTGGTTGGGAGGTCCAATGTGGCAACTTGACCAAAGGAGTGGGGACAGGGCGTGGTGGAGGTGTGGGGGTGGGTTTGGGATGTGGGAGAGGAGGATGCATTCAAGGAACACATGTGTCTTTTGATCCCATAGCACGCTGGTGTAACTGACCTCAATATCTCCATTGCCACGGCTCCATTATAAAAGATTGCCCGTAGAAGATGGGCTGCTTTCTATAAGGTACAGAATCCCGGTGTAATCACCTATGGTGTAACATAATGCACAACCTGAAGTCAGGCTCCGGAATCGTACTGTATCTGGGGAATGTTTGCATAAGTTTTTCATTTCCTTTGTAGTATTTTCTATGTAATGGGATAATTTTAAGATGTTCAAATTTCAGATAATAACAATAAAACATCATCTTGTAAATGTTAGAAGCAGCAGGATTAGTTTTCAGAGTAATGAATTTACAGTTACCTTAATGATTTGTAGAAGATTTCTGCAGGACTGAAACTGAGATTCTTGGAGAGGAGGAGGATGGGGGGATGGGTGACCTGGTGGTGGGTACTGAGGGCACATATTGCATGGAGCACTGGGTGTGGGGCATAAACAATGAATTTTGGAACACTGAAAATAAATAAATAAATAAATATTTCTGCAGGACTAATGATGGAGGATGAAATTCAGGGTATAGGGTTTTACTTTACCTATAGACTATGAGTCCCAAGACTCAACTTCGTGATTTGGCTTTTTGGCTAACTGCCTGAGCAAATGTCTCAGAGGCTTACCTTCTTTCCCAGGAAGTGAAAAGCTTGGAGAAGTGATAGCTAAGATTTCCTTTACCCCCAAATTCCTGTGTTTTCAGAAACATAGGAAATACTTCTCTGCTCCTTTTAATTATGAATTAAGTATTAATAAAATTGATATAAATTGCATGGAGTCTCGTGTCATTTCAGATTTTCCAGTTATTCACATGATTTGATAAAGATGAAAATTTACTGTCACCGGTTTTAGATCATATTATTTTCATTATAATTAATAATAGAACAATAAAATGTCTAGCCTTTTAAACAGTTGAATTTAATTACAAGATAGACTTTAATTTGCAATAAGGATTAAAGCCTTACTCTGAATTAAGAATGAAGTTCTATTGGAAGCATTTCAGACAACAGCAAACTGTATTAAGGAAGTATTTTAGAGGAGTAGCCAGCTTTCCCCCAAACACATGGAATTAAATATCCCCAGCCAGAGTTTCCACATGAACACATCCAACTGCAGGATGACAAGCGTGTTCTCCTGTTAGAGACCTATGATTCTAATAGTAGAATAACCTTAACATTTGCACTTGGTGCTCTTGTAAGTGCAGTGATGGAATGAAATCCTGTAGTTAGAATAAGATCATGTTCAGTTTCTGTATTTTGGGTTTTTTTTTTTTTTTTTTAGTCATCAGAATGAAAACAATTAAAAAAAATTCTCTTAAAGGTTTTACATATCCCTGGCATATTTCCCTGGCTATCATTAGAGTCTGGTATGAAAGACTGCCCTAGACAGAGAGTCTAGATATAGCTGACAGTTAATAAATTGCATGGCGTCTAGATTTTCCTGTTGTTCTCGTTAACGAGTGGTCAAACTAATTTAACCCTTTTTGGTGTTAACACCTATTTTTAAGTGGATTAGCCGTGGTAACATTTCGCGTTTTTAGGGAAGAGAGAAGGAAGGAGCGGTGTCCTTACTTCTGGCCTGCCCTCTGCCATCCCAATGAGGAATGGAAGATTGTTCTTTGTATCAGATCTCTCTGCTTACAACTGAAGTTCTGACACTCATATTCTCTCTCTCTCTCTCTCTCTCTCTCTCTCTCTCTCTCTCTCCGTGGTAATAACTCATGCAACCAACAGCTTTAGCCTGGCTTTAGAAATCATAAGTCAAGCTGTGGTTGAAAGTTTCTGTTGAAGTGCAAGGGAATGCTCCTGTCTCCTTAGAATGGCAGCTAAGGAAGAAGGGGAGGTAAAAACTTCTATGGCTATCTTAAGAAGATGGACTAGAAAGAATTGTTCCACTTGAAAGATTGTCCCATCATTGCAAGTACCACCATTTCTTTTGGACCCCTCGTTCACTTGCTCAGAATTTCATGCACAGGCATCTGAATTCACTCAGGGGCACCTGGGTGGCTTAGACTGTTGGTTTTTGCTCAGGTCATGATCTCATGGGTCATCGGATTGAGTCCCGTGTTGGGCTCTGCGCTCAATGGGGAGTCTGCTTGGGACTCTCTCTCTCCCTCTGCCCCTCCTCCACTCATGCTCTCTCCCTCTAAAATTTAAAAAAAATTGTTAAAAAGAAAGAAATCTGGATTCACTCATACTGAGAGATAATTGTCAGGTCCTAACTTGAGTTAGAAACTTTAGGGTGTCGTGTTCAAGTTATAGCTACACTAAGGTTATTATAGAATCAAAAGGCTGGTCATCGTTTCTTTCCTAACTCACTGAAGGTGCACTGTGTATACACGATTGACAACATAGAGGATTTCTGTAACAAGAGCCAGATATGTTTTCATCTGAGGGGTGAGTTAAGACAATGGATCAGATATTCCATTTATGCCTATATTTTAAACTCTATATGTGGATATTTATCTTTGTGTATTTCTTACTAATATGTCATACAAGAGGTATGACTAGCTGATGATTTTTCTAGAGCAGAGCCTGAAGTCTTACGTCTCGAATGCTGAATTTAGGATACCTTAGACTTACAGCAGAACAGAAGGGAGGACCCTAGAGTTGTCTCAGTCATAAAAACAAGAAGAGAAAAGAGGAGTGGGGGGGGGAGTGGAGGAGAAAATGAGAAAAATTTTAGAAAGCATTCTAAAGACATTTACACAGAGAGCAACTAGGCTTTTGCCTCTACATATTCTGCTTCCCATTAGACTCTTTAACTCAGAGAAGGCAAACATGACCACAGATCCATCATTATGGTTCCATCAGTAGTTTCAGGGATCCATGATGATAAGATTTTTTTGTACAAAAACTATAATTGCTATTATAACCTCCTTCTCCCCACATTCCTGCCCCAAACCATTACTGGTCATTGAGAATAATTTGATAGAGCTTGGCATTTTTCAGAATATGCTTTCTAATCACAGAGTAATATAATTCATGGAAGTGACTGTTTTCTTTCTCATTGGCCACATATGAAAAGTCAAAGGGAGGGCCTCAGGTCACAAGGAGCAATGGTCTGGTGGGCACTGAGAACCAGAAACTTTGTAATGATTTGGTCTGTCCCCTTCACGTTGTAGATGATTTGACAGCAGGTGAGGAGAGAATGATTGACCCATCTTTAGACACTCATTTCCTTAATTAGTAGTTGTTAGTTAACTGTTATATGTCACTCACAAATAGAGACTGAGGTTGCAATGAGATATGCTTAAAATAAAATATGTGTGTTGTTCATACAACTCTTTATAGTCTAACAAGGAGGTAAAAATGTGACAAGAGGGCTCAGTGTAAGGGGTGGTTTACTGTGGGGGGACAGAGTTCAAAAAGATCCTGTGTAACTGCCAATTTTCCACAAGGATAATAAGAAAATTCAATAGGGGAAATAATAGTCTTTCAGCAAATGGTGCTGGGAAAACTGGATAGCGACGCATGAAAGCATGAACTTGGGCTGCTACCTTGTACCATATACAAAAATTCACTCAAAGTGAAAGCCTAAATGGAAGAGCTAAATGTTTAAAACTCTTGGGAGACAACAGAGGCATAAATCACTCTGAGCTTGGTCTAGATAGTGGTTTCTTAGATATGACACCAAAAGCACGAGCAACAGAAGAAAATAAATAGATAAATTGGGCATCATCAAAATTGAAAACTTTCATGCTTCCAAGGACACCATCAAGAAAGTGGAAAGACAGCCCTCATGATGAGAGAACATGTTTGCAAATAATGTAGCTGGAAGAGATTTGTAACTGGGACTTATCAATCATGCCTTCAGTTGAATGAAAAAGACAACCCCATTTAAAAACAGGCCAAGAATCTTTTTCTTTAAAGTTTTTATTTATTAGAGAGAGAGAGAGAGAGTGCACAGGTGGGAGGGAGGCACAAAGGGAGAAGAAGCAGACTCCCCACTGAGCAGGGAGGGCGAGGCAGGGTTCAATCTCAGGACCCCAAGATCATGACCTGAGCAGAAGGCAGACTCAGGGACCCCCAGGCAAAGAATCTTAATAGACATGTCTCCAAAGAAGATAAACAGGTGGCATAAAAAGCATGTGAAAGTTACTCATCATCATTAGCTCTCACAGAATTGCAAATCCAAATCAAAATGAGATACTATATCATACCTACTAGAATGGCTAAAATCAAGAAGACAGATAATAACAAGTATTGGCAAGGATGTGGAGAAACTGGAGCCTCATGTATTTCTAGTAGGATTGTAAAGTAGTGTAGCTGCTTTGGAAGCATGTCTGGCAGTTTCTCCAAAGGTTGAACACAGAGCTACAGTATAACCCAGTAATTCCACTACTATGTATGTACCCAAAGGAAATGAAACATATCCTCACAAAACTACGTTCATAAATATTCATAGCAGCATTATCGTCATAGTAGCCCCAAACTGGCAACAACTTAAATGGACATCAACTAATAAATAGATGAATAAAATGTGATTATATCTCTATATGTTGACGATAAAAACGAAAGATGTCCTGGTATATTCTATAAAATGGTTGAACAGTGAAAAGAATATGCTGAGTGAAAGAAGCCTGTCACAAAAGACAGCATAGTTTATGATTCCATCTGTGGGACATGTCCAGAATAGACAAAACTATAGAGACAGAAAGATTAGTGGTTGCTTCTGCTGAGGAGGCTGGGGGCATGTGCGGGGGTGGGGAGGATGCTGCTAATGGGTATGAGGTTTCTTTGGGGGTAATAGAGTGTTCTAAAATTGACCAATGTCTTGGTTGTACAACTCTGTGAATAAACTAAAACACATTCAATCGTATACTTTAATGAGAGAATTGTATTTGAATTATGCCGATAAAGCCATTGCTTAAAAAAAAAAAATCCTATCATAAAAGTCTTATTTCAGCCTTATCTGGAGTGGAGCAGAGAGATAGGAGGGGAAAGCCATTCAGGCAAAAGGGACAGAATTTGCAGAGGCCCTCTTCCATATATACCTAGAGGACAAACGGAGGCTCAAGACACAAGGATGGAAGGCCGAGCCCCAGAAAACTGAAATCACTTACCAGAAATAGCAGTAAACCACTTGAAGTCAGTCTATATCTTACTCATCCTTGTGTCCCCAGTACCCAGCACAGCGAAGGCTTACCCTACGTTTTGTCTGCCAGTTGAATGAATAAGTAAATGAATACATAGGGGAGCTGAAGAATGAACTTTCAATAATAAGTAATAATGCCTCAACTAGAGGACACATCCTCTAAATTCTAGTTCATCTTTGTTATGCTATGGCAGGCTAAAAGAAGAAAGTAACTTCTTTTGGGGCTCTTGGGTGGCTCAGTTGGTTAAGCGTCCTATTCTTGATTTCAGCTCAGGTCATGATCTCAGGGTCATGAGATTGAGCACCGTGTCAGGCTCTGCACTGGGTGTGGAGTCTGCTTAAGTCTCTCTCTCTCTCTCTCTCTCTCTCTCTCTCTCTCGCCCCCCGTTCTTCCCCCTGCTCGCACGATCTATCTCTCTAAAAAAAAAAAAAAGAAAAAGAAAAAGAAACTTCTTTTATAATAATAATAATTTTTTTAGCAGTTAGTTTAGAATGTTTGATCTGTCTTTTTGTATTTTACCACTCTAATAGTGTGAGATGGTATCTCATTTTAGTTTTAATTTGCATTTCCCTAATGATTAATGATATTAAACCTCTTTTTGGATGCTTACTTGCCATCCTTATACTTCCATCAGTCATATCCACTCCCACACTGTAGTTCAAGATATTATTATCGTCATTGGTGTTCCTGAGAGGATGGCATAACTGATTTCCCTTCCCCCTGTGTCTCCCCATTTTAGTCCCTCTGCAGCCAGAGGGACCCTGTTAAAACCTGTGTCAGATCTTGCTGCTACTCTGATTACATCTGTCTAGTGGTTCTTTTCGCCCCTATCACTCTGCTATAGCTACTCTAGCTTTCTTGATGTTCCACAAACCCATCAGATACACTCCCACAGCAGGGCCTTGGTACTTGCTGTTCCCCATGATAGCCAGGTAGCCTTCAAATCATTGTTCTAATATCCCCAGGGCTTCAGTGTGTCTCACAGGCAGTTAGGGTCCCAGTAACTGGAGGAATGGGTGGGTAAAGACGTCATCAAGAGGTCATACCTGAAGTCAGATTCTCACTTTACTATCTCCTACCTGGTGAACTTGGGCAAATTACTTCAGATGTCTAAGCCTCAGTTTTCTTATCTGTAAAATGAGGATAGATAAAATTACCACTTCTTAAAAATTTTTTTTTAATTTTTAAAAATTTTTTAAAGGGGTGCCTGGGTGGCTCAGTGGGTTAAGCATTGCCTTTGGCTCAGGTTGTGATCCCAGGGTCCTGGGGTCGAGCCTTGTGTGGGGCTCCCTGCTCATTGGGAGCCTGCTTCTCCCTCTCCCTCTGCCTGATGCTTTGTCTACTTGTGTTCTTTCTCTCTGTGTCAAGAAAAAAAAATTTTTTTAAGGATTTATTTATTTATTTTAGAGAAAGAGCACACATGAGCAGGGTGGGGGTACATAAATCAGGGGAGTGAGAGAGAATCTCAAGCAGATTCCCTGCTGAGTGCAGAGCCCGATGGAGGGCTCAAACCCATGACTCTACAACCATAGCCTGAGTTGACATCGATTGTCGGTTAGTCAACCAACTGAGCCACCCAGGTGCCTCTAAAATGATCACTTTACAGGGTTTTGTAAAATTTGAGATCATCTATGTTAACCCTGGTACAGTACATGACATATAATAACTGGTCTATTAATGTTAGTAACTTATTTTTACTGTTGTCTTGATGACTGCTCTTCACATTTTCCACCCTCATCTTTTTCTCCTGACTGTGTTCTGTTTTATCTAGTTGCTTTCTAGAGAGTGATGATAAGTGAATATGGTATTTTTTTTAAAGATTTTATTTATTTATTTGACAGAGAGAAACAGTGAGAGAGGGAACACAAGCAGAGGGAGTGAGGGAGGGAGAAGCAGGCTTCCCTGTGGAGCAGTGAGCCCGATGTGGGGCTTGATCCCGGGTCTCCGGGATCATGACCTGGGCTGAAGGCAGTCACTTAACCAACTGAGCCACCCAGGCGCTCCTGAATATGGTATTTTTGATATGACCTGGCCCATCATCTGAGTTTACAGTAATCTCGCTTCAGAGCTAGATTATTTTGTGTTATTATTTTGCATTATGTGTTTATCAAATGAGTCTCACTGTGAATGCTTACTGAGCATCAGTTCAGTTAAACCCCCAAATGGTATAGGTCTGCTGCCCTACAATGGACTGTAAATATAGGTATTTGCATTTGTCTCTCTGAAAGTTGATTATTTTGTTTGGACCTATTGTGTCAGGTGGTCTGAACCTCTTTGGATTCTGTTTTGACATCTCATCATAATGAATTAGTCCTCTCAGGTTGGTGTCACAGGCAGATTTGATTGACACATCATTGGGTCTTTAGTAAATTCAGTGGTTGAAACAGTTTAGCACACATAACTAGGCAGAACCCAGTGACCTGTGGCTGGAGAACACCCATAGCTAGATATTTTCATTCTGTCTTCCATATGTTTGCTTAAGCTCATGCTTTATTTTCTTGTTTGAGAACCAGACCATTTTGAAGACCACTTTGAAGAAAATACTTTTAGCAAATCAAAGCACAATTGACTTTTATACCTACTATGTATAAGTAGTGCACACGGGCCCCACTGAGCCATAGGACAGATTCACTTGATGGCTAATAATGAAGAAATTAGGCATAGATTTCTAAGAAATCAAAGCGCCTTTGTAAGTGAGGATCAGATTCATAGTTGGCAGGATTTAAACCTGTGCCGGGAAACTTCCGATGGAAAGAGAATGGGCCTGCCTGAAATTCCCATTTCTTCATTTAAGTAATCTGGATGAATAGACTAAATTGGAAATTTGAGGATTTTTTTTTAATTTTATTTTTTTCAGTGTTCTAAGATGCATTGTTTATGCCCCACACCCAGTGCTCCATGCAATTCGTGCCCTCCTTAATACCCACCACCAGGCTCACCCATCTGCCCACCCCCTCAAAACCCTCAGTTTGTTTCTCTGAGTCCATAGTCTCTCCTCGTTCATCTCCCCCTCCAATTTACCCCAATTCACTTTTCCTTTCCTTCCCCTAATGTCCTCCAATTTTCCTTATGTTCCACAAGTAAGTGAAAGCATATGATAATTGACTTTCTCTGCTTGGCTTATTTCACTCAGCATAATCTCCTCCAGTCCTATCCATGTTGCTACAAAAGTTGGGTATTCATCCTTTCTGATGGAGGTGTAGTATTACATTGTATACATGGACCATATCTTCTTTATCCATTCATCTGTTGAAGGACATCTCGGCTCTTTCCACAGTTTGGCGATTGTGAAATTTGACTCTGTAACACCATTTTTTCAGATTTCTTCTGTCTATTAGTCTACTGTCCTTTTAAAAGCATATTTGTATACATATGTCAAGTCATTATGTTGCACAGTTGACCCTGAAACAACATAGGTTTAAACTCCTAGGGCCCACTTGATGTGGATTTTTTAAAATAAATAACAGTACAGTCCTATAAATATATTTCATCTTCCTTATGATTTTCTCAACATTTTAAAAGAAATAGCTTACTTTATTGTAAGAATGGTATATAACACATAGAACTTAAAAATATGTATTAATCAACTTTATATTATTGGTAAGACTTCTGGACAGCAGTGGGCTTTTAATGGTGAAGTTTTGGGGGAATCAAAAGTTATATGTGGATTTTCAACTTTGTCAGGGGCCAGCACCCCTAACTCCCACGTTGTTCAAGGTCAACAGTAATAACATGTCATATGTTAATTTTATCTCAATAAAAAATAAGCCATCTTAATCATTACCCTGTATTCATCTGTTCTATGCCTACTTCATTTTTCTTAATAAAAATGAGTGAAGGCAAAAATTGTTACTTTTCTAATTGTCACAGCTTCTAATTTCAGTGCTTTATATGCAAGTGTCTTCTAAACTATGAAAAGCTGTATATATACATAGAGCCGTGGTGATTGAATAAATTCAATAAATTGAATAGATGAATTTACTCCTGTGAATGTGGATGCTGTTTATGAAAAGAATTATACTCAAAATATTTATTAACTAAAGCATCTACTTTACATTGGAAGCTTCTTGCAAAATTAGTAAATGCAGGTTATTTTTGAATTAAAGTGAGGTACAATCAATTCTTAAGTTCCCCATATAGAATTTTACAGAAATACTTCTATAACTCACAGCTAAAGTGAATTTTCTAAAAACTCCCCATAAGGTGAGATCACGTACACCATGTCTCAGTACAGAAGGGTTTTTTTTTCAATCACTTATGTCTCTAAAAATAAACCCAGTTTTGTTGTTAAAATTTGCTGTTTCCTCTTCACATAAGAACGTCTCATTAATTTCAGTGAAAACCATCCAACAAGATAAGGTTAAGTTGTCCAGTTTTCCAGGGGAGGAGAATCCATTTTGTGTCCCGAGCAGAGTAGCAGCTAAGAGGTGAGTCGAAGACAGACATGCTGTTTCAATGGTCAGGGTGTTTTGAATCCAAGCATAGGTGTTCAGGGAAGAGGTTTGGATGCTCTCTGTGTGTTTTAAGTAAAACTCTACCTCTCTTACTCTCTTTAGAGTCTTATAGCCAGAGCTTTGATGTGGATGTTCTTGTCATCAGGTACACCAAGGAGTAACGGAAAGTGGGGAGGTGATAAAAGGGGGTGACCTCTTGGAGGTCCGGTATATTTGTATGGGGCAGAAGAGGGGCTGTATTCCATCTGTACTTTTAGGTGGTCTAGACTCCTTAAGTGGGAGTTTTCTTTCCTCAATCATCTCAATCTGATGTGAAAAATTAAAATATGATTTGCTATAAAAATGAAATCATTCAGTTTCAAGTGAAAGGCTAGGAGATCTTGAATAGGTCTAAATGTTTGAGCTTTTCTTGGTTCGAGAGAAAAGAAGTATGTTCTTTTTCCCCAGCACCTATACTAAACGGTGATACTGATAAAAATAAAAACCAATAAAATATATTTTTAATTAAGAAATGATATACATAGTCTAATGAAATTAGTTTTACAAAGGGGGATCTGAGTCTTAAATTCGTTCTGTCAGAGATTGACAGAATTTAACTAATAGAAAACACAAAGCACAGAGAAAAACTTCTTGTTGATTAACAGTTGTCAGAAAAGAAACAGATGATGTGTTTTCTTTATTGCATTTAAAAAATTAATTATTGCCAATAGAAGCATGTTGGTGCTTGTTAACTGAGTTAGCATTGTGATTTGGCATGATTCCACGTTTGAATGGAAATGGGGTTCGGTGAAGAGTCCAAAGCCTGGGTTCTAGTTCAGCTGAGTGAACTTAAGTGGGTTGTTTGATTTGATCCCACTGTACCCCAGAGCACCCATTTGTAGGGGGACAGGATAAAGATGATACCTGGGTATCTTCTATCTCTCACTGTATTTTTTTAAGGCCTCTATTTTCATTAAACTCTTGATATGAACAGGGAAGTTAACACCCAGGTGTTTTAGGGTCCTTTTGGTAGGAGCACATTTTAGAAGTATAATCAGTGCACTATTTAAGGAAGAGGAATTTTATTTGATAAATTAAGGAATGCACATTGAGGTCCTGAAAATTAGGTACAAAATAGCCCTAAAGCTTTCTTGTGTTTTCCCTTTAGGAGTCAGAATATTTAACTGATGCTTTTCTGACAACTTCTAAAATAATAACATTGACTATAAGAGTTTTAATTTGTTCTTCTTGGACAATAATAAAAATGTGTGCCTTATGTAAGAGACACAGTAGTTTTGCCACAATTGCCTGCTTTTCTGCTAAGAATAAATGGGCCAGTTTATTTTCACACAATTTTTAATAACTGACTCAGTTAACTGAAAAACCACGCTTACTATTGGAATAGCAGCAGCTTTATTAACTTGTTTTCTTTGGAAATTATAATTTGGTAGTTGTCTGTACTTTTATGTCTACCCAAAAAATTTCTTGGCTTTGAAAAACATACTTGAATATTAGTATTCCTGTAATTATAGTTGAAAAAATTACATTTGAAGCATAGAGACTATAGAAAATTGTTGGAATTCTATATTGCTTTATGCCAATAGAATCCACTAGAAGAGAAGCCTTTATGCTGCAATTCATGTAAAGTAGTAGTGTTTAATTATGAAAAACATTTTAGAAATTATTTAATCTAGGATGATAAATTATATCCTTGCTGTCTTTTAAGTATTTTTAATCTCATACTAGGATCCTGGAGACATTGTCAGTACATTTAATAATAAAAAGATGTTTTCTAAACCATAAATAAATAGTAAACTTCACACGTTTAAATTTAGTTAGAATTTTTTCTATAGCAAAATCAGATAAAACTTTTAGACTAGCAATACTTTCAGTTCATTTCAATTTGTTTATCTTTATAGATAGTGAAATCATCTTTATCTTACTTGAAAATGCCTTTCTCTTGTTTATTAAAATTGTTTTAGTGTGGTTTTATATTTAGTCTTATTTTTTATTTGTGATTGGTTCTGTTTCTACCCATGGAGAATTATAACACTGTAATTAGTAGTGGGCAATATGACCAAACTTATTTTAATCTTGTATTTCAGTATATTTTCAATTGAATTATTTTATCAGAAAGCATTAATTGCTTTAGTGTTCAGAGATAGATGGAATAAGATATCCCCAAATATAGAAATGTAATGTGAAAATTAAAGTTAGATTTCATTTAACATAAATCCTGGAGCCTTAATATTAATACCTGTAAGATTTTCTGTTATAAATTTTTACAATGACCAAACAAGAGTGTCACAGTAATTTCTGTTATTTACTATACCCCAGATGCTTGTAAATTTGAGGAGATAATGATATGAAAAACTAGGTTTATCATCAGGTTTGCTTTTTTTTTATCAAAATGATAAGAAATTAGTTTATATTTTAATAGTTATAAAGGACAAGAAAGAGTGAGATGAAGAGTGGACAGAGTGGAAGTGTATATGTGTGTGTGATTATCTGTCCATCTGGATGATATAATACATGTATAAAGTATGTAATATACCTACTCTACAATGTCTGGCACATAGTAGGTACTCAGTAATACTTATTGTGTTGAATTGAGGGCTTGGGAAAAGATTATTTACAAGAATTAACTAACAGTTTATTTTCTGAAATTGGGATTATTTTATTTTTGATTTGGGTAATTTTCTCAATTGGTGATAAAATAGTTTTCAAACGGTGATAAAAGCCAACAATTGTAATGAACATTTGAGTTTAGAATAGCTAATTATAGATACTTTTTTGAGTAATTCTTTTATCTCCCAGCATTTGTACTTGTTAGATAGTTCCTCTTTCATAAGAGAAAAACATATGAAATAATTTTTGGCCTTAGAAAAGACCTATCTTTTTATACGAGGATATCCCATCAGAAAAGGGATCTTCCTGTTTTTATTATAGCCCATTTTGAGAGAAACTACTCCGGGTTTATTTTTCTTTTGGATGTATTGACTGTAGCAGGGAAAATACTTTTAACGTGCCTCAAAGAGGGATGTCTGGATAGCTCTGTGGATTAAGCATTGGCCTTCTGCCCAGGTCATGATCCCAGGATGTCCTGGGATCTAGCACTGCATGGCAGCATCCGGCTCCTTGCTCAGCGAGGAGCCTGCTTCTCTCTCTGTCTGCAGCTCCCCCTTCTGCTTTCCCATGCTCGCTCTCTCTCTCTCTCTCTCTCTCTCTCTCTCTCTCTCCTTCTGACACATAAATAAAGTCTTTAAAAATAATAAAGTGCCTTAAAGAGAATTGGCTTATAGTTAGTCTGACATTTTTTAATATGAACCACAGAGAGAGTTACTATGGAAAAGAATTGCACTAATTTGTTAGGGAGTACAGGCCAAAGACTCGTTTGTGTTGGTGATTCACACCACAGAAACTGGGGTTGTCTTCACCTGCCATCCTCCTGCCTATTGGCCAAAGGCCCATGGCCCCACTTCAGGGAAGAGTGGAAGGAACCAGTTTCTTCTGGCCATTTCTTTGCTAATGTCCTCTGTCATTTTATGTAATTAGCATCTGAAGTTAATTTGAAGATATTACATATATTTAAAACATGCATACACATATAATAGATTATAATGTATAATACATATTTTAGATATGTGTATATATTTCCATATATATTACATATATGGAAATAATAATACATGTAATGCATATACATTCTTTCCCATTTTATTGAGATACATTTAACATTTAACATTATACTTGTTTTAGGTGTACAATACGATGACTTGATATATGTATATATTGTGAAATGATGACCATGGTAAGTTTAGTTAACATCCATCACTTCATATTACACATTTTTTTCTTGTAATGAGCACTCCTAAGATCTATTCTCTTAGTAACCTTCAAATACATAGTCATGATGTTATACACGGCATCTCCCGGTATCTTGTAACTGGAAGGTTGTCCCTTTATACCCCCTTCAACAACCCACCCCCTCCCCCCCGGAAACCAGCCATCTGTTCTCTGTATCTATGAGTTTAGTTTTTCTTTTTTAGATTCCACATATGAAGTGACATCGTAGTATCTCTCTCTCTGTCTGACTTGTTTCCCTTAGCATAATGCCCTCAAAGTCTATCCATTTTGTTACACATGCCAAATTTCCATCTTTTTTTATGGCTAAGTATCTAAAATCACTTTTTCTTGAGCCATTCATTCATCCACAGACTCACAGGCTGTGTCCTTGTCTTAACTATTGTGACTAAAGCTGTGATGAACATGGGGAGCAGGTATCTATTCTTTGAATTAGTGATTTTGTTTCCTTTAGATAAATACCCAGAAGTGGAATTGCTGGATCATCTGCTCATTCTATGTTTAACTTTTTGAGGACTTTCCATACTGTTTTCCATAGTAGTTGCACCAGTTTACATTCCCATGAAGTTAATTTTATATATTCACATTTTAAATGTAAAATGACTTCCTCTTTTACTAAATTGGGAAGTTAAGTATGTTAAAGACATAAATTTCCTTCTAGAAAATAAGAAGCCAAACTGTTACCTTCTGAAAGCCTTTCTTTTTTTAAAAAAGTTATAACATGGGATGGTTACAAGATACTAAAGGATTTCCTTTTTATGTACAGAGGAATATAGACCTGCACTGGTCTCTTTAGTTATAGTCTCTCCATGAACAACATTACAAGACCTGTCATTTTTAAGTGCTTCAATATAGCATTTTATGGTATGTGCAGTGGAATAGATTCCGTAGGATTACCAGCTTTGTAAAGCAGGGGACTGCCAAAGATCTGACGTGTTTGAGTTTATTAAAATAACTCCATTAACATAGTTCTCATCGTACAGCTATGAACAAAACAGAAATATTCTCTCGGATGATAATTCAATTAAGTGGATTTGTAAGAGATCAAGCAACCATTCCTAGGAGGTTTTTACTTATAGATACATTTAGACCTAATAATTCTCTAGTGAGCCACTCAACTCACTATTGAGGGGAGGAGGGAGCCACAGGGGTCAGTGTTAGAAAGCTATTTTCAGATCTTTGACATTATAGCAGACCCTTGACTGTTTGTAGGGACATATCCCAAAGTCTTCACCAATGATAGCAAAAGCAGTTAATTCCTCTGGTTAAAAATAGTAAAATATAAATGACCCCTTCAACTTCTAGAACGTTTATAAGTATAGAACTAAAATTATTTTTGAAGCTATTTTAATAAATTCTACTGCTAAAATAAACTCAGTGTATTTCATTCTAGTAAAGTGGCATTTCAGGAGAGGATTATGTCAATTCAGTTTGAAAGGGGAATATTCTATGTGGTCAAAATGACTTTTGAAAATCTCGTAAGTTTCTCATAATTTGTATAGTCCATGTGGATTTATATATATTAATTTTATATGTGTTTAGAGCCTTATATTCCTACCACACTGGAGACATTCATACCCTTTTTCAGAAGTTGTAATTCATATTATTTTACTTTCTTTGTTGGAATGGATTGCCTTTTATTCAGACAGGGCCCAGATATAAACAAGTTGGTTTGTATTTGGGGGCCCATGTGTATGAAAAATACATCTCTTTCTTAGATGAAATTGCACTAAATGTGGTGGGATGCTCCTGCTGTAAGAGCTGCACTGTACTGTGGCTGACCAAAGGCTCAGTATGTTCAAGTCTCAATCTTCATATTCATTCTAAGACGTTCACTCACTGAGCTAAATGGTGGACAGAATTATGTACACTCCTTCCATTTCTTTCTTGCTGTTATGCATTGCAACTCTACTATTTATTCCTGTTGCAGTTAACATTAACTTTGCACCATCTGATTTTGTGATCATGATCAATGAAGAAATGAAGACAAGGATGATATGTACCACCCAGCAGGGTGATGTAGGTCATGTACACCAAGGACCCTTGGCATCAAACTATAGAGTAGAAGAAACAGGGGACCTTCAAAGTGAAAAATAAAGGATTCAGCCCCCCGCAGGAGGCAAGTGTGTCTCAGAAGTGGTAGGTTCTTTCTTAACATCACAACTGATGGCTGTCATTTTTTTAGTATAGCTCTTGATACATTTTCTGGTATTGAGTGGAATGCAAAAGTTATTCTCAGATAATTTTCAAATTTCACATCACTGATACATCTATCAGTAACTGGTACAGTCAACAATGAGAGATTTATATATTTGACTACTTCATTAATTTAAGAACCCCACATTGATTTTAACACTGTGTTCTTTACGTCTTTTTTAGTCACGTGTGGGGTCTTCTTTATCCATTGCAATCTGTGATCTGCAGCTGACTTACCCAGTCATTCTTACCCATGTTCTTGCACCTTAACAACTCCTTTACAGTGGATCATTAGAAAAAAATTGTCAGCTCTTTTTTTAAAATGGCTTTCCAACAATTGTATCTTACTTTAGATTTCACCTCATTTGGGGTCATCTTAATGCCCCTTTATCTAACATCAGCAGACGTGAAAGGTCAAGATGTGTCTCTCTCCATGGTGTTTACAATGTGAATGTGTAAGCAGACTAGTATTTGAACAATGTTAATATTTTACCCTTTTTTTTAAATTTTTTTGAAAAGATTTTATTTATTTTTAGAGAGAGAGTGAGCAAGTAGGGGGAGGGTCAAAGGCAGGAGAGAAAGAATCTCAATGAGAGCAGGTTCCACACAGAGCACAGAGCCCAACACAGGGTTCAATCTCATGACACTGAGATCATGACTTGAGCTGAAATCAAGGGTTGGATGCTTAAATGACTGAGCCACCCATGCACCCCAGTAATTTACCCCTTTAGAACACTGAAAGAACATGAGAAAATTCAGGGCAAAACAAGGCACCTCAATATTTTAAAGAAAAAATTAGACTTTATGAATGGCTTAATATTTTTTTTGTCCGTGATAAGTAGAAACTTGCGATCATGAGATTACAGAGCAAGCCCTTTGTCTCCTTCTTGCAAGCATAAAGCATTTACTAAAGTAATCCAAAAGAGTCGAGCTATCACTCAGGCTCTTTTTGGTAAACTGACTCCAGAGCTGAAATGATTGTTGTTTTTGCCTTTGAATCTCCTGGCATCACAGAACAGTGGTCTAAGCTTGGCTTCACCAAAGAGTCTGCTGTATTGTAACAGAGTCAATTTTATTTTAGATGTCTTAAATTTTTCTTTTCTTTGGATACATACTTTTAGAAAGGTACTTCTTTTCTGCCGCAGCCCCTTCTCATCTGTTTTGAACACTTGTTTTGGCTGAGAGTTACTTTAGCTCCGAGGAAATGCCTCTGACTATTAAGGGATCAGTTGATACTACTTCCCTTAACATTCAGGAAAGGAAAAAAAGAAGAAAAACTTTTGTTAAAATTCTTTAAAAAACATTTGTTTAGAATAAGGATCAATTTAGTAGTAACCTTAGAAACAGAAAACTGAAAAGTTTTGGGGCACCTGGGGGGCTCGGTGGGTTAAGTATCTGTGTTCAGCTCAAGTCACGAACCCAGCGTTCTGGGATCAAGCCCCGTGTTGGGCTCACTGCTCAGTGGGGAGTCTGCTTCTCCCTCTCTACCTGCCACTCCCCCTGCTTGTGCTATCTCTCTCTCTCTCTGAATAAATAAATAAAATATTCCAAAAAAATGCTTTAAAGGACTAAGCCACCCATGTGCCCCTTTTATTCACATAGGCTGCTTTTCTAAGAGTCCAGTTTGGAGAGTGAGTCTTAGAAATACATGTTGCTGTATTCTAGAGCAGCGCCATCTAATAGAATTTTCTGTGGTGATGAAAATACTTTATATCTGCACTGTCCGGTATGGCAGACACAATCCATATTGAGTACTTATCATGTGATTCATGCAAATGAGGAACTAAACTTTTTATCTTAATTAACTTAAGTTTATATAGCCACAGGTAGCTAGTGTACCCCCAGACAAAACCTTATTGGTGATTTGGTAAAATCATCCTTAACGTCTGTAAGTTAAGAGAAGTGTTAGCTAGCACATACACATACTAAATTTCCGGAATCCATTCTTTTTACTCATACAATACTTGGCAGAAACTATCATTTCTCCCCCAAGTTATACATTACTGTGTTTCATTTGTCAGTATCAGATACTACCTTATTTTCTAAATATATTGTATGAATTCATCCATTGGTTTCTGAGTGATAAATTCACACTGTCAAAACAGCTTTGTGAGCTTCAAAACCACAAGTTCTTCTTTCTCACTTTGCAAGAACTTTAGGTTCTGATCTTCTTACTGTATTGTTTTGTTTTTTTCTCTTTTCTCATTCTCTCCCTCACATATACAACTAAGTTATCATGTATTAAGAATTATTAAATGATTTTTAAGTCACATAATATTTAGTAGCAGGGATAAATCACAACCATTGGATTAAAATCACTCATGTATGCTACTTTTTTTTTTCCAGGTAAAGTTATCCTCTAGGATTACAATGACAGAATTTTTCAGATGGGTTTTATGTTCATTTCTTTGGATATTTTTCCTTAGGAAATCAAGAGAAATGTGTAATAGAGCTTCTCTTAATGAAACTCTTTATTTGATTCTACTTAATTTATGTAAAAAGTATTATTTATCAGAAATACACAATGCTTTTGAAATTGCAAGACTGTGAAAACAATATTATAGGTTGCAATCAAAAGCTTTTTAAAGAAGGTATAGAATAAGAAGCAATAGGACATATCTGAGCACTTGACACAAAGTAAGGATTAATATTGTTTTATGAAATGCTAGTTCTGCTTAAATGTGTGAGCTCAAGAGCGTGAATGTTTCTGAATTGTTATGTAAAATGGATTTCCCACCATGGTCTTGCTTGAAAAGAAAAGAAAACGAGAAAGATTGAAAGTCAGTATTTAACTTACAGTATGGTGGGGAAGTGATAATGTCAGAAGATGTGGGTCAAGGCTTAGATTTACTTCTATGGACAATCATTCAATGTCTTTGACCCTCAATTTCTTTTTTTTGTATAAATAGGGACACCTGCCCTATGTGCTTCATGCAGTTGTTTTAAAGGTCAAGTAAAATTCTAAGGGAATAGACAGTTGTCACATACCATATTCCTTTAGAGTGATTTGTCAATCATTTTCTACTGACAACGCTCATGGTTTACGATAGCAGTCACTTACACTCATTTTATAAATATTCAGGTCAACTAAGATTTTGCTGATCTAGGCTTCATCTGATTAGATGGCTGTGGTTTGGGTTTTGGGTTGTAGGTTGTCTGGCCTGTGGTTTGGGTTTGGTTCTGCTCCACAGGTATTTATTCTTCAGTGCAGGCAAAAGGGGTAGCAGCTGTCCAGGGCATGCCTTTCTAATGTGGAGTCACCAGAATACAAAAGCAAAGCCAAACCACATAAATATATTTATGACTTCTGCTTACATTATAGCCACAAAAATTCTGTTGGCCAAGTGAAATCACATGGCCAAGCCCAAAGTCGTTAGGAAGAGATAGTGTATTACACCCCCAGTGGAAGGGAGATGGAAGTGAAAATTTTCTGAACAATAATGTAAACTATCACATTACCCCAAAGCCATTTTTGTTCACTAGTTCATTCAGACTGTGAAATGACAGCCATGTGTCACCATGAATTTGAAGAAAGCCTCTAACATAAGGGGTTGTCTAAAAATAGACAAACAGAAAAAAAAGGAAATGGAGGCAATATATAATAGAGTAGGGGAGAACACTTAAAATACTATAATATTCTAATAAAAAAGATATTATATCCATTAGATAAAAATAGCATACTATATAAAACAGTGAAAGCAAGAAATATCTCCTGGGAATGAAAATTATGGCAGAAATATTTTCTTAAATTCAGAAGAAGCTTTGGAAGATGAAGTCAAGAGAATCTTCCAGAAGTTAGAATCAAAAGAAAATGAGATAGAAAATAGAAGGAAGTTAGATGATAAAACCAATGGAGACAAAAGCCAAAGTCCAAGAGTTCCAAGAAGAGGAAATATTAAAATGTATGACATCAAAATATTTTAAAATAATACAAGAAAAATTCCCCAAACTGAAGAAAACAAGCCTCCAGATTGAAAAGGGCCCACTGAAAACCCAGCACAAAGCATGAAAAAAGGCCCATTCCAAGGTCTAACGTTGTAAAATTTCAAAATGCCAGGGAAAAAAAGAAATGATTATTAAAGCTTTCAGAAACAAAAGCAAACCACAGACCAAGTATTAGGAATCAGAATGGCATAGGGCTTTTCAATTGCAATATTACAATTTTTGAGATAGTGGAGTAACCCCTTAAAAATCCTGAGTAAAAATTAATTTCAACATAGATTTTTATACCTAGCCAAACTGTTGAGCATATACATAGAAAAGTGGCATTTTCAGACATGCAAATACTTTTAAAAATGTATTATTCATGGATGTCTGGGTGGCTCAGTCGTTAAGCATCTGCCTTTGACCAGGGAGCCTACTTCTCCCTTTCCCACTACTCACTGTGTTTCCTCTTTCGCTGTGTGTCTGTCAAATAAATATATGAAATCTTCTTTTTAAATGTATTATTAATATATTCTTTCTTATGAAAGTTACCTGGAGAACATACTTTAACTAAAAAAGGGAGTAAACTGAAAAATGAGATGACTTACCAGCCAGAAAACAAGAAACTCTAATAGGATCATGTCTAGGGCCTGACCCAAGACAGAGATCGATGAGGCCAGACATAGGTACCAAGAAGGATATATATAGGGAGAAAATTTAAAAGGAACTAATCATTTGTCTGAAGTGTTTTGTTATTTGGAAAAAAATATTGATAGGTATATGACAGATCTGTTTGAAAATTGGGGAAGAAATGTCAGGAACCTAAAAAATATTAACTGTTAAAAAGTAGGCAGTTAATTCCAGAAATAAAATCTTGCATAAAAAATTGAATCAAAATAATACTTGTCTCAGGAGTGAAAAACATACCTATAATCACTATAATGTAAATGAACTACTGACTAATGATTTAACCAGAACTGTTAGCTGGGAGGATGAGAGAGGACTGTTGAATATCCTAAATTATTCCTTTTTTACTGTAGGAAGTCAGTAGATAGTGTTTAATATTACAAAATCAAGAAATAGCATTATAAGTGTGCCATATAAAATATGAAGATAAATATCAGAAAACTAGAGAGTGTGGGTCACTGAGGAGCAGGCTTGGAGATGAGTGTGGGGAAGGACATGGGCACTGCCCTTCTTTGTTATGAGCAGTTGAGTACTATTTGACTTAAATTAGGTGAATTACCCTGATATGAAAAATCTAGTAAATAACAAAGTTACATATGTCTGTGATTAAAAAAAAACAACTTCCTATGGTATAGAAGACTATAAATGAACAGTAGAACGTCTGCCTTTCTCTATATCCGATCCTTGATCTGATTCTCCTGGAAAAGCCACTTTTAAGTTTCTACTTTTAATTGTTCTCATAGTTACACTCAGGACTTGAAGTATATCTTTTGGTAAAGTGTAACACTCTCGTGTGTTCACCTAGTTAGGTGTGTTCACCTAGTTAGCCAAAAGATTACCACATCAAACTGCACTGTAGACATTGCAGGTTAGTAGAGTACTTTGGGAGTCATGTACCACTGGCCTCTGACTGTGGCTGGTCCTTCATCCCAGAACCACTATATACAGCCAAGGAAGCAGTGCTGACCTAGTTGGGTGAGGCAAGGGGTTATCCTGCCAGTGGGAGCATGGCATTTCTGGCAAGAGATTCCTCCTCTAACTGTTGGAGTTGGTGCCATGGCAGATTTTCCTGACTCAGGGAGTAAGTGTTGAGCCCTGGTCCAGCTGGTTAGACTATTTGTTGATTTTGATGCTCTGCATCAATAAGCTCTTTTTCTGGCACAGACAATCAGAAGCAGGCAGTAATTTTCCACCTTCCTAAGAAAAATGCTTTTTGCATTTTGCAACTATAATAAAGTTTTATTCAGTTTTCATCAGAATTCTGGGGGAAATGTTATTGAAGTAAGTCAAGAACTCTTCAGTCCTCCATGAGAGCCATATATCCTTCAGCAGGTCAATTTTTCTACTTACCCCGCTCTGCTTTTCTTGAAAGATCAGTAGAGAAAACAGTCAGCAATAATAACACTAGCTGTGTTTTATTCAGCTCTTACAATGTGCTAGACACTCTGATAAGTACTCAGCATCTCATTTAATCCTCCCGCTAGCTTTGGGAACTTGCTACAGTCATCACTCCTGTGTTAGACTGCAGAATCTGATTTAACAGTCGAGTGACTTGTCGAAGATAACAGGGCTGGAAAGTGCCAGAGCTGTGTCTGAAACCCCGATTTGTGTTGAGTCGGGGGTCCATGTGTGTTTTGTTTTGTTTTTTGTTTTTCAAGTTTTCATTTAAATTCTAGTTAGTTAACATACGTGGTAAAATTGGTTTCAGGTGTAGAACTTAGTGATTCATCACTTAAATATAACACCCAGTGCTGCTCATAAGTGGGGGCCCATGTTTTTCTTTCTGTAAGAAAGTTTTGGATTTTATACATTTTCCGTCATTTTTTGGTATCCTCTCAATTCAGAATTCTAGAGTCATCTTTGATATCTCCTGATACCTCTCCTTTTACTTCCACGTATTCATGAGCTTTATATTCAGTTGAAGTGTCTTTATTCTCACGTCTGGAATATTGCAACTCTCTTCGTGGTCTCCCTTCTGCCCGCCTCTACCATCTTAAATAACTCATAAATAAGGCTCCAGTTGTTTTAAAGAGGGACTTCTCTCATATTGAATTGTTTAAGCCATTAATATCTCTCTATTATCTATAAGAAAAATATGGTTTTATTAATCTGGAAGTCAAGGTCTTTCACAATGTGGTCCCATCTGTCATTTAATGAGTTAATGTGCCCTTACCTTCTTCCCACTTTTCTTGCCCGAGCTAAGATATCCCTAATCTGACCTATTGAAGCACAGATTTTCTCTACTACTCACTTGTTTCTTATGTGCTTTGTATTTTAATAGTTGTGTGTATGTATGTGCGTGTGTGCGCGCACACACGTATATGTCTCATTTACCCACCTGAATTGTTAACTCCTCAGTGTAGGGATAGAAGCCCTCTGAGCCCACATAACACTCAGAATGGTTTCATGCATATAGCATTGTGTACAAAATTAATGAGTGGATTTTTGAAGTTTTAAAGTCAACATTTCCAATTCTATACACATTGCAAATAAAACTAATAGAAGGATTTTTTTAGGCAAATAAAACTAATAGAAGGATGTTTTTTCATATCTTGAATTATATTAAATTATGGAATTAGAAATAAATTGGTACAACTTTATCAGTTTGAAATATTTTAGAGAAATAGATCAGTGGCATTTAGTATTCTGATTTGAAAGATATAGAAAATCTACTCTGAATGAAAGTGGTAGACTCATTATTGCATAGGTTTTTGAAACTAAAAAATATTTGAGAACTTGTTTTAAGTTGTTTTATTAAATTATGGGTAATATATGGTTTTGATGGGGATAAACTGAATATTTATAGTGTAAAAAATGTCAGAAAAAACAATCATTTAGTTTATCTTGCCTGGTGTATTAAATATAGTTTGAAAGTGCTCAGCATACTGAGTAATGATGTGAGGAAATCTGAAATGTACTTAAATACTAAGTTTAAAACACTTTACTTAGACATGATTTTGTTTTCCAAAAGGAAATTGCATTTTTGTGAATTAAAATTGCTTCTTGCTTTCTGTTGAATCTGAAAATGTTTCTGCCTTTTATTTTCCCTTTTATTTGCTTTTCTGGTTTTAACACTCAGAATATTTATCTCTTTTGTTCTTTTAAAAACTTGTAGATGTTCATGATAAGTATTTCTACTTTAGTGTGTAAATTATTTAAAACCTGCATTCTATATAAGGTATTTTTACTGTGAAATATTTGAGTTTCAGTAAGATAAGGATAATGTCATCCTGAGACCAAAGAATAAACGATCATAAATTTTCATATATTTTAGATGTTCATATTTATTAGTCTTATGGTGCTTTTGTTACCTTTTTGAGTGTCATTTTAATATAATACTATTTTAGCTTAGAAATCTCATGTGCTCTAAAGGCTTAAAGATTCTTGTGCCATATTTTTTCCTAAAGCATTTTTTTCCCCAAATAATGTTGGGCATCATAATGATGCCTTCTTTGACACCTCACATTTTTCCAAAAGATGTATTATTTTACCCTTTAATTTGGCTTTTAAAACATCCAAATGAAACCATAACTATACCCTTCAGAACAGTCATGTATTGATGTAAATCACTGCATGGATCTGATCTAATCTCACAAACGAAAATGTTACATTTTTAAAGTAGTGACATTTTTAAGTTCATATTTTTTAAAGGGACTGAGCCTTAAGAATGAAAGTGCAGATTATCCATTTTGACTCCTCTCAGTTAATCATTTCATTTCTGAAATTAGACTTCATCTTCCGATCCAAAAAAACCTCACTAATGTGCATTTTTTGGCTGTGTTAATTCCCTTTGTCATAAAATGGAAGCTAGCCTAAATTTTCTAATAATTTTTCATCACATTAAAATTCATAGCAAACATAAAAATGGAGAGAATTTTGAACTCAAGTGCCTATAGTTGATATGAATGCTTTTTCCCCTCTCCCTTCCACCTAAGGAAATAGAGAAATTGAGATTAGAAGTGAGTGAAAGCAAGCAGCACTTGGAACAGGAGCAGCAGAAGGCAGCCCGGGCCAGAGAGGAGTGCCTGAAACTGACAGAGCTGCTGAGCGAATCCGAGCACCAACTGCACCTCACCAGGTACTCCCTAATCCCATTACGCGCCAGAGCCCCAGTTCCATCCCACTGATTTTTGCCACCGGCTTCCAAACAGTTGTTAGAGTTAGTCTTAGTCATTCAATTCACACACAGCTTTCAGGCATATTAAGAAAAGTGGAGATGTGGTAAGCAAAACACCCAGACATGTGAATGATAAGTGTGGCAGGGAGTTACTGATGTATTACAAAACCTTTCATCTACAATGCTCAAATATTTAGGTGGTTCTCTACCAATAGGAGCAACACGACATATTTCTCCTACCACCACCACTACCTCTCCTGTTAATTCTGTGTCTAATAAAAATGTGGAACTGAAAGATGTGAGGAGTATATTTAGGAAAAGAATCAGATACTGGCAATGGTGAACGAGACAAAGTAAAAGACATCCTCGGATGCAAACTGAGACGGAACAGAGAGAAAATAAGGAACCTGAGTCCTAAGGAGGTGTAGAAGGGAGAGATGACATTGATTGACAGTGTTCGTGTTCAAATCGTTATTGTAACTGTGCTCTTGTGGTTTCGAATTACATGGTTTCTGTCACAAGATACTGAGATCTGATTATCAATGTCATACAACTTTAGGGAACGTGTAGCTCAGCTCTAGGTGACAAGGAGACATTTTAGGTAGCAAGCACTATATAATTTGCTATGTGGAAAAGGCACGCATGCACGCACGCCTATACACAAGTGCACATTCACAGAGAAAATTCAAATAGAGGTGGCAGATATTTCACATTACCATAGAAGTGGTTTCTTCTCACTTCAGGTTTTAGTACAGTTTTTCATGTTTCAGAGCAAGCATTGGGGTTTGTTCAGTTCTCAAGAGTTTTTTAGTTTTTACAGAGAACTTTGTCTAAATCCACATGGAAGTTTATGAGCTTTGGTTTTGTTCACAGATTATAAAAACGCTGGTCTTCTAATCATAGTAATATGTTGAATTTAAACTATGAAAGGGGACTGATCCCTTTTACATTAAATATGACAATGTAATTCTGAGCACGGTATGATAACAGATGGAGAAAAGCACCACTTGAACAGCCTGCGTTTGGAGAAAAAAATATTCTAGAGGTTGGTGAACCTCCCAAAGTTTTGGGGTAGTGTTAAGATGCCTCTAGTTCTGTTAAAATCAAACTTTGTTAAAAATATTTTGTTATGATAATATTCCAAATGGTTTGCCAACTTCCCTTTTGAAACGGTGAAAGAAAATGAGAAGAGAAAGGGAACAAGCAAGGAAGAAAAAGAAATCCTTTATATACGTGTGATAGCTGGAAAAATCCCAAGAGATAAAACACTTTTATGAGAAGAAATTGCCTAATGCGGTAGAATAAGAACGGTTCTTTCAGTGCTCATTCAACGTATTGTCTTGTAGAACCGAGAACGTAAATGTTAACACAGTTCCTATGGATTATTTAATCTCAGAAGTTTCAAAATTTAGCTTCATCATGACAGTGACACAAACAAGCATTTGTGTGCTGAGCACTACTAAGCCACAGAAATAGGACAGCTTTCAAAGTCTCGGTGTGGCTGAGCTTCAGTAAATAAATATTAATGCTGGTTTTTGTCCCCTTCGCCATTCTGTCTTATTCAGAGAGTTAATTTCTGAAGTCAGAGTCCTCCAGGGAGTTTTCCTGTGCAGTATCAATTTGTACTGTCTGACAAGAACAGTTTCTTGCAAACAGAGCGTATTTAAGGTACAGCCACTGCTGAAAATGGACTAGTGGTAACTAATTCCTTTGTTCTTGAGGAAAATGGTTTTGCTTGGTTCCATAGAAAGCTTTTTCTGTTGCGCTTTATTTACAGCAAGTCTATAAAAATTGAAAACTAGTTTCAGGGAAAAGTAAAAATTACCCATTTTCTAAGTGCAGTACTCTTTTGTAAGCATTTCACATTTAGTCTTTGTTCGTGTTTTATAAAATCCACATTCATAAACTTAAAGATGACAATTAAAAATGCACAGAACTGTGTGTAGCTCTCTTTTGCACTGGAAATGTGGCTTGGTTGTTGGGCTAAATATTTCTGATGGACTTTTTTGGGTTTTTTTAGGGTTTGCTTTTCCTTGACAGTCTTTATTGATTCAGTATACTCAAGTGTGTGGCTGAGAAACATTATGTCTTTCTTACCCCGTGTAGACAAGCCAAACCTCACAGGTAGCTTAGTGTTAATGTAAACGTTTCGAATGATGTAGTCTGTACAAGTTTAAAATCGAATATGAAAACCATGTTATAAGTAATGATGAAGTAAGAATGAAGATCTCCCAGGGCAAAGAAAATTTAAAAACTGGAGTATTGATCTGTAGATGCATCTGAAAGAAAAATAAGCGATCATGTGTCTGTTATTTCCCCTTATTGTCTGTTAGACTTAATAATGGAAAATAGAGGGGTGCCTGGCTGGCTCAGTTGGTAGAACATGTGATTCCTAATCTTGGGGTTGTGAGTTTGAGCCCCACGTGTGGGCATAGGGATGACTTTAAAAAAATGGGAAATAGAAATTCTACATTTATTGAAAGACCCAGCTAGTAAGTATAATATTCAGCCAGTCAACAGATATTTATTGAACACCTACTATCTTTCAAGGAAATTGCTTCATCTTGGGTAGGGAGAAAAAAATCAGATTCAGTTCTTCCCCTTGGACTGCTCACACTCTGCTGCCAGCTCTATGCAGTTAAGATCAAGAGTGAGAATACTGCAGGAATAGAAATAAAGTTACCACAGGAGCACAGGGGAAGGAGAATTGGCTTACTGTGCATTGGAGGTGAAGATGATGGGGAAAGCTTTCTGGAGGAGGAGATGTTTGGTAGCTATTTTGATTAATGAGCTCTTGAATAGCAGTCCTTAAAATGGAAGAAGTGGGAGTGGGTACCCCCAGCAGCTGGACCAATATATACAGAGATGTAAAGATGGGACGGGACACAAAGTCTACAGTTAGGTTTGGTGTTTGGCAGGGGATAAGCCTGGAAAAGGCAGACAGGGATTAGAGGAAGGGCCTTGTGGTCTGTGTTCTGGAGTCTTGGCCATTCTGAGAGTCATGGGTTGCTCCTGCTATATTTTAAGCAAGGCTGTCAACATGAGCACGTCTTTGGGTCAGTATTCTGACTCAGCAGCGTTGAGAGCTGATGTAGGAAACAGGAAGACCAGTTAGGGCAGTCAGCAACTACAGCCTATAAATATGGCCCATTGTCTCTTTTTGAGCTAAAAATGCTTTTTGTATTTTTTAAATAGCTGGGAAAACAAAACAAAACAAAAAAAGAAAAATAATGTTTTGTGACACGTAAAAATTACTTACCCATAAATAAAGTTTTATTGGACATAGTTGTGATTATCCTTTATGCAATATTTTTTTAAGGCTATCATGGCGGAATTGAGTATGGTCCTCAAAGCCTTCAAGTATTTATTGTCTGTTCCTTAACAACTTACCAGCCCCTCAGTTAGGAGGCTCTGTAATTCAAGTAAGAAGTCAGTAGAGCTTGAACTTTAAGGGGTTCAAATACGTATTTAAAGAAGGTAAATAAAGGGTAATTGAAGACAGATTACCTGAGGAAGAGATGATTGACAGGGCCTGAGTCCAAAGGGTGGTAATGAAGTCCTGGGCTGTGGCTTTGCTGGCAAAATGGAAGGGAAATCGCACCTGTAAGAGGTATTTAGGGTAACAAATGAGAGAGGCCAGAATTAAAGATGATTCCAGTGTTACTAGCCTACGTTAACTGGATGAACCATTAATTCCAATAGGGAACTTAAAAGGAGTAACAGAGGGGAATAATACACTGTGTTTTGGGACTCAGGTGGAGATGTATAGTGTAGGTCCAGTCTGAGGAAAAAGGTCAGGACCCGAGTCTCTTCATTGTATGCTTTTACATAAAGCTACTGATTGTAGATAAGGAAAGGGGTGAAAGCATGAGAGGGCCATGCTCTTGGAGTAGGAGGGGTGAGAGCCACCAGCCAAGGAGACCAAAGGGGTCATCAGTGCTGAAGAAAGAATACGGAGTAATAGAACAAAACAACATGCTTTTCTTAGGGGAGTTCCTGGGCCTCTGGGTATTGAGGAAGCCGATTTTAGTATCTTCTCCTGGGCATTCGCCATCTTTGCAACTTTTGACGCATTACTTGATTCTTTGAACCTGCTTTTTTACCTCTAAAATGAGGCTACATTCTGATTACTAAGTTTCCTTCTAGCTCTGATTGTCTATGATCCTAATGGTGCTTGAAGAGATCCCATGATGAAGGGCCCATTTCATGATGTTAGGCATTTAATTGCCTGGGCTTTCTTTGTTTAAAATGTTTTGTTAAGGAGCCTCTGGGTGGCTCAGTTGTTTGAGCGTCTGACTCTGGAGTTTCATTCAGGTCATATCTAAGGGTCCTGAGATTGAGCCCCGTGTTGGGCTCTGCACTCAACAGGGAGTCTGCTTGAGATCCTCTCTCCTTCTCCCTCTACCCCTCCCCCACCCTTCTCTCTCTAAAATGAATAAATCTTTTTTTTTTTTTTTTTTAAAGGTGTTTTCTTAGTTTGAACTTCAGAGAGATTTTGTGGAGATGTCCTTCAGACCTATCATTTGCATTCATCATGACCCTCTCACAAGGGTCATGGACCCTTCCAGCCTTTCTTACCAGGCACTGCCAATTGAATGTTCCAAACCACTGTCCTGACTCTGTCACCTGCCCCTGAAACCTTCCCTGGCATCGCACTATTACAAAAGGTCCAGGCCACTTGCAGGTAACATTCCAGGACAGGGTCCCAACCTTCCAATTTTATCATCATTCTCATGAGCTCATGTCACAAGTCAAATTATACTTTTGGGGATTTTCCTCCCATCCTTATTCTCTACACCTAGAATACCCCTTTGACCTTCTCTAGACCTATGATAATCTTACCTCCTTTTCCAGGTCTCTCTGAAATCTTGGTTTTACCACCGTAGCCCTCCCAGATGGCCCTGCCGCTACAGGGGAACATGTCTCCCCCTAAATCCTCCTTCCTACTCAGAGCGGAAGGCTCTACATCCTGAGTGAATTCCTCAAAACAGGAACAATGAAAATATGAGAAAAATGAGTTACTACTCTGAAGCGTTTTATGTATTTGCTTTTCTTCCCATCTGGAATGTGCTATTCTTCAAATGAAGGATGAGAGGTCTTATTAATGCTCTATTTCTCAGAGCATCTGGCTGAGCCCCTTGCAAAGAATTGGAGCTTAGTAAGTCATTGTAGGGATGGCCAATGTATTGCAAGTTTATGACTGTTCTTTCAAAGCCCAGTGTTTTTTTTTTAAGATTTTATTTATTTGAGAGAGAGAAAGAGAAATAGCAAGAGAGAGCCTGAACAGGAGATGGGCAGAGAGAGAAGCAGGCTCTGCTCTGAGCAGATAGACCAACACGGGGCTTGATCCCAGAACTCTGGGATCATGACCTGACACTTAACCAACTGAGCCACCCAGGTGCCCTCAAACCCCAGTATTAATAAACATTAATATATATTAAACTATGTATTAATAATGTATATTATTATATGTACACATATTACTATACACATGTATAGTAATAATCAACATTAATATATATACATATGTATTTTTTTCAAATATATCAGGGTAAAAAGTTTAAGATGGAGATAAGACAGAAATCACTTTTTTTCATTTTTAGCTTTGTATATATAAATAATATATATAAATATATTTAATAAATATACTTATTTAAGTATGGGAGAATTAAATGATGCTCATTCTAGCAATTAAAGTAGGGTCGGTAAAATATACCATGCTCTCATTTAAATATGCTCTCTTAAAAACCACACCACACACACATGCACACACAGGGTTTCAAATTAGCATTCTCTATAATTAAAAGGTGGCCCCTCTGATAGATACTTGCAGGCTGGTAGGGAAGGAAAGAAGATCCACAAAGAGCTGGTAAAATAGAAGAAAAGATCCAGAAGAGAGATTCCAGATAAAGTGTTAGAGGGACAGAGAAACAGATAGCCTCTTACTGGTCTCAGAGGCATGTGGATGCAGGAAAACGGGAACGAAGGTCATTCTCCGTAGGGGAGACAGTGGCCTTGGCAGGGTACACCTGTAGACATGAAGGACATTAAACACACAGACATCTAAGAGCATCAGTCTGTGAGATTAAGAATATATCCATGTTAAGATCTGCCTGGTACCATGCTACATGCAGTAACTTTAAAAAAATAAAGACAGAGGTCATGGCTAAGAGCCATGACCATCACTTACCCAACCCCCTCTGTGTTCCAGGACCTGAGCTCAGTGCTTTTCATTGAGTGCACCCCTAACCCCCACCCAGAGCTCTAGAAGGTGCAGACTATTATCTTCCCCTGTTTTACAGCTGAGGGACCCAAGGTACAGAGAAGTGAAAGGATCCATCTAAGGTTACACCGCTGCCACATTACAGAGGCAGGTTTCCAACCCCAGCGGTTTGCCCTCTGCCCTTCTACCATTATCCATCATGGTGGAACTCCGTGTAAATTCCTAGGAAAATGATTAATGCAGTTGTTCCCAAAATACAACTGGAGGAACCAGTAGCATAAATTCATAATAAAAATAAGTGTCAGCTGCCCTCTCGTACGCTGTTAAAAGTGCATGTCCGTGTGTTTTCATCTTGGTTTGGGTTTTTCTTAAGAAACAGTGTTTTGGGGGTAACATATAATACAAACTGCCATTCTCCTTTGCCTTCTTTGCTTTCTCTTTAACCAAGAGGAACGAGAGGCCTTTCCTAGAAGGTGGAAGTTCCTTTGCCTACTTGTTTTTTTGACACGTCCAAACATTTTTAAAGAGCTAGCAGATTTTAATCCCTCTCACAAGACTGCCACTTACACCCATTTGGGTAGATAACTTTATGATACAACGTATTAAAACAACCCATTTCAGAGCGTTTATAGGATTGTCATTGACTGTTTATTGAGGCAAACACTCTTCTCCCACCTACTACTGTACCTGTATTGAAGCATATGCTTTTGACTCCTGCATCTTTTTTTTTCAAGTCTTATCTTGAGGGGAATTAGCTCAGGAAGCCTTCTGTTTACTTTCAAGGGAATTTAGAACACAACTGACTCTCAGTGCAAAACACAAGGGAGACGGCCTGGCCTGCCATTCAACCTGTGGGCTGGAGCTTGACTTCATCAGCACTGCCTTTCAAATGCATACTTTATCTCTTCCATAAACGATGTTTTCAGTGATAGGTCCTTAAAAGAATTTTTCAGAGCAGGAATCTCAGCAAGCCCCTGTAAAAAGTGGGCATTCTGCTCTTGCCTGCTGTTGGTCTGCCCTCTGACCTGGAGAGATAATAGTTTGAATGGCAGTATTTGTATCTTTATGAAAGTGAGAAAGGATGTGCGAGAGGGGTCACCAGCTTATCCCGTTAGGATGGCTGATTTACTTGGGGATAGGTGATGAAGTCTGTCTTTGCAGAGTGTTGCAGAGCGCTGTGCTTCCGCATAATGACTGCAAATGCTCTCTTGAATGGAGTTGTTTGATGTCTCCCTTACCAGGAGCAGTCAGGACTTGGGCTGAGGTAATAGAAACCCAGAAGGGGGGAACCGATTAACCTGATAACCAGGCCAAGTTCAATCCAGCTGCTGCTGGCCTCGGGCTGGCCTCAGGCTGTGGGGACTCAGGGCTGCCACAGCCATCCCAGGGCTTGACTCCTGTCTCAAGGTTGGCTCATTCCTTCAGGTTCTCCCACACCATGGAGTCACCTCCTTCAGTCCAAACCGAAGGTAAAGGAGATGCCCTTGATCTCAGACTGTAAGAATGTGACTTCCTGGCTCCCCCACTTCTGATCACACAGCCACTCCTTGGAATGGAGTGAGGGAGGGCAGGTACAAAGAGCCCTCACCTAGGGAAAAGGAGGTAAAGTGCCCTGGGGAAATCAAACAACAGGTGTCCCCTTCTGCTATCTTTTTAAAAATATATAATCCCTGATTTTTTTCCTTTGAGGAACAAAGTGCAGAGAGGGGAAAGAAGAGTACATTTCTGTTCATGTCAGTTTGAGTGATAGTCTCCATTGTCAACATGTTAAAAGGCCAAGGAAACAGGGTTAGTTCTTCACAGGGTCACTTTGTGGTTTTCTTTAGAGAACTGTTCTAGTGCTTAAAAAGAGAGGTGTATAAAGGATGCCTAAATGGGCCCCTGGCATTGGCCAAGCACTGTGACTGGTTCCCAGCATCAGTGCGATAGGAAATATGGCCTGGGATGGGCTGCAAATGATGAATCTGTGAGAAATGCAAAAATTGAGTGGAAACTTTTATTTTAAATTGCACAATAACCAACCAAGTGCACGTTCAATGGGTTTGTACTTTCTCTTTCTTTTTCTTTCTTTCTTTCTTTCTTTCTTTCTTTCCTTTCTTTCCTTGTGTCTTTTAAAATCAAAAAAAAATTCTCGTAATTCATTTTTATTCCATTTTACAAACTCATGCTCTGCAAAGAAAATTTTAAGAAATTAAGCTCTTACACAAGAAGGTCGAATGCCCTGCTTCCTTAGTCCTTACGGTAAGCCCAGGGAAGCTGAAGCATGAAATCAGGCAGCCAGGAAGGAGGGAGGGTGCTGAGCAGAAGAGGCAAGCTTTGAACCAGGTCTGTCAGACTCCAGAGCCTGTACTTTGAAGGTCCTGTTCACAGATCAACGCAAAAACGTATTTCAAAGCACAGTAGAAATACCCTTTGGATTACAGAATCTCAGTTCAGAGGCCAGGAGCGGGTCTCTGGCACCAGACTATGTCTAGCAGATTCTCCATGAACGTTGCTTAATCTTGCCTCTGCTCTTCATTCTTAGGGCAAATTATCAAGGACCTGCTCTCATTTTCAGGCGACAACTGGCTTAGGTCAAAAGCCCAAACTTCCAATTTCTCTCTTCCTTTGGAAAGGGGACAGTAGCCTTGACATGTAATCTTGCTGTTCCTTCGTGAACTTTATTTTTTTTTCCCCTCATGAGTTTTATTGAAGAATTTTTAGCCTCAAGTTTCCATTTAAAAGTTAAGCTTATTTTTTTTTCTTGTACTTCTTTCATGAATAAATTAAACAGAGAATGTGTCAAAAATACTTTTAAATGGATATATGTGCAACCAACATCTTCAAGTCTTGAAATAGATGGCCTTGGTACTGTTTTAAATTGCGTCCTCTTTTCCTTCCCCCACCCGGTCCACGAGAGAACAGGCTGTTGGCGGGCCAGGAAGGCAAAGGCATCACATTTTGCTCCGGTGGTCGCGGGGTCGCCTGAGCGCCCTCGGCTCCACCTGTTTGATGGGCTGGGAACCCTAGTCTCCGGGCGGCCCAGGGCGGAAGAGGTTAGAGTCGCCGGCTGCCAGAGAATGTGTCTCTGCGGGTGGGTTCTGCCTAACTTTCCCTGGCTCACTCCTCTCACTTCTGTGAAGCCCAAATGTGTGTGCGATGAAAATCGACACCGGGGATATCTTCTCTCCCCTGCCACACAGGCCCACAGCCTGGAGCATGGCGGTGGTGGCAGCCAGCTCATTTTCTGAAGAAGCCCAGAGGAAACCGAGAAAGGATTGCCCACAGCACTTGCCCGACTCAACAACAATGAACATCAAGTTCAATGCAAATAGAAGGAGAAAAAAGCAAAAAGCTAGAGCTGCGGTTTTAGTAGCCCTAAGTAAGAATATTTTTCTAAAAGAAAGCTCTGATCTTCAGTATTAATTTAAGGTAAATTAAAAAAGAAAACAACTTGATGCTTAATTTCTTTTTAAACACTTCTTCTTAATTGGAAGTGTTGGCTAGACCGATTGTTGGGCACGACTCACTTGTTATTTAATGTTTCCCTGATACCCACAAGTAGATTATACAGTGATTCATTGATGTACAATGTTGGAATCAAAGCTCATTTTTAGGATTCTGAGAAAGGAGGAGGTTTGGAGAATATCCAGTTTCCTTAGTGCCCTCCTCGGGGCCATGTCTCATGCGGGACCAGGGCCCTGTGCAAGTAAACTACGTTTTTATTAAGCTACTATTCTGTTAGATCGGCTTAGCAGACAGTATAGTTCCCTGAATTCAGGAACTCAGAGTGGGCACCAAGTGGGTCAGGGAACATTTGGAAGCAGCCTGTGACGCTGATGTCCAGCTGAGGGGAAGACTGCTCCACCTTGGCTCTGTGGGACCTCTCCGCAGCAGGCACCGGTCACCTGAGGGAGGGCTGAGCATCTCCTGCTCTGGCCGAGCTGGGTGGGGCAGAGCCAGGCGGAGTACGAAGGGATCCCTTCATCAAAAGAATCCGCCCCAAGCTGTGAGCATAGTTATTCTAAATGTAGCTATACCAGCAAAAGAAGTATATAAAATCGAGTAAGAAGTCACTATGGGAATATATGCAAGGGCTCGAGATGAGGGGGTGGTCGAGGTGAGGCATTAAAAGTGGGTTTCAGCAGGTTTGAGGTTTGCTGGTTTTCCAGTAGCTGATCTGAAGTGTGGTTTGCCAGGGCTGGGCATAGCTTGATTTTGACACCAGTCCTGCTTCTGTTCCTGAGGACCTTCTGTCACCTTGGGAGAAGTCTCCTACCGCACTTTATTTCCTGCAGATCTTAACTGTAATTTTGTGAGGATGTGTGTGAGTATGAAAATCACTGAAATTGAGTCAGGACTCTGTAAATCTGAGGTGTTACTCATCTGTTCAGGGATGACGCTACTAATAGGAATTCGTGTAAAATCAATTCACTGGCAGTCTCAGCGCCTTGCTTAGGCTCGGAAGCTTTAGGACAGTTGAGGCAAGATCAAGTTACTCAAGTCCTTTTTGGCAAGGTGGTGGTGGTGACAGATCAGGGACACAAAGAGAGTGCATCTTTAAATTTATAACTTCCCATTTTCTAACTCTTACATGGCCCTCTTTGTCTTTGGAGGAAAACCACTTTGCCCCTCCCGGTAGTCGCCGTTTGTCAATGCAAGCGGCTCTGCGACTCGGGAACTCTGCATGCTCTGCCTTGTTGCACGGATGGCAGTTCTGGATCCTTCCCTTCTTTTTGAAGTCAGGCCTTTATTCAGGATCAGGTGCTATGAGTCAACAGTGTTCGGGTGAGGAAAGGTGATAATTGTCTTAAGGAATTAGATAAAATTCATCCACAGTGGAAACAGAGTCCTTGTCAGATCTGTAAGGGGAGCCCAAATTCGGATCCTGCGCTCGGGCTGATTTGCACAAAGGCTTATCTGTTATAAGTGGAAGAAAGGATGACAGCATGAGACAACTCATGGAACTAATAAACTTTTGAGATGTTGTTTCATATGTTTGCTTTTCATTAAATTCAGGAACGGTTGCGACTATGTTGTTGTGATTCAGTCAACATTTATTCCTATCTGTTTTTCATATACAAAGGCGTAGGGATGCCAGAAAATAAACTGTTAACGGAGAATTAACTTCTTTGGCATGCTTTCATACTTATCTTCCAAATTAAAGAAAATGAAATGGGCAGAAACAGAGTGTAGATTACCTCCTTTTTGTCAAAAATGGTGGGAATTTGAAAATTAATAATAAAAAAGGGAACAGATGCAGTAACATGCCAGAGGGAGATTAATGTGGAGAGTAAAATCTGTGAGCAACAAAACTGAAGCAAACTGAATCAGTGGGAGGTGGTTGTACAATCAAAATCAGGATAAAAGAGAAATTACAAACAACCCTGCACTTGTCAAAGTAGTAGTAATGAAATCCTGACTCTGCCAGCAGCGAGAACCTGTGTTAGCACTTTGGGGTAAGGATGGTAGCCGGGTGCCAGGTAGGAGGGCAGTGTGAGGTTGCTGGGCAGCAGCCATCTTGTGTCGAACAGATGGCACCGAAAGCTGGCAGGGGAGGGGCTCCTTAGCAGAACTAATCAGACAGTAACAGATAGGGCAGCTGGGAAGACTGACCACAGAGAGGGAGTCTGCGGGGTAGCCGAGTGCCATGATGTTTGCAGTGGTGTGCCCATTGGTCTGAGATAAGACCTTGCAATGTCTTTCCCATTGACAGAAGAACAGAAACTTTTGTTCCAAGAGAAAAATTGAGTTGAACTGTAGCACAGTTGGGGGAGGGGGTGGGCATCAGGGTGGAGAGTCAGGAAGGAAGAATTGGCCGTCACAAAATGTGTGGTGCGGGTGTTCAGTCCCGGCTACTGTGGAACTTTGGTTTCTGTTGTTTGGGGGCAGTGCTGGGGGGGTGGAGGGGCTCGCATTCCTGCCGTCCTAATGTTTACAGTGTGGCACGTGGAGTGATCACTTTATATATTTTATGCATCAGAGAGTTTCTGGTATCAAGGCTGGAGTTAAAATTAGAAGAGACTTTTTGATATAATTTCCACCACATATGTCTTTAACAAATGAAAACCCAAACCCACACACGATACACGCGTTTGCGCCTAATAATTTCTCAGAACCTAATTGGAGCCACGTTGATCCAGAGCCACTTGACCTTCTTTTCTCACCCTTGAAACTGCAATGGAACACCAAAAAGCTAAGCGTAATTCAGAGCCCCAAACCTTAAAACAGAAATAAGATTAGGTCATTCTGAAGGAAATGATAGAGAAAATGATCTATTAAATTTAATAACTCATTAAGGAATCATATTTTTTAAATATAGAGTTGGGATGTTCATGCTAAAACTACTACTTTAACAAAGAAATCCAGATCGCCTACATCTGTTTTTGAACTAGTATATTTCTCTCTCTCTGTCTCTCTCTGTCTTTTTTTTTTTTTTTTTTTTTTTGCAGAAGCTTTGTAGCTTGGCTCAATTTATTCATTTTGGAGGGGGAGGGGGAAACATTACCAGGATTTGAAATAGGTGGTATAACATAGCCATATGCTATTTATGCAGCAGTTTCTGCAATAAATCTAATTTGGTGCTGTCAAAAAATTAGACTTATTTGATATAGCAGCACATTAGTAAATGATTGTGGCAGATTTAAAGTTGTCATTTAGTCTCTCCTTACTCTTAACAGAATCTCGCAAATTTGTCTTCTCCCCCCTTGCTCAACTCTGTGAAAATGTCTCAGTTCTTTGTCCTGCAGTCCTGCAAATATTTTCACATCTGAAAGAAGGTCTTGCCCTTAGGTAATTGAGGAAGGGGGTGGAAGAAGGAGTACCCTGTCTTCTTAAAAGACTGAGTGAATAGATAGGCAGAAAAACCCATATACCAGAGAAAAATCATTGTATTTTCATCATTTTCAGTTCTTAGAAAAGCAAAACCGTTAGTCTCACTCAGAATGTAGATAAATTAAGGAAGGTCAGTTCCCTATTAAGGAGCTGAAATATTTTTACCTTCCAGCCCACGTCCATATGCTGCTTTGGGAAAACTGGTATGAACGAATGGGAGTGACATCAGCTCTTCGTCCTCACCTAGCAGGGCCCTGAGAAACGGCTTTACTGTTCTCTAGTAAACCTGGCAACATTGCTTCAGTGCCGCTTTATTTTTGCTGCTGGTATCAAAGTATCTAAAACTTTTTCCTAGCTTTTCTGTTTCAAAGATAAAACAAGCATCTTACACCTGAGGCAGATAATGGTTAACAGGATCCTCTGAATTCCTTCAATCGGTCCATTTGAAAGAGACATCATGATGCTATTTCCCCTTTTTCTTTTTCTTCCGCACTTATGGAGGGGACAAGTAGATGTGTGTGCACACTCATGCATCCGTGTGTGAGTGTAAGTGCTGTTCAGCTGAGTGGCTTTTCATTTGTTTATGTTCTTGTCACATACATTTTCTAAAACAAGCCCACTAGTGCGTTTCTGAAAAGCGGTTTGCTAAGAATGCAGCGTTCCTTCACGGTGATTTAAGCAGCCCATGTGAAACTAGCATTTTGCTAATACTTCTTTCTTTTATATAGCAAATCAGACCATGGAAGTGATCAGATTACCAGTACCCTTTCCATGCTATTCAGAAGCAGGCATCCAGGTAACCAAACTATTGTCAGGCACAGATTACACTAAAGGAAAAAAAAATACCTGGAAAAATATTAAACAAACTTGCTGGGTAAATTAGATACTAGCTTTGAAATTTTCTCCACATAAAAGAAATTATTTAGAAATCACGTTTGGAAAGGTAGAAGAGGAAGCACCTCTTAGAATTCCTATTTGGTGTTGAAAAGCCACACCTTCAGTTACTTTGTATGTATTACATAAGAATGATTTCTAGGACATAGGGAATTTTGGAGATGAAGAGAATTGAAATTCGAGCTAAAAAAGAATGTCTCTGCTCTTGGATTTGGAGCTGTCTTTGTCGGGTTTTGTTTTTGCTTTTATAATTAGCATCACAGTAATTTCTTTAACACATCTGAAGAACTGCTCTGTAAAAGTTCTCTTTTGGTAAATTATAGATATTTAATCAATCAAACCCTAAAGATTCAAATTGTAGATTGCATGTTTTTAGGCTGCTTTTATTAATAAAACCTGCTTGCAGTTCTGTTCCATGAGAAAAGCTTTAATTTTTGCCTTTCCTGCAAAGGATTTAGAAAATTTTCCTGGCTTGATTAATTGTGCTTAATAAAAGCATATGCAATAGGACAGATCTTGGGGTTAATTCTTCTAAATCTAAAAGCAGCATTATGAAGGAAGTAGCACTTAGGTTTACATTTAGCTTCACATTTATTTGTAACAGTGCTTTCGTTAAAATTCGTGTCATCTCTTTTCTCCTAAAAAACTGATCTCCTTTTTTCTTATAAGAACACTGAATCGAGTCATTGGTTTGCCTTTTTCCTGGAGAATACAGTTGTCTAAAATGCTGGGAAAAAATTCAACATAAAGTGATTTCATGTCCTATTTATGAAGGGAAGGCAAATACTTGGTTGCAGTGGATGACACAAGATACAGTCCTTTGAGAGTATGATTTTCACCTAATTTTTAAGAGTTAATTTTTTCCACAGAACTAGCCTATTGGTACAACTTCTATTTCTTTAGCTAGATGATGGTATGCTTGTTGGGCAACATATATATTTGAATATTATTGAAGCAGAACTGTTTATTTTTTAAATGATGAAATTTAAAATATACTCGGTTTGTGTTTTATGGGTTTAGTCTTTGAAAGCAGTAATGGAGCTGAGTGTTAATATATAGCTTATAATTGAAATAGTACATATTTGTGCATTTTAAGCATTTCAGTGTAAAATCTCTTAATTGGAATACTCTTTCCCTTGGCTAATTCATTAGTGAAAATATTTATTCCTCAAGTTAATGCTGTATAGTACGAAGCAATTTTTACATAGTGTAAACTTGTTTATGATATTTTGATTTCACTTAAAAACTTTTTTATTTTGCTTCTTATACATATAGTTCATACTTGATATAATAAGAAGTGCAGACACACATGAAGGAAATACATATCAGCTGTCTGGTTTTACAAATGATCATTAAAATACCATGTCTTACTACTTTGACTCCAAATTATTGTCTTCCCGAACCCAAAAGTAATTTTCACAAGTACATTACACAACAGAACTTCATCTTCTGCTGGTTAGCAGGAGAGGATTTAAATCCATGCCGACAGTTCATTTGACAATGACCTTGAGGGGCTTTGCTTCTTGAAGAAGAAAGCAGAAGCTTGCGGTAAACAAAGTTCACTTCTGACAGATGGATTGAATGACAGAAAGGTTGCGAGTGCCAGAATAGCCCTGGCAGAGGAGGAAATGTTCAGTGGAATCCAACAGGAGAGGAGGTGTGAACAGGTGCAGGGTTGCTGACGGAAGGGGAACCAGATGGAAGGAGCCAGAGCCAGTTTATTTAAAGGAAAAGGCAGAAAACATTGAAAGGCTGTGCGATCAGTGGCTAAAAGTGTTCATAGAGGAAGGTAAAAATTCACAAAGCAAAACTGCACAGTGGGGTAGCTAACACTTAGCATAATGGTAGTAATTTGTGAGTTTAGTTTGGAAGTTGCAATTGAAATACATTCATCTTGGCTCTTGACACCATCAAGTGTAGATATTTGAAAGTTGTTTATTTTTTTTTAAGTTTCTAAGCTTTTTTTAATCCATCCATTAATTTAATTTTTTTTTTCCCAGCCAGAAGCTCCGTGGTGATAATACTAAAATTGTGTCGTCAGCTAGGAAAAGAAAAAAAAAATTTAAGTGAAGGTTAACATTCCATTCAGATTTATCTTGCGATGCCTCAGTTTTGTTCACATATGGGAAGCAAATGCACGCACTGTTGGGGGACATCTGTAATATCTAAGAGATTTGCAATGTTGGAATAGACTGTCTTGCTTGCTTTTGTTGTTTTGAGTCTCTGTTCATTTTGTGAAGTCCAGTTTGATTGTTCCAGGAAGATTAATGCTCTCTAAAATATATACTTGCCTGCCTGATCTACGGGTTAATTTCTGTTGCTGAGGGTGCCCTGGTTTTCACTGACTTTCCATGACCTGCCTTCAGGCGGACACCTGCAAACTCAAGAGGCATTTACAATAGGAACAGTATACAGTGGGGCAAGGAAGGGAGGACTTTCTTGTTTTCTTAGACCTACCAAAATTAAACTTTCTGCAAACCAAACATATCCTTGCTAATCATCTGCCTGGTCACATCACCTGTGCCATTTATGTGGGCCCTCATCTATACCTGCTGTCCTTGAAATTTTCCAGTGTTCCATTACTGATAAAGAGTTGCCAATTGAAGGAGGAAGCCATCCCCAAGAGAAATGATGAAAATGCACAATTATTTTGAGATGTTAAAGATCTAGTAAATTATCCACAAGGATTTCTGCACACTTTTCATCAAGATTAAATACGCAGGATGTACCCAGTGAGCGTTGCATTCACGTCCCTCGTCTCAGAGCAACCTGGACCAGATAGCTTACATCGGATTAGGGCGGGTGTCCAGAACATTCTGATTTTAGAGACCACATCTATGATCCAGGGCTTGCTTTTGCCAGTGAGAATAGAGAACTGCAGTTTGATTAGCAGTTACAGAAGATGTTTATTCACGCCTGTGTTGTTCATGGAGAGCCGTGTGCTCTTGGTCATTTCTTTTTAAGAAATGTATACAACTGTCTATTTGGAGGAAAACGAGTGAATGATTTCTTCTAACAGAAGGAAATTGATCACCTGTATTTACAACCAGCTCCAAAACGTGCCTTTTTCCCCCTACTTGTTAAGAAGTTTTCATTTAATAGATACTCTTTTTAACCTAAAATTTTATATAAAGTTGATTGGAGCATACTTGCTGTAATCGTAATGTACTGAGTTTGCAATTGCTTCCATCCTAGTTTCTGAATACCTTTATAAAATCTTTTTTTATAACAAATATAGAGCCTTTTTATAATAATATAGAAAACTAGTGTGGTGCTATTGTGTAAAATAATACCACAAAATTCACCTGAATTATGGGATACAAATTGAAATGTTGGGAAAAGAAACTGTAACAATTAGTCATCATTTGCTACATCACAAATTAAACTGCAGACTCTTTATAGGTGGAACTCCTGTCTTTCCAGAAATATGTAAACTTAGCTGTATTCAGCATCATGTCTTATGTCATAGGGGTTTTGTAATTTTTTTTGAAAGAAGGAATAACGGGTTGATTGCTATTAAATAGGCATTCATTCAACATTAGCTATACTAGGTGCTATAGGTTTTTCAGTACAGGGGCCGTGATCCTTCTTTATCCTAGTACATAAGGTGGATATAGTAACTTTCCTGTGTGTGTGTGTGTGTGTGTGTGTGTGTGTGTGTGTAAAATCTGGAAAACAGTATTTTTAAGTATTCCTTAACTCAGATCCTTGTGAGTGAACGAATTAGTGAAAACAAGCCCAGTCCAACCCTCATTATTGTATGTGGGGACTGAAGCGAGGGACACTAAGTGACTTGCCCAAGGTCAACAGTTCTTCATTGGAAGCTGAGAGCACAGTCTCCATCGCCGCACTCCTAGCCTCGCGCTGTTCTGGATATTCCACATTATACACTCCGGTATTCAGTGATAACATGACTTGTCGGAAGAAACCTATTAAAATCTTTCTGTAGGAGTCTTGCACAACCTGTTGCTGAAAGCAAAAACAATTTTCTTTTTGGACTTTTCCTCGCTGTTACTAGTTCTTGAAACAAACAGAAGAACTATAACTTACAAACAATGGCCACTTCTTGGAGCACTCCTCCTGAGGGCAGTGGTCAAGATAGCTCCCAGGACACACTACTTACTCTGTGATGAGCATGTTATTCACATTAACTCACTTAGTCTCCACTTGACCCTTTCAGGTAGATTCTGCCATGAGCCCATTTTACAGATAAGAAAACTAAGGTATATGGAGATTACTACCTTGACCAAGGCCACGGCACTGGCAATGAGGTGGAGTTGGATTCAAACCTCAGCAATTAGGCTCCAGGAGAGGCTTGTTTATTACACTTGGTATGTTGCCTCTGGTGGTGGGTGTCAGGAAAAAATCGATTCTGTGATCATTTCCTTTTGGAAAGTTGAATTGAATAGGGTTCTTGCCAGTCAGGCTTCTCAGAGCCTTGGAAATGCTAACTAGGGCACATTGTGACTCTCTTAGAAAGGGATTTCAGTTTTCAGCATTTCCCAAATTTATATGACTTATGGAAACTCTTCTGTCAAATCTCCACAGCTTTCCCTGGAGTCAGGTGTTTAGGAATACACTTTGGGAAAAATTACTCTAACTTCATTTGGGGTGGGATAATTGCGAGAATTGCCACATGGGAAGTTTTTGTTTTCTTATCTGCACCTCTGGGACTTCTCTCCCCGCCCTTCCATTCATGCAGAGAGCAGGTGTGTAGGTACCTTTCAGGTTAGGTTGAGTCTGTCCTGTAAAGCCTGGGGGAGCATCTCTGACCATTCCTTGAATGGTCAGCTGTGCGAGTCACATTACAGTGAGTTCTTCCGGCTCCACCATTCCACCTTGAACTTTATAGGGTAACAGTTCTTGAAAATAAACTTGGCAAATAACTAGACCAGTCAGTTGGTCAGATTTAGGCACCTCTCTCACAGCTTGACTCTTAGATTAAGATTTCATAGCGTAAATTACCATGGATGCTTTGGGATAAAAATCCTTTCAGAAAACCTTCTGCCAGGAGATATTGGCCCAGGTTCAAAGTCCGGACTCCTAAATCAGACTGCAATAGACCTTACCCTCCTTCAACGCTTGCTATCCCAGTATTCCTCCCTTCTAAGTGTATCCCTTCCAGTATCCTGAAGAAATGGAGCAACTCATGGATAGTAAGCTTTAGAAGGCAAGCACTCCTAATGTGTTAATTTTTCTGTAAATACACTTGGAGGTGCCTATAATTTATCATTATTTCCAGCAGCTCCTGTTGGTAAGATTTTCTGTAAATAATGATGTGGCAGGGCTAATGATGGCTGGAATAGCGACACTCACAAGGGCTTGCTATGTGTGGTCCTGGCTTCCCCTCCCAACCCTCCCAACCCTCCCCTTGCTGGGTTCTTGAATTCTGTTTCTTCCAACAAACAAACTCCAGCAATTTTTGTAGAGGGTTGAAACCATTCATTGGCTTCTCTGAATTCCACAAAGTGCAGATTATGTTCTGCAGTAAGTGAGAACTACAAAGGCAACAGATAGCTCACTAGGCAGTGGGATAGTTTATTAAACTGGCTGACACATTGACTAATATGACGATGCAGTCCTCTTGATCAACTTTCAAAGTGCTAAGTTTGTTTTTTGTTTTTTTGTTTGTTTGTTTTTTTGGTTTTTTTTACAATAAACAAGGAATGATATAGGGTTGACTACTGGAGATTCAAAAATCTGTTGTGGGGGAAGAAATCTGGGGGGGAAATCTCTTGGGGAATCTGTTATTGCCATTTAACAATTACAGAAAGACTACTAAATGCTGAAGATTTCCAACTGTATGCACATTTACTTATTCAGAGTCTTGAAGCATGTTCATAACTGGATATTTTTCTATAACTAGCCAGCTTGGCTATGTGGAAGATTTTTTACCATGCTTTATAATTTAATTTTAATTATGCATCTGTATTTGGGAGGTGCTTCAAACCAGATCTTATTTTTTTAAAGGTTTTATTTTGCTTACATTTGTGTAATATGGTAACTGCTTCAGCATTAGCTATTTTTCATTTTGTATCAGAATAATTTATTTCTCCTTTCAAGCAATGGTGACTGGCCAACTTAAATGAGAAATTTATCAAGGTAAAAAAAAAATGTTACTTTAATAGCTTTTGCTTTTTATAAAAAATTGTGAGGTTTGATATCTTCATCAAGCATTTAAAGTTAGCAGGTTTTGGCAACAAAAACCTGATTGATTGGTAGCCCGTTGGGATTAAAAATGATTCTTTGCTTTGGGGAAGTAGACAAAGGAGTTATGCTCAAACCCACACTGTCCAGTGGAAATACAGGGGAGAGCCACAACATGCAAGCTGCATATTTAATGAAAAATTTCCAAAAAGCCGTATTTTAAAAGGTGAAAAGAAACGAGTGAGATTAATTCTAATAGTTTAGTTAACCCAACACAGAAAATGGTATCATTTCAACATGTAATCAGTATAAATTACTGAGTTGGGGTTTTTTTCCTTTTTTTTCTAATTCTCCCCAGCCGGGTGTGTATTATTTACACCTGCAGTGCCTCTCACTTTAGCCCAGCCATGTGTCGGGCAGTGGCAGCCACATGTGGCCAGTGAGTCCTTTATAAACCGTGGCAGCCCTCGGCTCTTGTGTTCACCTTCCCCAGCTTCCCCTCAGTGCCCAGTCTGGATGCAGTTGCTTTTTCCTGAGCATAAATTCTGAATTCTATTTCTACAAGAACTGGAATCATCCGATAAAAACAAGAAAATTGTGTCAACTTTTTTCTGTAATTTTGGAGCCAGTAGCCAGGCCTGTTTTTGATTAGTCCTTTTCTGAAGAACTGCCGCTTTGAACAGGAGGGGGAGGAGGAGGGAGGAAGCTGCCATTTACTGGTCATTCTCTGCAGAGCAGCTGAACTCCTAGCTGGCCTGGGAGTACATTCCCCCAGTCTTACGGACCCGCCTTTGCCTTTACACCTTACAGCTGTTACAGATAAATTCGCCAATCAAATAACTAGATGCCAGGCCATTAGTTGAATTTAGACCTTCGTCAAATGGTGGTCTGGGCCAGATGTTGCTGGTTGCTTTATATAGATTGTCTCACATATCCAGATAACCTTGTTTCACTAAATGAGAAAATGACCTTAGACTGGGGTCCCGTCCAACAGCACACCGCAAGTGGCTGGTGGGGCCGGGACCCAAATCTAGTCTGTGTGTGTCCAAAGTCCCGACTCACATCCACTCTACAATACCACTCTTCCCATATGGCTTTTATCAGGAAATCGGGGGCATTTTTTTATTCTTTCTTCAAGCTTGTGAGTCTCTGAGATAATCATATGGATCATCACACTTTGAATAGTCATCTTCTAGGAAATAATGAGAATTATAGTGGTACCGATTAATATTTTTGAAGGCAGAATATGCCAATGCCGTACTAAATATATTTTACCTACAGGAGAGGTATGTTATTAACCCCACTTCACATTTGAGAAAATGAAGTCATAGGGCTAAGTGACTTGCTTGGGGTGCACAGCTAGTAAGTGAACACGTTGGGGCTCGGACACCAAATACGGCTGACACCAAGGTCTGAGCTTGTAACCTCGGGTTCCTGTGTGCAAAGGCGTGACCCAGCCCTGCCGGTGAGCTTCTATGCCGAGGCCTCAAGGCCAAGAGCAAGTGTTTCTCTTAGAGGCCCTTCAGGATTTTAGTTGCTTATATTCCTTTCCTCAGGGCATGAATTCCCCTGTTTTGGGTATGCTCAGAACAGGCTATGCTGTAGAAATAAGTTTGAATATAGATTTAGAATAAAGGTAGAAGCAGGTCTTTGGGAAAGGAAAGGGCAGTTCTGCAGCCATGGGAATGGGGAACGTCCTGGCCTACTGACAGCCATGAGAGAAGAAAACCCAGCACACACTTATGCTACTGAGGAGAAGGAACCTCTCAGAAGGTAGGTGAGACTAGTTGTAAGCATGTGTTCCAAACCAAATAGAAATCATCTTAAATCCTAAAATGACTCCAGGAGAAGATGTTTTCGTGAGGAAAATGACCTCAGTCTCGTGGCAGAAATATACTTCTCTGATTGGAAAGAGTGGAGATAACACTGGAATGGGAATTCGAACACTTGGACCCCAGTCAGTTTTCTCTTCTGCAAATACAATTGTGCTTTTCAGCTCCACCAAGGTTAGTCAGTCACACACAATCCTAGTTCGTAGGTACAAACATTCTGAGTGTTTGACCGAAAACACACCACTTCAGCAACAATAAAAACTCTGCTGTCTTTATTACAGCGTTTCCCGACTTCCTCAGACTTCGGGTAAATGCAGCCATTTGACCCATACCTATAAACTGAGATAGAAACTAAAAAGTACTTTTGGGGCACCTGGGTGGCTCAGTCGTTTAGTGTCTACCTTCAGCTCAGGTCATGATCCCTGGGTCCTGGGATCAAGTCCCACATCGGGCTCCCTGCCGTGGGAAGCCTGCTTCTGCCTCTCCCGCTCCGCCTGCTTGTGTTCCCTCTCTCACTGTCTCTCTCTGTCAAATAAATAAATAAATTTTTTTTTAAAAAGTACTTTTAAGAAACAGAACAAAAAGCATGGCAGCAATGCTTACCAAAACAACCAAAGCAACAAATTAGAAGAAGCGCATCAGTATACTTCCATTGCTTTCTGGATCTTTAGAACAGCATCTGAGACTTTCCATGGAGCAGCTTTGTAACAACAAAGTGCCTTCTGTTTCCAGTCACTGGTGGTGGGCACCTGTGGGTACAAGGCTGAGCAGCAAGCCCCAAGAGCTTCCTAGCAGGGGCAATAGCAGCAGCAAGCAGCCTTCCTCATTTGACATTATGACCTTGACTCTCAAGTGGAGTCCATTATATTCGATGTAGTTTGTTCAAGGAAGCAGAGCCCTAATTAATATATATTTTAGATGTATTTCTACTATAAATGGTCAGATTTCTGTAGGTCTGCTTCCTGGAAAAATTCTTCCAGGTGGAACTTCTTACCTCGCAACATCCCAGATAAATGAAGCATAACTCTATTGCACTTGGGAAATAAGATGCAATAAAGTGTATTTAATAATTGTAATTCTTGCTATTACAGCCTATTTCTTAATCAATTTGGTAGCCACAAAGCAACCAACACATTCCCCATTTAGTGATGTATCTGAGAAATAAATTTCAAAAGCATTTTAATAATAAAATAGAAACTTTTTTATATCAGCGGTATCCCAACTTGACAATGATGTGTATCCATTGGCAGGTTACAGAAATGCCATTATAACATGTATATTGATTATACGGATGTCTGATCTGAAGTTACTCATCAGAAGGATGAATTATGGGGACTGTCTAGATAAACTGACATTTTTTCAGAGAGGAAAGGCAGGAATGGACCAAAGTGATCAGTTTACATAGAAGGGTCAATGACAATAGGAAGATGCAAAGGCAAAATCATGATCTAATTTATTTTATGCGGTAGCATATTTGTTCTTATTCTTTGGTTTAGGGAACTGGGCCCATGGTGTCATAAAATAGAATAGACTTATGCTCACTTATGCATCAGAGACTTCTGAGCTCTCAAAATGTTTTAAGGGTGAAAATTGCTGTGCATTTGGTGGTTGTTCAGTGTCAGTATCTACCTATAGTAGCTACCACATCTAGGAAAAAATTTCAGAAATTGCTCTTGCTCTTGCTGTAGTAATAAGTGCTCTCCCTGCTTCTAATGTTGTCCCTTCCCCATCTGTTCCCCACCCTGCAGCCAGAGTGATCTTTCTGAAGCAGGAGTGTGATCACAGCACTCCCCTGCTTAAAACCCTACATTGGCTCCCTGTTTCCCTCAGGATGAAGTCTTTAAAAATAGCTTCGTGTTCTGGCTCCTGCCTACATCTTCAGTCTCTTCTTTCTCCACTGACTCTCTACCAGCAGCTAGCTTCTGCCCCACAATGTGTGTATACCACCCTTTGGTCGTGCCAGGGCTCTTTGTCATGTTCCGGAGGCACCTGGGTTATCACTCCTCCCCGAATCTGTGCACACGCTGTCCACTTCACTTGTCATAAGATTCTTCTCATTCTTTAGATGGCTAATTACAACTCGTTTTCAGCTTCTAATTTTTTAAGCTTTCCTAAAATCCTCCCTGACTGCCCCTCACCACTCTCCAACCCCTGTCCCATCTTCCTGTATGATAGCAGGCCCTCAGCCCTATTTTCATACGTATTTCCCATTCTATTTCATTTGTTCTTTCTTGTCTGTTTTCTACACCACGAATCCTGAAGGCACAGTTGCGGTCTGTGCTTGGCGCAAAGTAAGTGTTTAAGTATTTGTTGAATGGATGACCAGTAGGAGTCTGAAAAAGCCACTTATGTGGGGCAATATGTGGAATGGAAGTACCCTGAACTTGAAACGAGAAGACAGGTGCCCGTTCTAGCTCCGCCACTCACTACTAGCTGTGCACCGTTGAGCAAATCTCTAGATTCTCTGGGCTTGAGATGTCTCTCATGTCAAGCAAGGTTAACTGTTCCATCTCCCTTGCCTTCCGGAATTGTTATAAAGAGTAGAGAGGTCAGTGCATTGGAATGTTCTTTGCAAAGCAGAAGGCACGGGTGTGGGGAGGGCACTGAGTTGGTAAGAGTCTGTGCTTTTGTCTGAAGTAAATGCGAGTCAAGCACATAGAAGCAGGCAGTATCTCATCAAGCATGGCCTCCTTTGCCTGATGGTTAGAGTATATGACCAAGTTATTTTGGAGATATGCAAGAGAATACTTTTGGAGAACAAATTATTTTTAGGGCAATTTTTGTTAATTATTTCCTTTCTTTTGTGTTTATTCCTTTGAAAGATGTTGATCTCCTTTCTGTTTCTGCTTCCTTTCCTAGAAGTGACTCATGTTCTAATCTGATAACTCATCTTTCAATGTTGTACTTAAAATCCTGACACACTTTGCAGTGAAGAAAATAGAAATAATTTAATCTAGGAAATATGTGTGATGCCATTAGGGGTATTTTGTGTACTTGAGGAAGTAGGGGTTACTGAAAACTACTCCTCTTGTATTTTTTTAATCCCCGTTTGTTCTATCCCAGTTCTACGTTTGCTCAAATATGAGAACAGAGTCCCTGTTAGCAGTAAACAAGTATGGGATTTTGTGTTCTTGTCAAACATGGAAGACATCCTGTTGTCTACTGATTTTACTGTTGTTATTTTGTTGTCATTGTCCATAACAGTATAAAACTAAATTAAATTATTGGTCAAAGGAGGGCTTACCTGATCTTGTCCTCTTCCAGTCACTAGCCAGAGGATCCTTAAACCTTTATGAGACTTAGTAGTTTCCATCTCTTAGAGTCGTTCTTTCATCCATTTGTTTGTTCATTCATTTATTCATTCATCAAATGTATGTTGACCACAGAGCTGTGTCCCAGGCACCATTCCAGGCTCTTTGGATAAATCAGTGAGCAAAACCAAAGTCTCCATTTTTTAGATACTTATATTCCAGATAAGATATGTGTGTCTGATCTTTCCTAGGACTGTGTGGCCAGCTCGAACCCAGAGATGTAGTGGTATACCTTTCAATGCTTTTGTTAAGGTCAATGGATTTCTCTAAGGAGGATACAACTAACTAATAGTGTAGGAGGAAGTGGTCCAGTAACATATGGGACAAATGGAAAAGGAGAAGGAGAACTTTCTGGAATTTGTCTGTGAGGGTGGATATTATTAAAAGACACACACTTAGGGATAATCGAATTATTTCAATGATCTTGTTATCCTTTTAACCTTCTCTGATTTTTCTGCACCCCTGATGAACCAAGAGATTGAAGCATAGGGATTCATATTGTGGACTGTAGAGTCAGGTCGGCCTGGATTTCCTGGTTATGCCCTTTAATAACTAAGAGGTTCTGAACAAGTAATATTACCTTTCTGGGCCTCAGTTTCCCTATTTATAAAGTAAGAATAGTAAGAGAATCTACCTCAGAAGGTTGGTATGAGGATTAAATGAAAGGATAACTGTGAAGAGCTTAACTTATGGGAATCATTAGTAAATCATAGCTTCCTAAAATTATTAATCCTTTAAGGTAGAATTTTTTTTCTGCCCCATTTGAATGAAGAACCCCAGGATTAAAAGAATGAAGTTACTTGTCCATAGCTACACAAGTAATAAAGTGAATGTCGCACTTCGATATTGTAGCTGTGTGAGTTTTCTGCTGTATTTTATTACCTCTCAAGATGTAATTTTCCTAGAACAGAGAGGAAATCAACTGAAAATGGTGTGTATGCATTTGTGTAAAATAGAATAAATAAGTAAAAATAAAAATTAAAAAAACACAAAGCACATAAAATTGTAAACAAATATTTAATTCTCATTCACAGTAGATATGCTTTCTGTAGTAGATCAGCAATCTTCAAAGTACTTTCTGTGTAACTGTGTAATTATGAACCAATGAGTAAATAAGTTGAGGATAATGGGAGTCACACTCCTCATTGTTGAGGAGGAAAGTTGTAGTGAAGGAACAAGGGGACACTAGGTTCTAACTATGTTAGATCAGAATTGGAGAGATCAGTGTGAATGTACACATATTAGTAATATAAACATATTTGGAAATACTTATATATTTTTACATTTATATGTGTATTCCCATCCTGGTTCTGTCTACTAGGGTGACCTAGAAGCAGACTTCTCAGTAGCAATGTGTATCACCAGATGTCAGATCTTGGTTTCTAAATACCATTCTCCACTAAAAGGCAGAAGAGTTCCTTGGACAAATTCCGATTGCAGGACTGGCACAAGGATAGTACCAGCAGACCCTGAAACATCTTGGTAGGGATTGAAAGTCAAGAAGTTCATAGGAATAATAGAGATATAATGGAGGAAACAGCTTGAAGGGGTTCATACTGGCCAAATCTAGGATGAGCTGAACAAAAAAATAAAAAATAGCCATAATAGATTATTGACCGGCTGAGTAAAAAAAGAATCAATGACTCCATGCTAATATCAATGAACTATTAATGGGAGAGAAAGGAAACCCCTTTCTTACAGCACAATGTTAACTAATAAATAAGAAAGAATGTTGGAGTACAAGAGTCACCATTGGATATAAAACTCAAGATGAGAATTTATTGAGGAATAGGGTATTTATTTACATGGTCTTAGCACCTCCCAACAAATTACCTATTAATTACAAAGAGGGAGATAGTAACTTTATAGTGGAGAAGCCTAGGAGAGACCACTTAACCAGTAGTATGCCAGGGCTGGCTCATACCAGCTTAAGAAAGCCCACTGTGTGCATTTCTTCTGAACTCTGTGTTCAGTGATGTCACGTTGGTAGCTTGAAACAGGCTGTGGTAGAAGCACTTACATTGAAATCGATAAACATTACAAATAAGAAGTTTCCCCCATCTGGAGATCAATTATTAAACATTTTATAGCACACCAATGACATTAACCAAAGTGATCAAAGATAATATCACCAATGTTGGGACACATGGACATCATGTTTCCTAACTCACAATGGCACCCATACCTCCCTGCTGCTTTTCTCTGTAATTCCATCAAGAATGGCTCTCAGCTACTAAGCATGTTATAAAGCACCTCATAACTTTGTCATGCCAATATTCTACTGTCCAAAGCTCTGAGTATTGTACTTTAGAAGGGAAACACCATCTCACCCAAAGAGCCACATGTTTAATACTACAACTTCATCCCTCAATGAAAAGGTGACTAGAAACATGACAGATGGGATTGGTGCCCCAAGTCACTGCCACTGTAAGCCCCGTGCTCGGGTTAGACTTGAAGCTTTCATCATTTCCATCCTAGACTCATCGATGAACTTTAGGATCATCAGAAACTTTGTCCTTCAATGTTGCTATCAAATTTTGAATGTCCTTAAAAAAATCTAGTAAGTCATTTTTGCTCTATGACATGAATGTTTTTAAAATAGCAGGATTTTAAATAAGAAATGATATGGAAAAGTTGAGGATCAAAAACATGAAGTGAATTCTTCAGTCCCTTTCTTTAATGGGATGGTAAATATCATACAGACATTTTTAGAGAATATAATCAGCCAGAACTGTCATTGGATAAAAGGAGAGACAACACCTCTGTGTGTACTTAGATGTTCGAGGACTGTCCAGTGCTTGTGTACTTCCTTTGACTCTTGATTGTCATCAAGAAAATGTGGGCATGCCCACATGTTGCCACCGGTGATTGTGAATTACTGTGAATAACTGAGAAGGAGGTAGATGTTCCTTTCTACTGCCATTGCTCCTTTTTAAAGTCAGCTCTGTGGAGGTAAACTTAAATATAATAAAAATCATCAGCTGTCCGTGTGCAATGAAAAATATTTTGACAAATACATACAGAGGTGGAACCATCAGAATCCTGATACAGAACACTTTCGTCAACCCACATGTCCCTCCTGCCCCTTTGTTCCCTCACACACACACCCTGTTCTTAAGTCCTGGCGGCATTCAGTGTCGCCCTAGTGTTTACTTTTCTCGAACTTCATGTAAATGAAATCATACAATATGTTTTTGTGTCTGGCTTCTTTAACTAAGCATACTGCTTTTGAGGCTCACCCATGTGTTATGCTTACAGTCGCTTGTTCCTTTTTATTCCTACTATTTCTACCATCCCTATAAGGCAATACCACAATTTCTTTATCCAGTTAGCAGTTAATGGGCACTTAGATTGTTTCCAATGTTTAGCTATTATGACTAAATCTTTCAGACTCCTTTTAATCACAACCAAGAAATTCTTCTTTACTGCCATTGCTTTTATTCCAGTTTATAAAATATGTCTAACTACAAGTTTGATTAAATGAAATCATCAGTGCCCCGAGTGAGAATTAAAAGATACCCAGTTGGGGAAAACTAGTTCAGCCCCTTCCTGTCGCTGTCACACCCCACTGGGACTGACCTCTCATTTTTCTTTGCTTTAGTAGTTTCCCCCTTGTAGATTTCTTATGGTGTATTCCACCTTCTGCTTCTGAGCAGAAGCATGTTGAAGTCCCTGTCAGGAGCAAGGACTGTGGCATATTTATCTCTATTTGACTCAGTGCCTAGCAGAGCGTCTTTCACATAATAGAGTTATAAATATTAAACGAATTGATTTGGATTCTTCTCTAATCCCTCCCTTGGACAAATAGGTGGTTCTTATTAATTATTTCAGTCCATGATTGCATTACCTGTGGAGTGCCATAAAATAGGTTTCCCTAAATCAGAATATTTCAAATCCCACCTCTGCCTTCACTTTACTTAACAACTTGTAACCTTCAGCCTATTTCCTTTTTCGGCTGTAATGTGAGAGGACTTGATTAAGCAGGTTTGGGATTCTCTTTCAGTTCTAACATGCTAAGGTTTTATAAAAAGCCTACTAAGTCAGAAAGAACCTGCAAGGGAAGAAGGCAACACAGGAGGAAAGGGGGCTAGAGGGAGGAAATAGGAAAGTAAAGCTATGCTGTGTTTTTATGCAATGAAAAAAAAATGTTAACTGGACTTGTGGCGGTGATTTCATACTACGTACAGATATCGAACCATTATGCTGTACACCTGTAGCTAATATGGTATATGTCAGTTATACCTCATTTAAAATTATAAAATAACATGTAGCTTCTTTTTTTTTTTTAAGATTTTATTTATTTGACAGCGAGAAACACAGCTAGAGAGGGAACACAAGCAGGGGGAGTAAGAAAGGGAGAAGCAGGCTTCCCGCCGAGCAGGGAGCCCGATGTGGGGCTCAATCCCGGGTCTCCAGGATCATGACCTGAGCCGAAGGCAGTCGCCCAACCAACTGAGCCACCCAGGCGCCCCAACATGTAGCTTCTTAAATAGAGTAAAAATTGGAGAAGGACTCAAGAAACAAAACTTGGTGTATATAACACATTTGTTGGCAGAGCATCGGGTTTTTCTTAGATTTTATTTTTTAGAGAGAGAGCTTGTGCACAAGTTGAGGGGGAGGGGCAGAGGGAGAAGGAGGAGTGGGTTCCCTGGTGAGCAGGGAGCCCGAAGCGGGGCTTGATCCCAGGACCCTGGGATCATGACGTGAGCTGAAGGCAGATGCTTAACCGAATGAGCCACCCAGCCATTTCAGTGCATTCTTTTGTCTTATTTTATATAGAGAACTACAATAACAATGGTTATTTTTTTTTCTATAGTAAATTTAGCATATCAGTTATTAAGCAGTTTCTCATGCTAAAAACTGATGTTGAAGACTGGCAACTTCTCTGTGTAGGAAAACCATAGCCCCAAATTGCAAAGGGCTGCCCCAGTCATGGCTCTTGTCCCTGAATGATTATCAGTAGTGCTCCTTTTCACTCTCAAATGGATATTGGTTTTGAGCAATGCACTGTTCAGCTACCCAGTTATTGGTATCTCAGAAGCTCGCATCTCCCCGCCCGTAACCAGGGGTCTAACCTCGGGGTGGTTCCTCAGTGGAAGAGTCCATGGTGCCCTTTCTAGGCTGACTCCTTCAGCAGCATGGTCTCTAGATGGCGAAGCCACTTAAACTACTCTCTTTTAGGCACTCTTCTTTTTGACAGGTCTGAAAAGTTTTTGCGTTGAGCAGATTCTTCAGCCTCACTAAAGACTGCATCCTCCCTTCCCCCATGGCAAGGGTCTAAGAACATCTCTTCATTCATTAAGCATTCACTGCCCGCTGCTTATGTGCCAATCTTGAGCCGGGCTCCGGATTTAGAGAGACAAAGATGACAAGAAGCAGTAAGTCAAGTGTGACAAATCCCATCTTAGTAGGACGTATTCATTTACAACATATATTAAGGTCACCGAGAAAAGAATACTTTATTTAGGAGAGAGTGGAAGGAGAGGGGAGAATTTTGAGCAGCCCTGAAATTAGTAGTGTACATAGAGCAGAGGGACAGGGCTGGAGGTGAAGGTGGGGGTGTGGAACAGGACACAGGGAGAAAGCCATCCCATGAAAACAAAGAGACATATGCAGTGTTCCATGGGCAGAGGATGCATGGTGTGACTGGGAAGGCAAAAAGTGGCCTAGTGTATCTATTTGTTGCAATATACTAGTTTGGAACTTAGTGTGAGGGAAGACCCTGGAGCAAGTCCAAGGGGGTGTTGTTATTAGAAGCACCAGAAGGGACCTTATTTCACGTTTAGCGTGGACTCCTGATGATTCCATTTGATGAGGTGTGGGTATAGATTCCTCCTGAAATTTTACACTACAACATTACCACATGCATTGACCAATTTCAATACAGACTTTCCTTATGTTGCTTTATAATTAGAAGCCAATGAATCGAAGCTCCACAGCGGTATGTAGACTGCTAGTGATAGCTTTATGGAATTGTTTATTTTTAGTTTGGCACAGGCAAGGCAGTAAATATCTCAATTAGTAAACTAAAACAGCACGGATGAGAAATGCCCACAAGGAGATAAGGAGTTAGATATAACTAAGTCAGTTAATTAAAGGAAACCCTCATTTCACTTACCTGAGTGTGAGGAACCAACCTAGTGTGTGTCTGCGCGCACGCACACGAGTGCTTGCTTGCGCGCGGTGTCAGTATCGCGTTGTCTTGGACTATGGAATATTCTTATCCTGCAACTTCTCTCAATGTGAACCAGAAGGGGTCTTATCAGGAAGCGCGGGCGGAAGTTATTCATTTTCATATTCGTATTTCGATTCCCATTATGTGGCCATGTTTAGTGAAAACACGCAGAACCATTTCCTTGCTCCTGGACAGGATCCCCTACATTCTATCTGAGATTCCATTTGGAGTTGGGGAGGAAAAGCAGAGGTGGTCTACAAAGCTGAATTTCAAGAATTTACATTTTGAATCACCAATGTTGAACCATTCATAGAACCACAAGATCTGTAGGAAATACTGACTATTCAAAAGATAAAACATGAGATGGTGGCCCAAAATGTTGGCAATCTTACTGAAAAGGAGGTTTTTGTTTTCAGGCTACAAAATAACCAATATTCGGATGTCACGATTTTTTAATTTTGAAAGTTGTATACTTGAGTCCATTTCGGTTTATGGCATGTCTTAAACACAGCATGAAAGGCCCTTTGGCTCCTTTGGCTCTTCCCCTGCCGACACCGCGGGGGGTGGGGGTAGGGGGGTGGGGGGGCAGTGTGGAGTGGGGGAGGGGGAGAGGGAGTGTGACAAAGATTGTTGTCTTCTGTTTCACAATTTACTAAGTATCAGCTCTCCACAGTCTGTAGGGGAAATGGTGGGGCTTGGTGCATCTGTAGATTACATTTCTGTCTGTCTCCTCTCTGCTTTGTAGACTGGAAAAAGATAGCATTCAGCAGAGCTTCAGCAAGGAAGCAAAGGCCCAAGCCCTTCAGGCCCAGCAAAGAGAGCAGGAGCTGACACAGAAGATACAGCAAATGGAGGCCCAGCATGATAGAACTGGTAGGTGGTCGGGAAAGATTAGAGCCTGGGCACTGGCTCACAAGCCAGGCCCACGCCTTACTGTGAAATGACATCAGGAACACCTGTAACCTTTGGCTGGCCGAAGGGAGCAGATGCTAACTACACCGGAGATTCCGAATTACATATTAGTTAGCGTTTAAAAGAGAAAATGGAAAGTATTGCCCACTGTCTGTTGATTTCAGAGTGCTGCTCTCACATCTGTTGCACCATCTGGATTATGAGTTTATTTACCTGTGTTCAAGAAACGTAAAGCTGAGAGAGACCACAACAAAGTAGAAAAACAAAGGGCTTGTTTTTGGCTGGGTTTTCAGGCACACATGTTATATAAAAAAATAGCATCAGAAGCTCTGCGGGAAATGCTCTGAGCTTACAGTTAGAGTCTCCTGAATAGCATTGAACAGTTCCCACAGTACACACATTATAGCTCCTCTAAAAGCCTAATGAGTTTGCTTCAGCATCCAAACTGGAGAAAAGCTTTAGCCATTAATCGGTTCTTAATTCACTGTCGCAGCTGGATGTAATTCAGTGGCTCCAAATTGATATGTTCCTTTATTTAATCTTTGCAGCTTCGAACATTTTTAGCATTTGTATGATTTCCCCACCTCCCCCAGCCCAATCTAGAGTGATGTTTAATCCTTCGCATTCTTCAAGTTCTCAAACTGCTGTGAAAATTCACTAATACAAGGCATTGACCACAGCTGGCGGCTTGGCTAAAAATTGCCATCTTTCATCACATCGGTGCTGTTTTACAGACGGAGTTGGCCAGTAACTCTTTACCTTTCATTTGAAAGTAAAATGCACTTTTGTTCAAAGCAGGCAGTTTGATGTGTGCAGCCGGAGCGTTCTGGAGCTCCTTTCACTTTTGAGTTGTGTGTTCACAGACAGTGTGAGTCAAAACAAGCTCGCGTCAGTCATTATAATTCCACACCGCATACTCTGAGCTGATTGTACTATTAAAACAAAAGTTTAATTGATCCTGCCTCTTCCAGAAAAGTGTTGCTTCATTTCTAGTGCCTTGATTTGTTTTTCTTTGTATGCTCTATGCTTTTTGCCAGTCCGTGGCTAAAATCGGAAAGAAGTAGAGGGACTTACTAAGCCTGACATGTAAAGATAATTTTTACATGACCTCATCTACACTGGTGACAGAGTAAAAAAAATGAATGCTCATCCTATAGGTGAAAAATGGTAACAGAAAATCCATTAAATGGTACATTTGCTTATAAAGAGGCAAGTGTCATATTGACCCACATGATACCCTCTAGCATTTTTCCAGACTCGGGAGATGTTCTTTTTTCCACTAAAAGTGAAAGGAGGAAATTCCAGGAAAAATTAGTGTTTGCCCCTCCTGCTTTCAGGCTTCTAGTTATCAAGCAGTCTTGGGCAAAATCTCTAAGTGCTACCTGAGAGAATTTAACAACTAAGACCACCTTAAGAACACTTCCTTTTATTTTGCGCAAAAATCTCACACTCTTCAATTCCTTTGACCAGATCTTCAGTGAAACTCGTACTGTTGACAATGAAATCCACATTCTAGGGAAAATTATGTATTTTACCTTCATGATGAAAGAAGCATATACAGGGGTGGGGATAGTGAGATATATGTGGACAAAATATGAGACATAAAGCAAGAATTACAGTATAGAAGAGAGTTCCTTTGTTATTTTAGTTGTGAATTATCTAGTTGTGATCATTTTTGACACTGTAGTGAAATTGTCAAAATAAAAATATAATATCTTGCATATTACAAAGATATAAGCATCCATGGCTCCACTTAAGATAATCTGACAGTTTATCAACAAGTTAAAACATTACCCCAAGCTGGTATGATTAAAACTGTTTCTGGGGTGTAATTATTAGAAAAATTAGTGCCTCCCAAATTTAGTGTCTTGCCACATGAGTGGTCCTTTGACTTAGGACAATGAAATTGACCAAGTGGCTTATAGGAAGTGGGTAGTGGTCTTAGCACTTTTACCTGTCTACATATGGAAGCCCTGCAGAGTTACAACCATAAACATCTTACATTGGTGGGGGGGGTTATTGTTATTTCTAGAAAATGAACAGTATTCATTGCTGACCTCCCAGAATTCATTTTTGACAAAGTTAAAGGAAGAGTGCTGTGCATTAGCCAAGAAACTGGAGCAAATCTCTAAAAAAAGCAGGTAAGTAATATTATATAATACTTTCAGAGGAATATTATATAATACTTTCTGTATAATATGATATATTATGTAGTATTTGTGTGAATACTGTCATTTTTTTTTTCTTAAAAAACAGCATTTCCAGTATTTGAGGCTAGTGTCAAATTAGATGTGTGTTGATGTGTTTTCTGTGAAAGTATTTCCTCTGAATGGACAGTTTCTTAATACAAATAATTTCTACATTGTCCATACGGACCCCTTGCTTTTTTTTTTAATGATTATGTATATGTACTATTATCTGACTTCTTTAATGTTCAGAATCAACAGAAAACTTCAGAGCACAATGGTCAGGATGGCAAGACTTTAATAAAGGATTCAAATAAGGCAAGCAGTTTTAAAGTCTTACATTGGTACTGTTAACATTTGAATCTGTTATCACAATTCTCCACAAACACCCAGAAAATATCTTTAGGTCAAATGATAATAGGTGAAATGTGTCTATCTATAAAAATGAAAGTAGGTGATACCTGAAAATAAAAAAACCCAAACCGTCCTTTCGTTCTCCTAAAATGGATTTATTAGGACAGATATCATTTATTTTGTAGGTATACTGCTCTTTTTTAAAAAACAGTGACTGGGATCTTCGTGAATTACTTTCCATGCATTTCCTAATCAGGTTATTTCCATGAATGAAGGATTTTATACTCTAAACGATAAGAAGCCTGAGTTCTCATCTCAGCTCTGGGAGTAACTGTGTAATCTCAGACAAATTTGCTTGACCTGCTGGAACTGTGCTTTCCTCTTGTAAATGAATGGTACTGGACAGGATCACTTTGAACTGAACTGGAAAAGGCATCACTCACGTAAACTAACTGGATATCACATGTTCCATTAAAATACAACCCAATGGAAAAATCACCTGTAGATCTCTTCTGTATTTTTCCAAAGTTTATTTATATCTACACAGAGCAAGCAGTAGGGCTCAGCAAAGAAACTTCCGCCTTATGTGTCTTGTTTAGAAAGAATTTCCTAGAGGATCAGAGCATATCCAATCACCCTCAGCCCTGTCTTGGATTCCTGCCTCAGTGAGGTGGCTTAGCGGTTGGAATCCCCATCCCTGAATCCTTCGGGGAACCAGAGGGCTGATGAATCCAATTCTTTCTGCTCACAGGAAGACAGGAGCTCCTGTAAAGCTCCCAGAATGTGCTCTGACATGTGCACCTTCTTAGCAAATACTCATTAAAGATCTTGTTTGGGTAGAGAACAGCTCAGGGTGCCAGAATACCAGATATCCTCAAGAAGTTTGACAAGGAAACCCAAGTGGTTTTGTTGTGGGAGAGACCTTCATAATCTATCAACAGTAGCTACCGCTAACTAGAAATATTTGCCTCATATAAACTCAAAACTAAGTAATTTGTTAGAAACAAACAAACAAAACTAGATCATTACAATTTAAGAAAAAAATCACATTGATCTGGGACTTAAAAGAGTGTTATCTTATCTTGAGATTGCTTTGTGATTGACTATTAATTATCTTACTTTCTAAGGAGACATAATTCTAGAAATGGCAGCTTATAGAAGAGGTGGAGGTACTATATGCTTGATATATATTATTTAATTCTTACAACTTGAGACAGGAATTATTATCTGCTTTTACCAATACTCACAGTGTTTAAATAGCTGGGAAGTGGGAGAGCTAAAGTTCTGCCATAGATATTTCTAGTTTCAAGGCCTATGATCTTTCTTGTAAGAAGTGTAATGTTTTACATCTACTACCAAAGGAAATCCAGGCCAAAGCAGCTATGATGAGAAAGTCTGGGAAAGAGAAAACATTCTTTAAATTTCCATGGAGAAGTAGGCATGCCTGTCATGTGAGGGCAAGCCTGGGAGGTTGGGTCAACCTATGCCCTATCCCTGGTCCCCTTTCTTCTGCTCTAGATCTATCCACTTATCCTGGACTGATCTAGGGAGACTGAGTCTCAGCGCCTGTCCATGTCCCCTTGCTTCAGAGTCCTCCAGCTCCTGACCACTGCTTTGTCGACCGAATGTGCTCCTGTCTGTCTGATAGGTACCGGTACCTGGTGCACAGTGTAGACTTACTGACTAAATGAATGAACCAGGTATGGTTTTATCCCTCATATCCTGACGTGGCTGTGGTCCCAGCCTGTTCCTGTTGTCAATGACAGGCAGGGTACAGTGAAAATCATTTTGGAATTCAGAAAGGCCTGGGTTCGAATCTCGCTCTGCCACTTGGCTGCGTGACTTGGGTCCATTGCCTAACCTCTCCAGACCTCAGCTTCTCCATCTATAAAATATGTGCATTTTTGAAATTTAGTTTTATTTGTTTATTTAGCGAGAATATGAAGGTGGAGGGAAGGAGGGACCGAGAGAGAGGGAGAATCTCAAGCAGGCTCCACAGTCAGCACAGAACCTCACCCTGAGATCACGACCTGAGCTGAAACCAGGAGTCTGGTGCTTAACTGACTGAGCCACCCAGGTGCCCCTAAAACATTTCTTTCCCCCCTCCAAAACATTTCTAAAACCATGTTGCAGGATTTTTGTGGGGATGAGAAATACCAAGAGATACACAGGTGCACCTATATACATACACACAAATGTAAAGCACCTCACACAGGGCTTGACACACAGTAGGACCACAGTGGAGGGCATTTTTTTTTTTTTTTTTTTAGGGTCTTGACTGGGGCAGTTTGGATTTGACTTTGAGCTAGCTATTATTGTCTTTTCCAGGGAGGGTCTGAGTGCCATTCTGACAGATATAAAGTCTGTACCACAAGGAAAACCTTTTCAAGGGCAAAGCAGGATCGGGAAACCGTGGGTCGGGTTGTGTTTCAAGTCCTTGAATGGTTGTTTCATGAATGTGAATTCATGAATGTGTTTCAAGTCCAAGATGGCGTGTTCCTTAAATCTCAAGAATTAAAATAGGCATCTACTCTAACTTTGCAAGTTTGTCCAAAATCGAGGCCTGACAGCCATAAACACTCAAAAATTTGTTACTTATTATGGTTAAAACTTTTTTAAGAGTTTAAAAATACTGAAGTTTACAAAATACTCATTTTGTGTGTCTCAAGAGACCATGGTAGATATGATATACTGTGATTTTAAGGTTGGTCATTGTTTGTTGGCTCTTAATTTCTTGTCCATGGATTCGCTTTTCCCTCTGGCTCCCTCTACGAAAAGGGTGACATTTTCAAAATTCATACAAAATGTATCATTTGATTTTGACATTACCTTTTGCTTTGAATTCACCTATATAACTTGAAGGGCCCCGGATGTTGTTTTTTTTTTTTTAAATAAAGATTATAAATTTATGAAGCCCTATATAAACCTCCAGGAGCTCTGTACACCCTGTACTAAACTTTGGGAGACAAATGATTTTTCCTGTGCTTTGAGGTGAGGAAAATCTTGGAGTTTTTTGAGCTTCCTAAAATGTTAGCATTGTAGAAGTTCAGTCTCCACAGTAATGAAACTGCACGGTAATTTTGAGCCACCTTTCCCTCAGAATACTGCAGTAAAACTTTTTTTCAAAGTGGGTATATTTATTTTGTACTGCTCAGCAATTGAGAACAATTTCTGTGGCTCCCCTTTTCTTGGGACATTCTTGACAAGTTCTGTATTATTTATAATCCCAGACTAACCAAATGGCTTCACACCATTTATAATAAGCTTTATTTTTTTACTCACAGATCTGGCCATTTGACCAGAGCCCGTGCTGTCCTTAGGAACCCTGACAGTCTGGGCTTACCGTGCAGAAGGCTCTGACTCATTACCCCAGCCTCAGGCTAGGCTGCCCTGTGCAAGTGTTTAGAAACGGCTCCTCTGAGTGTGTCCGTCATATGTGTTTTCTCCCCAAGTAACATGCGTGGTATGATGGCAGCGCCTTGAGCCCCCGCTGTCTGCAAGCCCTCCCCAGTGATCAGCCCGGTACTTTTTGCCCGGCGCATTCCACACGGCTTGGATGGTGTCTGTTAAGTCCAGGGCTTGTGAATGGCACGTCCCATTTTCGAACTAAAAATGAACTGCCGATTCTGTGCATTTGCTAGAGCTGGTTTCTGACCACGAGACGGGACAATTAATTCCATTTTGCCTTTAATTGGCACCAAGCAGGCATGCTGGCTGATTGTAGTTGACGCTCTCATAAACTTTAGCTACCCTTTCGTCTTTATTCCCCGGGACCCAGGGAGCTTATTACAGTCCTAGGGTTGTTTGTGAGGGTGGTAAGTGGAGCTATTGAAATATCTTTGGTGCAACTGTGATTTCTCTTTATCAAAGTGAAGGAAGTGTTCCCTCTCCGCAGACACTTTTACTGCACAATCAGCAGTAAAATGTTTGCAGTGCAATTTGCAGGGCTCAGACCGTGGCCTGGGAAGAGCTGAGAAGTGTTGGACGCTGAGGGGAGTGAGCCTCTGCCAGCTGCAGGGGGCCGATCAAGTCTGGGCTGGGTTGTAGCCCCTCGGCACTGGCACGGTGGAGAGACAGACTAGCAGCGAGCACAGAACCCCGGTCTACCGGGTGGTTTTACGTCTCTGTCTCTTCTTGTCTCTTCTTTCTTTTCCTGTCATTGTCACTTTCTGGGTTGCTAGGCTTGCGGATTGATGTCTAACACTGCCCATTGTGTATTTGTGATTTGCGTTTTGTAATTAAGAGGAACAATGGGAGTCCATTGGGTCTCGTTATATATAATGGTTGGTTTAATTTGTTTCACTTCTATCTTGTTAATTGTAAATTGATCATTAAGATTTGAATTCTAATCTGTCACCAGGGTGGTGGGTATTGAGGCTAGAGCAATGATCCTGGTTTTAATCACTGATGATGAGAAACAAATTTTATAATTTTGGTACATATTGCAGTTCATATATTTTAACACTGTATTTTATGATGTTATAAATATTGTTAAATGACTTTTAGTGGAGTTTTACTGTGTGGACTATAATGTATAAATTATATTACTGTTTTGGCAACAGTCAGTATCCAACTGTGTGAGTTTAATTGAAATAAAGAACACACACCCGGTTGAACTATTTTTTCCCCTCCGCATGTTTAGACGATGTTAGGTTGGGATGCTACAAAAATTATATTCTACAAGGAGAGACTCATACTGGCCTCTGCTAATTGTCACCAAAAGTCAAGGGAGAATCTAAAAGAATAAAAAATTAAGGGGTCAGGTTTTCCCTTAAAGTAATTATCACTGCAGTCCTAATTGTAGTAGTAAAATATTATACTTCATGCAAATGCCACTACACGATATAACTGCTACATAAAAATGCAGGGAAAAGTTCATGCTTCTATGAAGCCAGAAATTACCCACATTTTCTATAAAAATGGATTAGAGACAGTTATGCTTTTATATGACACTGAGGTAATTGTGCCACAGACATAATCTGGGACCTATGCAGAGACTTGTGCTGAAGTTTACTCTCTGAACTTTGCAAACTACTAATTCTTTCAATATATCCCGGGCCCCAGAGAGGCAAATGATGATGCCCATGGACATTTGCCAAATTTCACCCAACACTGCAAGTTGGAAGGCAAATTACCATTATAAACAAAGGGGAGCAAAAACCCCAAAATATGCAAAACAAAAAAAAATATAAGCAATAAAATACCAGATAGTAATGTGCACTTTACAAAATAACATTTATCTTTTTGTGGTCGTGTGAGACATCCCCAGTATAGGGCATTTGGCTCTAACTGCAAAGAAAAATTAAGAAAAAATGTTCTGATGATGTTACCATGCGGCGAGGTGGTGTTCCTCTGTGACGTAGCTCCTTGCAGTGAGTTTGCATGTGGATATACGCGAATGCATACACATGGACTCACCCGGTGGGCGAGCTCTGCTGTATATGAAGTCTGTATCCTGCTTTTCACTTACTGTTACCGGTGAACATTGGTCTACATCGCTACTCCAGAAACCATTTTAGTTGGATCATTTGTCTGCATAATAATTCAGTAGACATTTAAGATGTTTACCGTTTTTCACTATTAGGAATAATACAATAATAATATTGTCCATTACTCTGAATTTTTGGTGATTCCATTAGTTGAGATGCCCGAAGGGGGATTGCGGATCCAAAGACACTGAGCTGTCTTTTTTCTGTTTCAATAATAATGAACCCTTTTAAAGCTATTGATGTGGATGACTTTGCTTAAGTAGGACACTAGGTATACATGTACCCATATCAGGATGAGACATGAAGAGGTGAGATTTACAAAAGAAAAAGTGAGAGACAGTTATGGTACAGTGGGTGGGACAACCCCTTTAGAGTTGGGCAGGCCAGTGTTTGTATCTGGGCTGGGCTAATCGCCCTTTGGGTGACCTCCGGCAAGTTATTAAACCTCCTATTTAGCTCATAGAGAAAAGGAAATAAACACTTACCTTGAAGAATGAACTGCAATCATTAATAGATCATTGATACAAAGGATACATTCCACTATGTCAGAGAACAGGCATGCGTGCACTAAGTATTCAACTGGAATCTGGTTTTGTTGTGCATTTTTTTGAATAATAGTAGAAATTGAGTGTTTTATAAATGTTGATTGACCATTTCTATTTCTTCCTCTGAATATTTTTCATATTCCTCGTATGTTTTTAAATGGATTTTGATGGAGAGTGGGCTAGCACCTTATTAAATGTTGCTTCTCATCTTCATTTGTCTCACGTGTTCTGCATTCCCAGTTCTTTTTTTTAATTTTGAAAATTTTGTTCCCAGTGCCTTGTTTTTCATGAAGGTTTTTCTAAATCAAAATGACTTACAAAAATTTTTTTTCTGGGTTTATTGAACAATGGCGTTCATCACCGTCAAAGTTTAGGAAGTACAGCAGCATGATGGTGTGATTTGCTTGTGTTGTGACATGATGACCGCAGTGGATTCAGCTGAAGTCACTTTATTTTTTTGTCTTAAATATGCGTTCATTGTAAAAATTCAAAAAATATGAAAAAGGAAAATATATTTTAAAAAATTCCTAATTCTGACACCTAGAGATAATCCATATTAATATGTAATACATACCTCAAAGTATTTCTAAGGGGGAAGGGGAAAGAGAATTTTTTAATTATAAAATGGTATCACTTTGTATATGCTGATTTTTAAATATTTTCCTTTTTTACCAATATATCATATTTTATCAATAAATAACACCATCAACAAATATACTCACTGTCAGAATAGCCTCTTGATATTCCTTTGTATAAGTAATGTAACCAATCTTCTGTTGACACATTTCTGGATTCGGTTTCCAGATATTGGGTTGCAGAGCACGGTTGCTTCTAGAGAGTGCTACTCTGCACGTTAGGACTCTGTGTGTAAAGGTTTCACATTTTTGTATTGTAAAAATCTATGTTTCCCTTGTGATTGTTCTTCTAAAAAGTGACTTCTTTTTTTTTTTTTTTTTTTTTTTCTGGGAAGTACCCAAGAACAGATAAATACTCTTCTGTATGTTTTCCTAATCTGGTTTAAGGATATTTGTTGTCTTTTTGGAATTTATTTTAGTGCATAGTGCATGTTGTGATAGGAGATACTAATCTCAAAAGAACACTCAATTAAAAATTTCTTATAACTGCCTTAAATTCTTGTATGTGGTTTTGAAAAGAGAAACCTAAATCATTGCTAACTGATTCATACTATTTCAAATATAGGTGAATTCTCATGAGGAGACAAGTGGAGACTGAGTGCTTGATCTGAGCTTGAATGAGATAATCCCTGCCCTCATGCATAATCTCGTCAGAAAGATGAGGCATTGAGCCACAGTTTGGAGGAATAAATTATAAGCTAATATATGCAGAAAAGCCGGGGGTAGTTTCAAAAAATGTGCTGACATGTTGAGAACTACGAAGTATTAAGCAGGGCAGGCTTCCTTTGAGGTACACTGTAACCAAGATGAAAACAAAATGAGGAACGAGGGAAGGGAGAGTGAGAAATTGCTTTGTAACAGTGATGCCACTTGGTCCTTGGGGATGAATTCCCCAAGCAAATCCACATCTCTCCTTGACCAGGAAAAAAAGGCTCTCTCACCTGATGGAAGAATCCTTTCTTTGAAGGGACATAATTCTGCATCAAGTATCTTACTTAATCTTCAAGAAACAAACCAGTCATTCACTACTCGCATTTCTTTACTCAGGAGCTTTAAACTTTGGGTACCTGTGGGCCAGTGGAACATACAGGATCCATGCTGAACAGAAAGCAAGAACAGGGATACGTTTTTTCTCAGATAGGTCTCTTTCTGATCTTCAGCTTTTGAGACTTGAGGTGATCCTCCAAGAGACTGAAGAGGGACACGAGTCACCACCAAAGTAGCTGTACCTGGGATCCCACATGAGATGTGTGAAGGCAGAAAGAAGTTTGGGTAAATAGTACCTGTGCTGGCAAAGTGGGGGAAGGGGAACCTTATGTGTCCCCAGAGGGGGCACTCACATGGGAAGCAAGGTTGTCTGCTCTTGGGATGCCAGAAAAACTTGGAAGGCAGAAGTGGAGCATAGGGAAACCAGAATTGATGGTTCTGTCCCCTACCCCACACAGCCAGTGACTGTCCCTCCTCCACCCAGTGGATCAGGGGCTTCCTCTCTGAAGACATTGAATGAGCAGGCTTTGGTTAAAATAGGGGCACTGAGTGTAGCAGAGAGAAATTAATAGGAAGTCTGCATTCTGAAAGGTGAGATTCCCCACCTATTGCCCAGTGGCTTCTGAACCACTGCTGGTTAGGGTCGGACCCAAGGAGCAGGCAGCTGGAGAATTCTCTTGAGAAGCAGAATGGCCACAGAGGGAAGAATGACAGACACAGATATTAAAAACTCCCACTGGAAAAGATGGCTTGACATTACATCACTCTACACTAAAGCCCTCATCTCAGGATAATAAAAATATACCAGTGTGTGTGTGATCATAAGCTACTGAGCCAGCAAGGACCAATATTTAGGTAGTCATGTGACATAAATAGGGCTATTGCTTTAACTACACACTGGAATACTAGTAATTACATTGACAAGCTGGAGATGGGCTGGGAGAGTGGGTAGAGGAATGCCGTTTTCCATTATTATGCCTTTTGGAACTATATGATTTTAATCATGTGCCATTACATTAGCTGTGTTAATTAAAAGAAACAATGCTGTGTCATATAGATTAGGCCTAGGGTTGTTCCTTTTTTTTTTTTTTTTAAAGATTTTATTTATTTGACAGAGAGAAACACAGCCAGAGAGGGAACACAAGCAGGGGGAGTGAGAGAGGGAGAAGCAGGCTTCCTGCCGAGCAGGAAGCCCGATGTGGGACTCGATCCCGGGTCTCCAGGATCATGACCTGAGCCTAAGGCAGTCACTTAACCAACTGAGCCACCTAGGCACCCCTAGGGTTGCTCCTTTAACAGCATGGTGGATGGCCTGTAATAGGCACCCAATAAATATTGGGTATGAATATGAATCATTATTATTTTTGTGTCGGTGCTGGAAGAAGCCATCTCCTTAAGAGTAAGTCACTCTTCCTTTCTCTGTCCACAGCTTGAGTCCCTGTAATATATATTTCTCCACTAGGCATTGTGCAATTTCCAAAATATTTCAATTTACATAAAATAGCTTTTATTTACACTGTTATTTTTAAGTATCAATTTTAAGATAATGCTAAGATTATACAGTAAAAACGTGCCCTGGGGATAAGAACCGTTAACATCTGTCATTTCTGTGTTTTTGCCTCTCTAGGTTTGAAATCGCTCAGCTCAGTCAAGAGAAAAGGTATACATATGACAAACTGGAAAAGTTACAGCGGAGAAATGATGAATTGGAGGAACAGTGTGTCCAACATGGGAGACTACATGAGATCATGAAGCAAAGGTAACATAGCTTTAGTAATCAACTGACATGTCTGTATATTCAAGGCATTTGGTTCAAAATCAGAATGGAAATTGATGTGGAATCAATAGAATTCATAGCTGTGGTGGTATGGGAGGGACTTGAGTATTATGAGTATTTATACTTTCTGCACTTAGGTTGTTCTTATAATACACAGAAAGGAGAGCATATCTTCTCTGCTATTCTCTAGACATAGAGTTAGTTTTAATATCAGCATGACAGGAAACCCATCTCCCTTTGAAATGTAAGTCGGTAATGTAATATGGAGGACTTTCATAGAAATTAGCTTTTGTTTGTTTTTTATAAGATAAAACACGTAAGAGGTCAAAAGCTTAAATATCTTTTTAAAAATATATATTCATTTCCTTGAGAGAGAGCGTGTGTTCAAGTGCGGGGTGGGGGGAAAATCCCCAAGGAGACTCCCTGCTGAGCACAGAGCCCCACGTAGGGCTGGATCCCATGACCTTTGAGGTCATGACCTGAATGAAACCAAGAGTCAAATGCTTAACCGACTGAGCCACCCAGGCACCCAGAGGTTAAATACCTTTATCAGATATGCACTGATGGTGTTGCTTGAGACAGAAGTTGACTTCAAATCTTTTGTTTCTTCCTAGTGGTGTCACTTGGAGCAAGTGTGTGATCTCCTTAAGCATCAGTTTCTTCATTTATACATTGGTCTGATATAAAAATCAAATGTATGTCAAGCACCTGGCTCCTACCAGCCACCTGCTAAATGGCACCAATGATATTTGCTCCCTTTTTCCAGACGAGGAAACACAAGCTCAGAGAGACTAATGGGTTTGCTCAAAGGAACAGGTTGAGGAGGTGGTAGAGTTCAAACTTGAATCTTGATGCTTTGACTTCAAATTCCTTTCCCTTTTAGTACAATTCTTTTGTCCCTTCTCAATTCCAGTCCCTTCTCATTTCCTATAAATATGTCACTTAAAATTTCTATATAGTGATGGATTCCCCAGGGGAAAAGAAACGTCAGTATTTACACCATACAATGAATGGATTACTGTAGGTTTGAACTCCACATGGCCATCACAAGCACAGCACTGCGGGCGAGCTTGAAGGGGTTTTCTTGGCTTCCAGTCCCCCATTTCTATCCTGTTCCCCAGACACCCCACACCTTCTCTGTTTCAAAAGCAATTTGACATAATTGAGAAGAAAATGAAAATGTATATGGACTCCTTTTGTTTTTGCTTTTTAAAATTTAAAGTCAACGTAGAGTCCTTGGGGATGGCATAAATACTTTATAATTTTGATCACTTGCTCTGTTGAAGGGAAGAAAGGCAGTTGGAAAATGGCACTGCTTTTCAGCCACCAAAATGTTGGAATGTAGTTGTATTTGGAAGGTATTATACATTCACTTATTTACTCATTAAAATATTTATTTATACTCAGACACTGTTCTAGGCCAGACTAAAATATTTTGCGTTTTGTGGATGACACGTGGTTTCTGTCACAAGGTCTTCTTTGTTTTGTTTATGTATTTTATAGTCTTTTAAGAAAGCAAAACCATTCATGGCTAGAGGGCCAACAAAACAAGCCAGAGAATTTGGCCTGGTTTGGGCTGCAATTTGTCCCATACTGGGCAACAAAGGCATTTTGCTAATATATTTTTTTCCTTAAATTTGTATTAGAGTCCACAAACTGCACTCAGCCATGTTATCTTACCTTGAAAGAAACAGGAAAGTAGTTGTTACCATCATCCATTTCCAGATGGATAACTAAGGCTCAGAAAGCTGTAGTTGCTGACTGAAGGCCAAGCAGGAACTTAATCATTTATTCATTCAACAGATATTTATTGATTGCTACCGTGTGCTATGTTCTCTACCACATGCTGGGAATAAAATAGCAAAGTAGATATAGTCCCTAGTGTCATGGAATTTACAGCCTTATAGGGAAGATGGATATAGATGAAATAATTTCATAAATATCTAGTTAATTACAGCAACAATTGGTTCTATGAAAGAGACATACACTATGTGGTAAAAGCACCTTTAATAAGGGACTTACCTGCTCAGGAAAGGTTCCGAGGAAAAGTGATAGTCGAGATGAATCTGTAAGCATCAGGATAGGGATGGCCAGCCTTCTAGAGCCAGAGCTGGCAGACAGTGCCCCAGCCCACAGCCCACGCTGCGTGGCTCAGGAAGGTAGTCGTGCTCGTTTTCCACGTACCATCCGTGGCTCCTCTCACACCACTGTGCCATAGCTCAGCACTTGAGTCAAGAGACTGTGACCTTTTGGCCCCTGAAGCCTGAAATAATTACTGTCTGACCTGCTCCTAAAAGAGTTTGCTAGCTTCTGTTCTAGAGAAAAGAAGAACTATAAAATTGAAGATCCTGAGGTAAGACTTTTGAGGAAGGAGGGAAACATAAAGAATAAGGGAAAGAATGACACATGATGAGTTTGGAGAAGTAGGTGAGGGCCAGACCTAAAGGCAGGGGCTCTAAGTTTTTATTATAGACCTTTTACTGCATCCTTTTACTAAAGAGAAGAAATAATTTAAAAATAATTTTTTGAAGAATGAGATAATCAATTTACATTTTAAAATAGCATTCCATGGGGCACCTGGGTGGCTCAGTTGGTTAAGCGACTGCCTTCGGCTCAGGTCATGATCCTGGAGTCCCGGGATCAAGCCCCATATTGAGCACCCTGCTTGGTGGGAGGCCTGCTTCTCCCTCTCTCACTCTCCTTGCTTGTGTTCCCTCTCTGGCTGTGTTTATGTCTGTCAAATAAATAAATAAAATCTTAAAAAAAAAATAATAGCCTTCCAGGGGCGCCTGGGTAGCACAGTGGGTTAGGTGTCTGACTCTTGGTTTTGCCCCAGGTCATCATCTCATGGTCATGGGATTGAGCTGCATGTCAGGCTCCTCACTCAGCACAGAGTCTGCTAGATATTCTCTCCCCTTCTCCCTCTCTCCCTCCCACTCATGCTCTCTCTCACTCTAAAATAAATAAGTAAATATTTTTAAAAAATAGCATTCCAGTTCCAGAGTAGATCACATGTTAGAGCAGAGCCACAGTGTTGGCCCAAGCTCCAGTGGAAGCTCCTGGAGGAGTGAGTCAAGTGATGATGATGGCTTGGACTCAAAGTGATGATAATGATGATAGTGAGAAGTAAGCAGATTGGGGAAATACGTAGGAGGCAAAATCAGTAGGAATTAGTAATTGATTGGTTCTCTTGGGTAGGGGGACATATCAAGGATAATTAATAGCCATGTTTCTGACTCAAGTAATGGGGACATATGGCGGCACTTAGAGAGCTAGAGGATGTGCAAAGAAGCAGTCTTGTGGGCAAGATAGCTTGGGTTTGGGATGAGACCAAGGGTTCAGCTTGGCCCTGTTGAATTTAATGTGCCAGTGCTTCATACAAATGGAAATGTCAAATAAGCAGAGGGGACAAAGAGACTCTGCTCAAGAGACAGGCCTGGGCTGGGGATAGAAATCTCCAGTGGCCTAAGGAGAATATTTGAAACCTTGTGAGTAAGTGAGGTAGATCACTTAGAGGAAAAGTACAGTAAGAAGGAAAGAGAGCTTCAACATTTAAAGAACATTTTTGAAAAGATTTATTTATTTAAGAGAGAGATAGTGTGCGTGAGCAGCAAAGGGAGAGGGAGAGAGAGTTTGAAGCAGACTCCACACTCAGCATGGAGCCCAGTGTGGGGCTCGATCTCACAACCCTGAGATCACAACGTGAGCCAAAACCAAGAGTCGGATGCCTAACCGACTGCGCCACACAGTCCCCCCAAGAACATCAACCTTTTTAAAGGTAACATAGAGGTTGGCAACAGACATTAAGACGAGTAACCTGGGAAATAAACGGAAGCCAGAAGAGGTTGTTGTCATGTATGCCTCGGGGAAAAAAGAGGGAACCAACCAGATGCTGCTGAGTGATTAAGTGACTGAAAGTATCCACTGGACTTAGTGACATGGACAGCACTGGTTGTGTTAACAAAACTATTGTTAGTAGAAGAGGATGGCAACTATATTAGGGTTGATTGAAAAGTTATATGAGTAGAAAAACTGACATAGCAAATTTAAAGTACTTTTTCATGAGGTTCAGCAGCCAAGGAATGTGGGAAGCATTAGCGAGCCAGAGAGGCCGACCAAGCAACCGGTCGTGGGGTAATATATTAGGAGGAGTAGATGTGAATGGATTAAATTCTGATTGTCCAGATCCTTAAACTGTGGAGTCAGGAAAGGTCCATTTTCCAGCTGGTGGTTTGGAAACCTTTGTATCCACCAAGGCAGTCCAGGGGATTCCTGTTCAAGATAACAATGACATATTTTCTAGTAATGTTTTAAGAGCAGTATGGATTTATACATTTTGTCATTGAAAATAGAACCATGTGAGAACTCCACAGTGTTTGCACAGGGAACAAGCCTCAGTGCCCTCATGTGCTATCGTGGGATCAAGTATTGGGTCGCCGGCCCCCAGCATTCCTCATTGCTTTGTCAGTTACATAATCTTAAACAATTTTTTGTTTTCTTTTTGTGGTAATGTATGGCTTAAATTACACACATAAAAACCATTGTTGACGACGTGCAGCTGCTGATTGAAATGTAATGAATGAATAATAAGTTTAAAATTGGCAGTTCTTCTATAAACTACCTCTGAATGATCTTTACCAAATCTATGAAGTTGTATTTTTCTAATAGAAAGTTTATTCCTTGAAAACCAGTGTTAAGAATAGGGAATAGGAACACCTGCCTGGCTTAGACTCTTGATCTTGGGGTCATGAGTTCAAGCCCCATGTTGGGCCTAGAGCTTCTTAGAGGTGGGGGAGGGGGTGAAGGAAGTAGAGTATTGATTTTTATCTAACTTAGACATTCCATTTGGGGGGAATTAAAACTATTCACTATTTTCGGAGAAGTCCCTGAAATTGGAAGCCTGAAGTCTTAACCTTTATTTCATCACTTAAAAACAAAATAAGACAAAATATTGGCAGAGAGAACCCAACAATATTTAAAAGAATTATCCACAACAACCAAGTAGGATTTATTCCACATATGTAAGACTGGTTCAACATTCAAAAATTAGTTAATGTATATAAATAAGCTAAGCAAGCTTTATTAACAAGCTAAGCAAGAAAAATCACATGATCTTATCAGTAGATGCAGAAAAAGCATTTGACAAAATCCAACACCTATTCATGCTAAAAACTCTCAGTAAACTAGAAATAGAGGGGAACTTCAACTTGATACAGAACATCTATAAAAACCCCAGTGCTAATATCATACTTAATGGTGAGAAATTCAAAACTTTCCCACATAGATCAGATATAAGGCAAGGATGTTCCCTCTCACCCCTCCTTTTCAACATTATACAGGAATAATAGTAGCTAATGTAGTAAGAGGAGGAAATAAAGGGTCTGCGGATTGAGAAGGATGATATAAAACTGTCTTTGTTTCTAGATGACATGATTATCTTTGTAGAAAAAAAAAAAAACTCCTGTAACTAATAAGCAATTACAGCAAGGTTGTAGGATACAAAATTAATATATGACAATCACTTTCCTCTATACCATCAATGAACAACTAGAATTCGAAATTAAAAACAAACTACCATTTACATTAGCACCCCAGGAATTCAATACTTAGGTATAACTTTAACAAAATACATTTAAGATTTGTATGAGGAAAACTACGAAACTTTGAGGAATGAAGCCAAGGAATTAAGAAAAGGAGAGATATTCCATGTTCATAGATAAGAAGACTCAGTGTTGTCAAGATGTCGACTCTTCCCAGCTTGATCTATTAATTTAATGGAATCTCAATTTAAAATCCTATTAAATTCTTTTGTGGATAGTGATGAACTGCCTCTGAATTTTATATGGAGAGGGAAAAGACCCAGAGTAGCCAACAGTTTCAATATAATGAAGGAGAAGAACAAAGTTGGAGGACTGGCACTACCTAATTTCCAACTTATGTGAAGCTATTATAATCCAGACAGTGTGGTATTTGAGTAAGAATGGACACATAGACCTTTAAAATGGAACAGAGAAGCCAGAAATGGCCCAAATTAATACAGTCAAATGATCTTTGATGAAGGGGAAAAAACAATGCAATGGAGCAAAAAGATAGTCTTTTCAACAAATGGTGCTGGAATAACTGGACATCCACGTGCAAAAAAAAAAAAAAGAATCTAGGCACTGATCTTATACTTGACACAAAAATTAACTTAAAATGGTCCAAAGACCAAATTATAAAATACAAAACTCTGAAACTGCTAGAAGATAACCTAGATGACCTTGGGAATGATGACTTTTTAGACAACACCAAGATCCAGGAAAGAAGTAATTGATAAGGTAGAATTTATTCAAAGTCTGCTTTGAGAAAGGCATTGTCAAGAGAACGAGAAGACAGCCACAGACTGGAAGAAAATATTACATAGATGATAGGGACTATTGTCCAAAATATCCAAATAACTCTTAAATCTCACCAATAAGAAAACAAACAATTAAAAAGTGGATCAAAGACCTTAACAGACACCTCACCCAAGAAGAGATACAGATGGCAAATGAGCATTGAGAAAATGTTCCACATCATATGTCATCAGGGAAGTGTGAACTCAAACTACAATGAGATGCCACTACACACCTGTTAGAGTGATCAAAATCCAGAATATCAACACCATCAAGTGCTAGCAAGGATTTGGAGCAATAAGAACTCTCATTCACTGCTGGTGGGAATGTAAAATAGTGTAGTCACTTTGGAAGACAGTTGTCAGTTTCTTACAAAACTAGATTATGATCCAGCAGTCATTTTCTTTGGTATTTACCCAAAGGAGTTGAAAACTTACATCCATCCAAGAACCTGTGCAGAGATGTCTATAGCAACCTTATTTGTAATTGCCAAAACTTAGAAAAAAACAGATATCCTTTGGTTGGTGAATGGTTAAACTGTGATGCCACTGGACAGTGGAACAGTATTTAGTGTTAAAAAGAAATGAGCTATCAGGTCTTGAAAAGACACAGAGGAACCTTAAATGTTTATAACGAAGTGAAAGAAGCCCATCAGAAAAGTCTACATGTCTACATACTGTGATTCCAACTATATGACATTTTGGAAAAGGCAAAACAATAGAGGCAATAAAAGGGTCAGTGGTTGCCAAGGGTTTGGGTAGGGGATAAGAGGACAGAATTTCTAGGGCAGTGAAAATATTCTGTATGATACATAATAGTGACAATGAGATCCATTTGTCTACACCCGAAGAATGAATGACACCAAGAATGAGCCTAATGTAAGTCATGGACTTTGGGTCATTGTCATCTATCCCTGTAGGTTCATCACTTGTAACAACTGTACTGCTCTAGCAGAGGATGCTGATGATAGGGGGTGGTCTGTGAGGACAGGGAGTATTGAGAAGTTTCTGTGCCTTCCCCTCAGTTTTGCTGTGAGTCTTAAATTGCTTTTTAAAAAAAATCAATAAAAAATGAAGCAATAAGTTAAAATTTACATTAAAAAAACCCCAAGAATTCTAAAAAATATCATGAAGCTATTTTTATGTTTTTTATTCTTACACATTAATTTAATTTCAAATTACATTATAGAGCACATTTTGTTCCTAAACCATATTATGTTATTGGCCAATTGTGCCTTTTTTCTTATATAATTAATTCATTAAGGAATTAATTTATGTAAGTGAAGTAGCTGGCATTATTGGTTACAAAGGAAAATTAGTTTTATTTAGCTCTTTATTTTGAAATAATTTGACACATAGAAAAGTTACAGAAATAACTGAGAGTTCCCATATGCCCTTCGCCCAGCCATGCACAATGTGAGCCGGTGTCTTACGTAACCACAATATACTGATGTGACCTAGGAGATTAGCATCAGTGCAATACTTGGAACTCATCTCTAGACCTTATTAGGATTTTTCCCCCTAATATTCTAGCTCTGGATCCAGATTCGGTGTTGCAGTTTAGTTCTCATTTCTCTTTAGTTGTCTTTCGACACTTAATAATTTCTCTGAGGGAGAGAAACCTGACCTGTGACAGTTCCTCACTTTCGATGAGAACTGCTCCATTCTTTGTAGAGTGGTTCATTGTTGGCTTGTCTGCAGCTTCCTCATGGATAGGCTGAGGCTGGGCATCTTGGGCAGGAATTTTGCGGTGTTGTTTCCCTCTCAGTGCACCTCACTGAGGGGGATAAGCTGTCATTTTTTCCTATCACTGGTGATGTTGACTTTGATCACTTGGTCAAGGTGCCATTTCTCTGCTCAAGAGAAGTTATTAAGTGCCTTGAGGGAGATTTTTAGAGACCATGAGAATACCCTGTTTTTCATCATTTATTTTTTTAAAGATTTATTTATTTTAGGGTAGAGGGAGAAGGAGAGAAACTCAAGCAGACTCTGTGCTGAGCTCAGAGCCATGCGTGGGTCTCGATCTCACAACCCTGAGATCACAACCTGAGCCGAGGCCGAGTCGGACGCCTAATGGACTGTGCAACCCAGGCCCCATCATATTCTTTAATGGACTTGACCTTTTAGAATAGTTTCAGGTTCAGGAAAATTGCTTTAAAAAGAAACTTTATGTTAAAAAATTAAATATATGCCTATTTCAGATAAAATCCATTACTTTACAAATCCCTTTTACTCATATCTTGTAAAAACTATGAAATAATTTAACTGATCCCTAAGGGGATTCATAAAGGTATGTATTTCTTTGAAAGGCTTTGAGATCAGATGAATTAGGAGATGCTGTGGTAGATAGAATAGGGGAGAGACTAAGCGTGAGCCAGAGGGAATCCTGGACTAGAAGAGGGTCATTTCCTGCATCTCAGCAGTGGCCTGAGAGGACGCCAGGAGCTGGTAAGTGTAGCTTTCTAGATAGAGTGCCAGTAAAGTGAGCTGAGGCCAGAACTGGTTTGTTCTCTGTTTATCAGTCATCCATTTGGTGGCCGTCACCGTACGAGGCCAGGGGACACAAAGATGAAAAGGGTCTATCTGTCTCTCTCCCCTGGTTGTAGGCTCCCTTTCTGTTTGGCATGATGGGGCTCCCAAGCAGCTGTGACGTCACCGCCCATCTCCTGGGAGGTCCCTTCTTTTGTTCTTGTACTTCCAGAAACCTCACAGGCAAGAAGGAGGGGTGTCCTGGGGAACTTGCCTCCACTGGCAGCCTGGGCTCTTAAGACTTGGTTGGCCCTGGAATGTGTGCTTGATCTCTTCTTCCTTCTAATTGGCGTAAACCAGATGTCTGTTGATGTTGGAGTTGGGTGTATAGTCATAAAACGTTCCCTGTCCCTGAGGAAATGTTTTGAGTTGATCTTTCCTCATTTAGAAAAGTAATCAAAGTATAAACCAAAGTGCTCTGGGTCATGATTTACTGAGAATGCTCTCGCAGCATTCCACTGGCTTCTACCCCTCACTAGTCTCCCCTGATCCTGCCCCAGCTCCAGGGGTTTGACTTCCCATGATTTTGGGGACAAAGGACATTTAGTTATTACTGTGTCATCAGTATCGTACTGAGGTCATCTGGGTTTTTAATGCTGCTATTCTTGCTTTTAATTATAAAATGCTCTTAATTTAGCTTCCTGGTAATTAATTTCGTGTGTCCTACATTGTTTTGTTAACCTCTTGGGAGTGCAGTATTGCATACTTGTTTCAGCAACATATCAGTTTCTCAGTAACTATGTTTCAAGTCCTATGTGAATTTTTACCCACAAGTGAATCATCTGCATCTCTTTTGCTAAAGCAAAATAAATAAAGCAAAATACAATGTGTATATAATCCCACCTCCCATCTTCCCCTGTCCTTACCAATATGCTTTAGAGAGGCACTCTCTAAAGAGTGATGTGCTGCTTGGGAATTTGGTGTTTGTTGTTGGTGTTGTTGAGAGAGAGAGAGAGAGAATGCAGGTGGACACACACACATGCATGGGAGGGGTCCAAGGGGGGGCGGGGGTAGAGGGAGAGAGAGAACCTTTAGTAGGCTCCACACCCACCCAGCACAGAGCCAGACATGGGGCTCCATCTCACAACCCTGAGATCATGACCTGATCTGAAATCAAGAGTCAAAGGCTCAATCAACTGAGCCACCCAGACACCCTGGGAATTTGTATTTTTGGGTAACAGACAACACACCATTAAAAGTAAATTAACATAATTGCTATGTTATTTTAGATTTATGTGCCATTATTTTGTAATATAAAATTATAGAAGATGATAAGTAATTCATATGCTGCTAGGAAAGAAGCGCATTGCAACTTGTTTATTTTGAAATGCTTCTTGGTTATCTCTAGCTTTCATTGTTACTGGACGGTGGAAGTGTGGGGATTAGGTAGGCTGCCTCCCCTAAGGGCTCTAAGGACAAACCATCTGAGAGTATTGTGTAGAGAAAAGGAGGAAGCTACAAAAACCAGGAACAGCTTAGAAAGTTTGACCCTTTTCCCCCAAATTATACCAAAATTATAAGCCAGTTGGGGTTAACAGGCAATCTCTTTAAAAGCCAATTATTCCATGTATTATTGACAAGTCCCTAAGGGGACTAGAAGCCAGGTTTGGTTATATTTCAATGGGAAGACCTGAAGTCAGATTGCTTTCCTCCCAATAACAGAGGAGGTTCTAACTGTGGGAATTAGAGTTTTGATCCAGGAGTGGGTGATAGGCTATTAAAACAGCCCACCAACATACCTCAGTTGGAACAAGGCAAACACTATTGTAACTCATCACAGAGTCGATTAAACGGAAAGATACCCAATGAAAGAGAGTAAGGAAAATGCCAGAGACATTTTAATATAATTCACACTTCTTTTAGAATAGTCCTGATGTCCAAGAAAAGGAAGAAGACTCCTTTTCACTTATTCATCAATTTTTTGTTGAGTGTTTATTAGGTAGCATTTGCTTTCTATAAACCGTTGGATGAGCAGACAGACATCCCTACTCTTATGCTCAGGTTCTAGTTCTCAGCTAGTAAGACCTAAAGCTTTAGTAAAGAGACCATGTATAGTCGTTAGGACCATGCACCCTAGAGCCAGGCTCTCTGGGTTTTCTTACTTTACCACTTCCTAGCCATGTGGTCCTGAGCAAATTCCTTAAATTGTACATTTCATCATCCTCACTTTCTCCCTTTCTGTCTCTAAAAAATGCAACCTTAGAGGGATGTGATAATTGCCTAGGATAATCCACGAAAACTCTTTAGAAAACAGTGCTTGGCACAGACTTCGTGTTCGACAAATGTTTCACGCTATTATTCACTCAATATCCCTCATTCAACATACTTATCAGCCCATTAACACATGCCAGGCTCTGTTCCAGATTCTGGAGGTGCAGTGGGAACGTCAGAGGCTCACATTCTAGAAGGTGGTTTCTTTACATTATGATTAAATGGGTTCTCGTGAGCTAGTCTGTGATACAGAACACTATGTTTACATAATGTTATTTCTGTGGGAATACCCCTTCTGGATTTCCTACAGCTGATTTATGGAACAACATTTTGGACCATACTTGGGAGAGGCCTAAGGTAATCTAAGTGTCTGCGAGTACGTGACTGTGTGTGTGTTTATGTGTGTATGTCCTCTATTCAGTGGTGAAAGTTTTAATACAAGCCCCAAATTGAATTTCAAGAGGAATGCATTTGCCTACTTGGTTAAAAACATCATATTTTCAGCATAGTTAGGAGTGAGGGGCACAAACAAACAAAAGCTAACAGATTTTAACTTCTATTCCTGGGAGGGAAGTTGTTATAATATTTCAAAACTCTTAACATAAAGTAGCAGGAAACAGCTAATGCCTTGTTGGGGACAAATATTTTAGCAAAGCAATATTACCAGCCAGTCTTATATCCCTTTTGCTCTTTTTAAAATATTTTATTTATTTATTTGGCAGAGAAAAACACAGCTAGAGAGGAAACACAAGCAGGAGGAGTAAGAGAGGGAGAAGCAGGAGCCCGATGCGGGGCTCTATCCCAGGACTCTAGGATCATGACCTGAGCGGAAGGCATACGCTTAACGACTGAGCCACCGAGGCTCCCCCAGTCTTAATATTCTTATAATGTTTTTTATTTTGTATTTTTCCACAATTAAGTCTGGATAATTAAAAATATTCAATTAAAAAATAAGTGCTAAGTGTATGTTCACATTCTCCCAAGAATCACTAGAGGTGATGAGCACTGAACACTCCCTGGACAGAGCTTTTGCTAAAAAGGGCAGGCAAATTTCTGTTCTTACATTCAAGGACAGAAAGTATATTTCCATGCTTAAAATCCCTAAACATTTCTTCCATAAATCCAATGTAAACCACTCTGAGTGAGTTCACTCTTTATAGCCTGTCTCTGGTTTTATTGTTTGAGTAGATTGAGAACTACTGGCTAGCATTTTCATTATCTTAACCTTTATGATTTATAATTTAATGCTTTTAAGTTAAATGGGATTTGTTTTTCATTTCAGCAGTCATGTTTGTTGCTCTGCCATTAACTATAATTTTAAAACATTGAATGTTCAGTGTGAAAACCTATACTAGATTGCCTGGCTTGAGCTCTGTGTGGTATCTTTTAGCTTGTTAATATAGCCTCAAATTTATTAACATTTATTATGCATTTATTATGCAAAAAAGCCATGATCTCTACCCTTAAGGAACTTCCAGAGCCACAAGAGAAGCATGTATGATCATAGTCGAATAATGTGCTGTCGTGTGATTCACCCAGGATTCTCTGGGAGCACTTCGGACTGGCACCTTACCCAGGTTTGGAGCGACAGGGAACTGTTCTTTTGAGAAATGATTACTAACTGAATCTTGACCAGAAGTAGAAGTGATCTTCACAGAGAAAAAGAATTGTGTTTAAAAGCCCCAGGGGTCAGGGAGAACATGGTCTCTTCAAGAATGACATCATGGGGGTGCCTGGGTGACTCAGTTGTTAAGTGTCTGCCTTAGGCTCAGGTCATGATCCTGGGGTCCTGGGATCGAGCCCTGCATAGGGCTCCCTATTCGGTGAGAAGCCTGCTTCTCCTTTTCCACTCCCCCTGTTTGTGTTCCCTCTTGCTGTGTCTCTCTCAAATAAATAAAATCTTAAAAAACAAAACAAAAAACAAACAAACCACAACCATGACTTTAAAATCAAATGGGAGATTGAAGAGTAGATGAGGAGGATGCTTATGTAAGCAGGGGTCAGACCTTTCCATTCACTTTCTGTCTCTCCTCCTTCTGGGCCCCCACTTACACGTTGGTTAGACCATCTGAGGTTGTCCCACAGCTCTTCTGTGCACTGTTCCATGCACTTCCCCCCTCACCCCAACTCCTTTCTCTCCTCTTTGTAGTTCACTTTGGATCCTTTCTATTGGCCAGTCTTCAAACTTAATGATTCCCATCTCTGTTGAGTTCATTCTGCCAATACACCCATCAAATGTATTCCTTAGTTCTGATTCTTTTTTGTTTGTTTGTTTGACTGTCGTCCTGGCTTATGACCAGGATAGGGACTAGTAGGGACCTCCTACCGCTTCCTCACGGTCAGTTGTATGCTAGAGCTGATTTATTAAATATTTGGAAACATGTGGAGCATTCGACGTCATGTTGGTAGTTTTAAGTTGACCATGGCAGAAGTATTCATGTCAGAGAAATCGGCAGACATCATGAAACAGGACCTCTTCACCCCAAGAGAGCTGTGTTTCATACTTTTGCTATCATACCACTGATGGATTTTGCTTCTATCCCTCCCTCATTCAAAATGTATCTATTCCTCAGGCCAGGTGCACAAAGTTTCCACCCACCTCCAGGGGAAGATAGCTTTTGCTTCTCACCTCCCCCCAGGACCTTTACCTGGTTATCTTGCAACCTGATCTGTTCTGATTGGCTCAAGAAAAATTATGGTTCAGTTGGTTGTCCAACTTCTTTCTCCTTGTTAAGGTAAGAGTTCTGTTGATTTGTGGTTCCCTACATCCTAAGAGGAAGGAGAACCCTCAGCAGTTAGGTCTGGAAGAGTCTTTCTCTTGAATCATATAAAACTAAGAAACTAATTCTGGAGTCTATTCTGAGCACTGTGTGTGGAGGGGTGGCTTTGAAGGCTTTTCAGCAGGGAGAGACAGTTCTGTGATGTTAACCTTTTAAACATGGTGACGTCTAGCTCCTATTTGCTCAGCCAGAGCAGACCCTGATCGCTTTCTGCTCAGCATTTCCTTTCATATGGTAGCTTGTCTCTAGGTCCTGAGGTCATTGATTCCTTTCATTAGTTATTTCTTTGCATTATCGGACTACTTTCATTTCTATGACTTATTCCTCTGGTGTGTATCTTTCTCTGTCCTTTTTTAGATATGTTAACTACCCAAGTGGGTGAGATCCATGATTATCCCTTCTTTTCCTTTGTCTTAGAACCTGAGCAAGATTAAGGGTGAATGTTTGTTTGGGCTTCAGCCCCAGGGCAGCAAGAGTGAAGGAAAGAAGGTGAGGCCAGGAAGAATGGAGAACAGTGTAGGACGATGTGTTATCATACTGCTGACTGTTTCATGATTAGCCACAGAGACACAACCCTGGAGATGTTTCTGGATAAGCCTGTTACAAAGAAACCACCTCCACATGGCCCACTGGAGGGAGGAGAAGAGAAGGGATTTTCTCTGCCCAGGTTCTGGAATTTTCCCCATGGGGGAGAAGTCACCTACCCTTTAGACTTAATTAACCAGTCTTTTCAGCAGCTGCTTCAGAAACCAAATCCTGAATTCTAGGGTTGGGCATGGCACTTGACTCCAAGTGACAGGAGGAGACCATGACTTGAGGTGTGGCATCAGTATTGATTTTTATCTTTCCCTTTCTCCTTTTAATTTGTAAACTTATTGCCAAAAGGCATCATGTCTTCTGTGGAAACAACAAATTATAATAAGGAAGGAATAGTAGGTAGGGAGTGGAAGCTCAGGTCACCCGCCAACCTAGGATTTTTAGACAGGCCAAATAAACTCTTTTGCAGTCAACTTTCTTATCCATGGAATGGGGATCAAAGACACGTGGAATAGTTATGAGGATCAAATCAGATCTTAGGTATAAAAATTGGCAGGGGTAGGGGGAAATGCACTATAGCAATGTAGAATAGCATTATTTCGTCGACTGTCTGAACTATCATGGCGTCATGGAATCACAGTGTTTGTTAGGGAGCTGGGACTTGGTGAGTCTGACACAAGACCTCAGTTTTATAATGAAAGAATGTGTAGCAGAGAGGCCATATGGAATGTGACTCTTAGACCAATGCTATTAAGATAGTGTTCTTGTCTTCTGTTTCTTAGAGGGGCAAACAGGCTCCAAGAGGTGATGTGATGCACCATGGTCACCATTTTCACTGAGCTGATACTGGCGGCAGGGCCTGTCTGGGGAACGCAGTGCCACCTGATGCCAGAGCTCACACCTTGACCCGGTACACCACAGCGTCTCCCCAGGTGGCCCCAGCCAGCCAGCATCTGAGCTGGGCCTGAACTCTAAGACCCCCCCAGAGTTCTGAGCACCAAAGCTCCCTGGCAGATTTTTCCCATTCCCATCCGGGAGTGACACTGTGGCATCTAAGAGCCCCAGATTCTCTGCTAGGGGCTTTTTCGGCTCATATGTCTTAGAGACCTCCCACCCCCCACCTGTCACAGCCAGGCTAAATGAGCTTTTGAAAAGATTTTTTAATTACCAATATAGCATATGGTGCATAGTAGCTAAGAACATGCAGTTTCTGAAGCCTTCTGCCCGGGTTCTAATCCCAGCCCCAGCACTGAACAGGCTGTCACTCCTCTCCCGGGCAAATCACTCCTCTCTCAGTGACTCAGCTTCCTCATCCACAACAGGAGGGAAGACAGGTTCCCACCTCCTCGGGTTATTGGGAGACCTAAAGGAGCTTCGAGTCCGCTGCTGTGATACATGTTTTCATTAAATAAAATAACTCGTTCCTGGGTCTTACTTTGCAATTCAAATGAGATGATGTATCATCATGCAATAAAAAATAAATCAAAGGAAAAGAAAAACACAAAATAGCAGGTCTCTCTTTGAAAGTAAGTAGGATCTGCTGGTAGGATGGCCAGACCTCACTTCTTCATGGGAAATTCTCCCCTTTACGCTGCTTTTGTGGGGGTTTTTCAGAGGCAGACCTTTTCCACTGACTTCAGGAGGGCAGTTCAGTTTGTCGGTCAGAGGGCCCACCGGGCAGCGCAGGGGCTCTCAGCCTGGCAGGTGGGACAGCCAAGCCTTGTGCGCAGCCCTTGGGGCATGATGCTTTTGCACTGTCTGATGTGGCACAAGAACCTGAAATCTAGAATCAGTGGAACATAACGAATGGACCCCTTTGTGGAATTCCATGTTGTGTTTGGCGTTTCTTTGGTAATTTGGGGCAAAATAACTTCTGAGGTGATTCCACAAGAAACAATGCCTTTAGACCTTTTAAAGTGTTTTCCTCTGTTTAGTTGAACTTGTACATTGTGGGGGAAAGGGGGAAGCAGTTTGATGAATCGTTCTCACCACGGAGAACATGCAGATGGCTGGCCGTGGTAATTTAACAGATTAAAGAAAATTATTTTGGGATGATATCCTGATGATATACAGTGATATTTGCTTTCATTTTCTAGAAACTAATTGGTTTAAAAAATTGCTACTGTCCTTGAAATATTCGTGTGTGTGTGTGTGTGTGTGTACATGAGCAGAGCCATTTTCTCCTTATCATCCATGAAGAGCTTACAACAGTTTAAAGAGCAAGTATTTTGAAGATTTTTTTTTTTAATTTATTTGCTTGAGAGAGAGAGTACTAGTGGGGACAGGGGAGGGGAGAGGGCAGAGGGGGGGGGGGGGGGGGGGGGGGGGGGGGGGGGGGGGGGGGGGGGGGAAGCAGACTCCCTGCTGAGCAGAGAGCCACAATTCAGGGCTTGATCCCAGGACCCCGGGATCATGACCTAAACTGAAGGCGGATGCTTCACTGTCAGAGCCCTCCAAGTGCCCCAAAAGAGCAGATATTTAAAAGCATTTTGTAGAAATAGAAAAAAGCAGCCTTAGAGTGACTTTTGAGTCACTCTTTCCCACTAAATGCGAATTTTAAGGTTTCTATGCTAGACAAAGGAGAAAGGAGATATTCATCTAGCAAACAGGTTACTGACTCTGGCTACTGAGTAAGGCTCCTCCAGGCCTCTGCAAGTGCGGGGCTGGGGGATGGATGGTATCAAAGAGGCCAAACCCAAACTGCTTTCCAACCAGCCGGGCTCCTCACCTGCCACTCTCACTCCTTCCCCATCTTTGTCTGATTCTCCCCCTCACCTCTGTATTTTTTTCCCTTCTCTCCTGTGATGGTTCTGTTGCTTTGCTTTGGCTCTTTATTTCTAGAGACCTACTTGGGGCCAGATTTCAGACTCCTGCAGTGAAATGGCGTGCCTTGGGTGCAGCATTTTATTAAAATTCATCTTGTTGGGGTATACCATCCAAAATATAAGACTTACTAATTTTGAATCATGGATTTTTTTTTTAAGTAGGCTCACCACCCACCATGGAGCCCAAAGTGGGGTTTGAACTCACAACCCTGAGATCAAGACCCAAGCTGAGATCAAGAGATGCTTTACTGACTGAGCCACTCAGGTGCTCCTGAAATGGGGAATTTTAATCAAACATCTAGTTGCCAGGAAACTCTATGTTCATAAAAAAAAAAAAAAAAAAGAAAAGAAAAAAAAGAAAGAAAGGAAGGAAGGAAAAAAAGAAAAGTTAAGGCACCTGAGTGGCTCAGTGGGTTAAAGCCTCTGCCTTTGGCTCAGGTCACGCTCTCAGGGTCCTGGGATCGAGTCCCACATGGGGCTCTCTGCTCAGCGGGGAGCCTGTTTCCTCCTCTCTCTCTGCCTGCCTCTCTGCCTACCTGTGATCTCTCTCTCTGTCAAATAAATAAATAAAATCTTAAAAAGAAAAGAAAAGAAAAGTTATAGGACATGTAAACAGTGAACTATCTTAATGGGTTGCTTTTTCCAGGCCAGATCAGCTTTTAGGGAGAACTCAGTCAGAACTACAGTTGGCCATCATTTGTGACTCTTTCTGGACTTGGTCATAAAAAGAAATGCCTTATATTCAGCCTGCTTCTTGAGCATCGTAGACATTCATTCAGGAAAGCTTAATGACTAGGAGAAGAAATTTGTATTGACTGGCCCAAATCTTGATCTCTCCCCCATACATTAACATCTATATGGGTGTCTAGATTAATACTGCCAGTTTTCCATGGCAAAAAGAGGCTCTTTCAAGAGTGAAATGATTAAAACTTCGTATTTTCAGCGCCCCAAATATCTCAAATAGCAGTTAAATTCCTGACGGTTTATAACTGAGGTATAAATTTGGCTGTGTGGTTCATCCTCCTCTGACCAGAGGTGGTTTTTACACCTGTTTCTAGAGGCTGCGGCTTGGAGAAAACGATCGTAGGGGACCGGCAGTTCCCAGTAGATGTGTAGGTATACGTCGGGCAGCACTGGTTCTAATTTAACTATAACAATTTTGCAACCATCTGGGTAGCCAAACGGCTGAGGTCTGCTCTGACCCGTGATCGTAAGTGTGGAGGAGATTTGCTTGACTTCATAGGCACTGGATTTATTTTTTTTTAAAAAGGAGGTATGTCAGGCCGTAACTATGGTGGTGTTTTGCTGGGCCGTGTCTGCAGCCAACTTCCTGGCGTGACTACCCTCAGACACTCAAGTGTCACCTGCCAGTGTGTCTCAGTGCTTAGGTGACATGGGGCTACTGGATTTTACGTCCATTCCGCCTTCGGGGAAAAGCCCTGATTTTCACAGATAACCTAATCTGTAGAAAGGAAGAATGTTAAGGGGGAAAAAAATGTATAGCCACAAAAGTCCTTTTTTTCAAATAGGTGGATCTTAGCATTTTTTTTCAGAGCAAGAAACCAAATTAGAGGCTCACTGTCACAGACTCTTTCAGCATCAAAAGTTAATGGCTGATTTCTTCTGTGTGGCGAAAAGCTTCCTAACCCTTCCGGACTACTTTAGGATCGATTGTGGAACCCACCGTCCTTCCTGATTTATCTGATTGTTCGGCTGTGTACGTCCACAGTTAGAGCTATTAGAGTTTTTGCTGATTTGCCTGGCACATCTCCAGCAAAGTAGTCCATTAAAATTCAAATCCTTTCCCAATAATTGAGACAATCAATTTACATTAAACAAGGCACAATTATACTTTCATGTACAATTTAAATTCTATAGAAAATAATGAGCGTGCAATAAAGAGGGACACTTATTTTGATGCAAAGGGATGTTTTTTCTAGTCTGCATAAACAAATCTTTCATATTTTCAAAATAGTCCCCTCATTATCTTTGGTATAGGAGAACCCTATTGTGTGTTATTTTGATGTAGGGACAAGTGTGTGTCCGTGACTGCCTGTTTAATAAGCAATGTGACTTTCTCTCAATGGCATTTAAATTGAGAGGGCTGAGATGGAATAAGGTAGGTCCTTGCTTGCTGTTTGACATGAAATCACTCTTATAAAAAGAGCAAACAAAGAGGATGCAAGTTGAGTGGGTGTGTTACCTTTCTGCCTGCCTTCATGGAACAGGGACCCGTCATCCTTCTCTACCTCTGTGCGAAAGACCAGGGCTTGTGCTTCAGGCTCAGAAAATCATCCAGAGAAATTTGGGAAGGGTGCACGGGGCCCAGGACGGGGCAGGCGGGCATGCAGTTGCGGGGGCGCAGAGCTTTTGTGCCGGAGGGGTTCCTGGGAGAGCCGCAAACCGCATGGACTCAGCCCACGAGGCAGCCAGGCTCCGGGAGCGCGCCCAGCCCTCTGCAGCTCGCGTTTGTGCAAGCTCAGAGTAAGACAGGTCGCTCGGTCAGGAGATCTGGGGCACTGGAGAAAGTATTAGGACGCATACAGTACAAATAATGACAAGATAGAAAACAAATCCTGTCAGAGCCCGAAAATATATTTGGCTTCTGCGTGCTGTGTCTGTTTCTATAAACGGTCCAGAATAGAAACCGGATGTTTAAAATCTCTCTCCCGTTCACATGCTCGCCTCCCCCTCCTGTCTTCCTTCCTCTTCAGTATTAGTAGACTTACTATTTTTATTAGTTTGTATTTATATTCCCATTTTTCAATATTTGCCATTTGTGTGGATAACACATTAATTTTTAATGAAATATTTTCAGACTCTTGGAATAGCTGAATCATAAAAGAAAACCAAAATTGATATAGACTCTAAGGCACCATAAAACTGAGTATTACAATTACTTGCCCACTCACAGGAGGCACACGGTCATTTTAAAAGATGGTGGGTTCTCTGCTTACATTTCTTATCTTTGTATAGCATAGTCTACTTTTTGTGTTTAATTTTTGTGGCACCAAGAGTAACTCAGGCACCATTCTAATGAAAGTGAAAGAAATATCAAAACAGTGTTAGTGCTCTGTAATAATTCTCATCTGCAAGCATGGATTTTTGACAAGCCTCATTGCTGTTAAAGAAAATCAGTCGTGACTTAACTTGAATCTTGAGCGTAAATTTTCACTGTAGCTCTGTTGCAGAACTCGGATTTTAACGAAGGCAGTGTTTGTGTCTTTGAGCATTTAAGCTTCTCCAGTCAGGATTTGTTTGTAGTTCCGTACTTGTAAAATTAAAATTAATGCTGGAAAGTATTTCAACAATTTTCTATCACATGCTAGTCCCAGAACTAAAGCTTTGCAGTCCACTTTGGAGCTGTCAATTAGTAAGTATAGTGTCTTCCAAAAGTTTATTATAGGAAGTCTGGGCATTGGGGATGTGGCATCTTAGACATTTTTCCCATTCACAAGTCATAAGGGTACAAATGATCAATTTTATGTGGGTAACTGAAATCGTATTTGAATCATTATGTAAATATGCACACGCATGTGCACACATATGGTATGCTTCTATATCTAAGCTTGTATTTTTGTATTAGAAGAATATATATCACTTCACATTTTATTCTCTGTGGCAAAAATTTCTGAGTAATATTACCTTTCTCAAGTACATTTACTTACTCTTGACATTCACAGAAATTCACATATATTTTCCAGATATTTTTAGTTTATATTCTAAATAAAGATGACTGAATGTCTTCGGGAACACTGCGTGGCTTCGGTGAGCTGAACTGCGCAGAATGGCATTTTAAAGAAGTAGAGACACCTGAGTGATGAGTGTGAGCCCCTTGCCTTAGCCTCTGCCTTTCACCCACCATCCCTCCCCCCAGCAGACACTTTGTAGGTAAGGAAACAGGCCGGAGACGTAAGGTTCGGGGGTTGACTAGAATCTGTGATTTCTGACTGCTGCTCTCGTGTTTTCGACTGAGCACTCTCACTAATTTGTCTGTTTCCAGAAAGAGGGAGATGGGCTAGAACTGATCATCAAAAGCAAACTAGTACATCAGATGCTTGGCAAAGCCGGCTGATCCAGAAAGCTGGAGACCAGAAGTCGAAAGGTCAGGAAATCTTAACAAGTGATCTCTGTGTTGGGCTGAGATGTTCTCCTTATGTGCGGTCACCCTACTTGCTGTGCCACATCATTTTTTCTGGGTACACCCACCAAAACTCATCTTTTGACATATCCAATTTTGGTATCTCTAAACCAACCGTGAGGACATAAGACACTCGGGCGGCACCCTCCCTGCAAGATTTGCTATTTCAATGACCCTCTCCTGCTAAGTTGACAGACTTAAAAAAAAAAAAAAACCAAACACCCTCTGCTTTGTTGATTTTTTCTAAATCATTCCATTTTGTTTTCACTGAATCAGCAAACTCTTTTTTTTAACAATCATATTTCCGAGTTCACCAACTGTCAAGTCATGCCTATGTGAGCAGCGGAGCCAGGCTTGGGAATCCTGGGGATTAGCGGTCAGCGGCCGAAAGTACTAAGTGTGCCCTGTTCTTTATTCTGTATCTTTACTGGGAGCCTGAGGAAAGTGTTGGTTGACTAGATGATCAGGCTAAGTGGCCATCGCTTCAGAGAGCTTCCGCTCTACTTTGGAGGAAACCACTAGAGTCAAACAAATGAAAATGTGCAGAATAGGAACTCCTTTCAGAAGACAACTCTGCAGGGCATGCACCCGTGCCCACTTTTTCTTCCCTTTGCACTGGAGAGGAGGCAGCCAACTTGGAGGCAGAAGAAAGGAAGCTTTCTCTGTCCCCTTTTTGCTTTCTCTTTCCTCTGGGTTAAGAAGAGCAGCCTCACACCACCCAGAAGCTGGGCCAGTGGAATGTTCTTATACCAAGCCAATTTTAAAGCGGCCACTGTTCAGCCTAGAGATTCACTACTCACACAGAGATTTGCAAATGACCTGCTACTCAGTTGCAGGGTTGGGGGGGGAGCACGCTGCAGCCCTGCTTTCTTTTGGGAGCTGATCTCTTCCTTGCATGAAATCCTAGAAGGAGTGCTTTCTTAGGAGGTCAGACTGCTGAAAATGCAAATGGTTTCTAAAGGGGTTAAAATAAATTCTTTGATTGAGAACTCATGCCTGCTTTTTAAAGGGTACTATGAATGCATTAAGTCCCATTCCTGGAATGCTAATGAATGAAGAAATCAACAAATAATGTACCACTAACCTCTATCTCAGTCTGGGGAGTATAACCTTTCCACTTCTCTTTTTATCACTTTTTCTTGATCCACGCATCCATCCATTTTCCTTTCTTAATTAGGTCATAGTATTTGCCAAGATGATGATTAGGGTACACAACTGCTTCTCATACACAAGTACACACACACACACACACACACACACACACAAAATAATGCAAGGTAGCTGCCTCTTCACCCCCTTGCTGCATCTGTTCTGGCCCAAAGGGGCGGGGCAGCATTTTTCCACACGGATGTCACAAACAGTCAGTTCCGCAAAAGGGTCTTTGAAAAAAGCAATACAGGGTTTACTTGGGGACACAGTGCATAAACTCACCCTCTGTTTGGAGAGGCAAATCATACATTATTAAATGGAAAGCCTTGATAGGTCTTAATAATGATTGATCCTTTGTAAAGTTTAAGTGGGCTTTCCTTGAAATAATAGTATAAAGAAGAACATCAGTAAAAGTTTAAAACTTTACAGGTAAGGGGGTAAGGACATGGCACGAAGGGTTCCAAGCCGCTCGCGGGGCTGGGTTTGGAGACAGGCCGCCCGTCTAGGCATGGAAGTGACCCTCTGGTACCTCCTAGAGTCCCACGTGGTTTCTCGTGGCTCTGTGATCATCTTTCATCCCTTCACAGCGCTGGACCAGCTCCAGTCTTTATCATCACCATAGTTTGTTTAGACCCTACAGCATGGTGTGATGGCCAGCCCGTGCTCTACCCCATGGGCAGGGTGAGTTGCTCTCGCCTGGGGCACATGCAGGCCCTGCCCAACACTGGGTCTGTCCACTGCCTGTGAGCTCCGAGCTGTGAGGCTCCAGGCACCAAGACTCTGCCATGGAATAGATTTCGGAAGAAATGGGTCTACCTTGAGAGGAGGGCCAAAACGTCTCCACGATGGCCGGGGTAGCTGTGGATGAGCAAGGAGGATAAACGCCTGTTTTTCTCTCCATTTGCAGGCTCTCCAAAGGGATTTTTAGTTTATGTTCTTCCTTCTTCCTGGGACTCTAGAATCATTTCTAAGTATCTACAGAAAGAAGGCATGTGTGCATGTCACTAATTTGTTCATTCAGTGTTTATACATACGCTCTGGAGGTAATTCCGGAGTGCTGACTGTGGTAGCAGGGACCTGTATGGGCTTCCGAATGAACCCCGGGCTTGGAGAACACACAGGGTGGACGCTGCAGCCAATGTTGCCTGAAATCTGCACAGCCTTTTCCTTCTTGGCTTTGAGACCTCTTGTTTCTCAAGAGTCAGATCAGCTGTCCTCTTTTCCGAAAAGCCTTTCTCAACCCACGATCTTCATTCCTCAGTGCTTTGTTGAAACCACACTTTGATCAAGGGTCCAGGACGTCCCAATTATTCTTTGAATGTCCGATTGAAAGGACCCATACGCCGGTCATTTTTATTTCTCGAGCAAGTAGCCCCATATCAGGCATTTAGGTGACATTCGCTCCATGAATTTGTGGTGGTTTGTTTCTTCAAGCTCATCTTTTTCAGTCTGCCACAACTGTAGAAGGGGAAGACAATAATGAGCCAAAAGGCAGAGTATTATGGGTATGTGCAACTTTAAAAAAAATATTTTATAACCTCTTACCTATATCCTCATGTTTGGAGAAAGCCTTCAATATGTGTGTGTCTAATTACTATCATCAAGTAACACAAGTCTAAATTTTTCTTGTGTAACACGTATCCAGTGAGCACACGGTCAGTATTAATCACAACCATGAAATATGGTTTGATCTCACTGAAGCTAGAGCAGCTCCTCACCCTGTTCAGGCCATCTGACGACTCATTGTGTTGTTCATTGGTCCAGGTTTGTAGGTCCTGGTTAACGGAGCTGCTTGTAGTATGGTTAGCAGTTACGTAAACGCCTTCGACTTTACAAATTTTATGGCAGTTATTTGGAATGAGTTCTGTATTTTTCCAAGCTTTTGGTTTTCCCAGTGGCCTGATGTATTATGGACTGATGGTTAACTTGCAAATCTGATGAGGGTTTTTTTTAATCAGCCAAATTTGACATTTTACATAATGCTTGTGTTCTGTATCACAGGCCAAGGAGCTTATATAGAATTGAGGCAGGGAACATTTTTCTTGTTTTCCGTGGCCAGGCAGAACAGCCCTTGGAAGATGATCCTTGGAAAGAGAACATCATTTCTCGCTCCAACCAAATATACTTAACTTCTGTTACGTCTCCCACTTTCAAATAATCCTTTCTGTGACCTATGTCTAGAAGTGCTCTCATTTTTCCACCAGGCCCTTAAAACATAGGGCCGTTAGCATTTCTTCCTCGAATGGTGCCACTGTGTTCAGCTGCCGGTTTATCTCCTGCTGGGCGTGGCTGGGTCAGAGGGTCCTGGACTCCTCGAGCTTTTTGCCAGAACAGGAAGGCCTGAGCAAATCAGAGTGAGCAGCCCAGGCAGGGCCCTTCCTCCCGGGGTCCGTGTTCCCATCTTGGTTTCAGATCTCCCCCTCTTAAGCATGGAGAGAAAAGGACTCCAAGGAAGGGCTACAAGATATGTTTGGGGTGTCTCCAGATATCTCACATGAGGACTGCTTTCTGGGTAGGATTTGCAGATTTGGGAAGGGCAGAGCTAACCAAAACCAAAACAAAAACAAAAACAAAAACAAAACACTGAGCTCTCCCTGGGGACCATCCCTGCTTAATCCTTGGTACTTAGTCACTCTTCTTCCTGATAATCTATTTTCCAGCTCTTGGAGCACTGTATTCATAGCACTGTACATCCTTTCCTGTTGTCAAATTGTGTGTCCTCTTGTCTTCAGTGTGAACCCCATGTCCCTAGTCTCCAAGGTCGTGGTGTATAAAACTCTGTGGAATTAATGAATAATTCTCTACTAGAAATTGAAATTGTTTTTAATTAAAAGCTGTTAATTAAAGGTTAGTATTACTATATACTGATTCCATAAGTGCCCTTGTTTCTTTCCACCAGTCCATTAGGATTTGAACTCACTTGGCTTTATCTGCTGTTCTTTGACCCAGTAAGCTATAATACAGTTTGGTCCCTCTAAAGCATCAACAGCAACAACAACAACAAAAACCAGACAAAGGAAAGTGAATACCTGTTACATGATAGGAACTGCAGGCCATGGAGATTCTACAAGAGAAAGTAAATAATCTCTGACCTCTGTTCTCTGGAGAAAGAGGTATAAAGCCCTCACCCTAGCCCCACAGGCCGGAGGTGGTAAAGACTTCGGTACAGATGTGCGTGTATCTGCAAAGGGTCACTGAGGAGGGGCACAAACCCAGCCTGGGAGATGTTGGAGGATTTTCTGAAGGAAGGAACACCAAAACTTTATTTATTCATTTTAAATTAAATTTATTTACTAGAGAGCAGGGAGAGAGAGGGAAATCTGAAGCAGACTCAGGACTGAGTATAGAGCCACATGTGGGGCTCAGTATCATGACCCTGAGATCATAACCTGAGCCAAAACCAAGAGTTGGATGCTTAATGGACCACCACTCAGGTGCCCCCAAGAGGCAAGGCTCATGCCAGGCAGAGAGGAAACCTGGAGAGAGAAGTGATGTCACATGAAAAAGGAAAGTATTGGCAGTGTTGGAAGGTTGGGAAACAGGAATACACTGGAGATCTGTGCCAGGGATCCATGTCTGTGTGTCCTGCAGGTATTGGGGAACCAACAAGAAGTGTGAAACATGGCCCAGTAGCAGAATTGCATTCTTCAATAGCTCACACTGGTGGCAGCCTGAAGGGTAGATTGCAGGGAGCCAGACAGGGAAACCAGACAGGAAATGCTTGGTGCCTACAATAGGAATGAAGGGAAGGGGAAGGATTAGAGAAATATTTAGGAGGTAAAGATGTCTAGCAGTTGATGGGATATGAGAAGTAAAGAAAAGAAATCAGGTAATTTTCCTCCTATCTATTACTGTTAGTACCTGTTTCTTTGGTCTAAATCCCAGTGACTTTTTAAAAATTAATTCATTTTTATTAGTGCACATGCAGGTGTGCACAAATGGGTGAGGGGCAGAGGGAAAGAGAGAATCCTAAGAGAATCCCATGTCAGGCTCCACACAGTGCAGGGCGTGACATAGGACTCAGTCTCATGACCCTGAGATCATGACCTGAGCTGAAATCAAGAGTCAGGCACTTACTGACTGAGCCACCCAGGTGCCCCTCCCATGACATTTTTATATCTCTGTGAATGAACCTGCAGGATGCCTAATGAGTTAACCCAATAGCTTAAAATGACAAATGTTGGTCATATTTCCGTTTGGCCTAAATTTTTCCTAAAGCAAGTCTAATTTTTTTTTAGATTTTTATTTATTTATCTGACAGAGAGAGATCACAAATAGGCAGAGAGGCAGGCAGAGAAAGAGGGGGAAGCAGGCTCCCTGTGAGCAGAGAGCCCGATGTGGGACTCGATCCCAGGACTCTGAGATCATGACCTGAGCCGAAGGCAGAGGCTAACCCTCTGAGCCACCCAGGCGCCCCGCAAGTCTAATTTTTTTAAAAAGATTTTATTTGTTTATTTAAGATAGAACGAGGGTAGAAGAGAGAGAACCCAAGCAGGGGGAGCAGCAGGCAGAGGGAGAAGCAGACTCCTCAGGGACCAGGGAGCTGGATGTGGGCCTTGATCCCAGGACTCTGGGATCATGACCTGAGTTGAAGGCAGACACCCAGTGAACTGAGCCACTCAGGCGCCCCAGCAAGTCTAATTTTTATTTTCAGATTTACATATATTTCTATGACTATTCAAACTAGATTTGTAGTTTTAACAAGAAAGACTTTAAATCCTGAGAAATGGGTGTCAAGAATTGTATCAGAAGAGAGATTGTAGCTGATTTACTGATTCCCAACATTGCCAATATATAGTCTTCCTTCACCTCCCAGCTAGGCTGCTCCCTGCTTCCTACAGCACACCCATCATATGCCTGCCTCTGTCCTTGGTGCTGGTAAAAGGGTGGTCCTTTATAGGACAGACACCCAAGTAGCTAACACAGTATAGCAAAACAAGTATGAACACCTCTCTTTGGCCAGTCCTGCTACTTAGGACTCTAAGCGGTAGTCTTATTTCTAAGAGAAAGCATTGAAAATAACCAAATCAAGATATTAAATCAAATAGTCAAAATGTCCAACATCAGAAGACTAGTTACATAAACAGCTTACGTAAATTCCCCACAATGGAATTCTAAAATACCAAGAACGTTGCTTATTCGTAGAAAAGCATTTATTGACATGACAGATGTTCAAAATATCTCCATATCTCCAAGGGGAAATAGGATAAAAGTAGTATATCTTATATGATTCCATTTTTGCCAAAGAAATAGATACAGATACATACCCAAAATATCTTCTTCACACTCTAGCTTTTATATCCCACACATGTGGACTCAATTTTTGCTCTCTGCCAACTCATATGGAACTCGGCATCTCTCTGAGTTCTCCAGAAGACTTCATATGCACAAAGCACTGCTGATCAGCATGGAGGCTGCTGTAGAGGATATTAGAAGAAAGAAGATGATGAGCACTTACACCACACATCCCTCAGAAGCAATTTGACAGTCTCCATTGATATTTGGTTCTTGCTTTCCAAGTCTTTTCTAGGCTATATTTCCACTCAGGAACCTTTGTCTTCTCTCTGACTTCCCCTCTTCCCATTGCTTTTAGCATCTTTGCTTTGTCACATTCTGGGGACACTAATTCCTTACCCCTCTGTTATGGAGAATAATCCAAGTCTGCCCAGCTCTTGCCCCAAATGCACGTACATTCAAACTAGCCTGCATCCCGAGTAAAAGAGAAAGTTAACATTACAACCTTGTACACACACACACACACACACACACAGCAGAAGGAAGTTCAGTAAAACAGTAATTTTTCATTTTATGACCTGCTAATAGCTCTTGACCAGCATTTGAGAAACTTCCCTAGGAGACCAGCTAATGAGCACAAAGCTTCAGCAGTCCCTTTGGAATCTTCTCAGATCATCAAATTATTTCTTCCAAACATCTAGTGAACAAATTACTTCCCATCCTGTTACACACCTTTGTAGGAGATGGAGGAATGGCATAGTTTACATTAGCTGTTTCTAAGCAGTGGGGTCATTGTGTGTTTTCTTCATGTAGTTCAGGAATTTCTAAGTTTCTGCACTGAGCTTGTTTTACTTTTGTAAAAGGAAATGTAAACAGTTAAAAAAAAAATTTGAAGAAAAAGCTCTGCTCGGTTTCTTCCCTCTTCTCAGAAACTTTCCCTGACCAAGCCCTTCCAAGAGGGGTTAGCTCCCTTTGTTTGTCCATTTTGCCCCTTTGACTTCTTGTTCCAGTACTTATTTCTTTGCCTTATAATGATCTGTTTTCATCATGTTTTCCTAGTGGTTCTGAGGCCCTTCCCCTCCCCTGGCTTCATCACCCTCATAGACCTCTTCTCCCTTCCCTCTGCAACCAAAAAAAAAAAAAAATTTTTTTTAAGATTTTATTTATTTGAGAGAGGGAGTGTGAGGTGGGGAGGGGCGGAGGGAGAGGGAGACGCAGACTCCCCACTGAGCAGGGAGCCTGACAAGGGGCTCGATCCAATGATCCCAGGGCCCCTGGATCATTACCCAACCGATTGAGTCACCCAGGCACCCCAGCAACAAAATCCTTAAGCTGAAATCCATAGATGGGCTGTGAATCTTCCAAAAATGGATACAAAATTTAATGTTTATTCATTTCTTTTTCTGGGAAGCAGCCCCAGTTAGTTGTTGAGTGCCTCCATTTTGCCGGGCAAGGCTCTAGGTCTGATCCTTGGTAAGACCCTCAAAACACTAAAGAGTTCCTGACCCACCATTCTGAATACTTACCCCGTTTCCCTTTCTTGCCTAGAATGTAGGGGCCACGAGGTGAGGACTGTCTGTCTCGCTCACCGACAGTGTCCTACTGCCTAGAACAGTGTTTGAAATATAGCGGGATACTTGCAAAGTAAGACGTGGCCAGTGAGGAAGCATTAGAAAAGACATTTATTTTACTATCCCTAGTTTTCAGAGTTGTATAAAGGTCCTGATGTTACTTGAGGAAGAAGGGAGGAGACTCTGGGAAGCCAGCCCAGGCTTTCAGCTTGGTCTTGTCACAGAATTGGCTATGGCACTTCAATCCGCACCCATGTGGGGGTCTGTCTTCTTGTCCCTCATCCTGGACCCCGTGGTTGCCTGGGCCCTTTCCGTCTCGAAATTCCACTCGTGTGGTGGACGCAGAGCCCCGGGCCAAGTCTGCAGAGTTAGCTCATCACGAATACCCAGGCCTCCTGACTCGTCACCCTTGGGTTACAGAACATACAACACTCTTTCTCTTAGGCTTCATGTCATATGGTTCATTTTGGGTTTCAAAGATAGTTTATTCCATAGAAACCGGACAGGGTGTTGTTTAAACAGTGGGCTGATGTCTCAAGGTAACATATTGACCCACCGAGACCTATAAGAGCGTGAGTCGCAAACCACCGTGCCCTGCTATGGTGTGAATGTCTGATATGGCATAGATGTTCTGAACCTAAAAGAAAACCCCCCCAGGAAGAACGGTCTGATGTTTTTTGCCATCAGTTGTATTTTGAGATGTTAAGTGGGTAGAAAAACTGCTGTTTCCAGGGAAGCAGACTCTCCCAACTACTGCAAAGTCTTTCTAAAATCAGGTCAGTCCATCTCTAATCCCAACTGTATTTCGTTCATTTTCTTCAGACTTTTTTTTTGTGTGAGTAGGACTGTGTGTTTAAAGTTCAGCTTCGTGTGTGGTATGCCTCTGGTAATTTCAGCACGTAAAAGAAGATGTTTACAAAAGCCGACCTGAGACCGATACTATACAGCAGTTTAGCAGCAAATCTCTACTTTGGGTATTTAACAATAATTGGGATCTTTATATTGGCTTTACATTCACTCAGATTAGTAGTAAAATCTAAGCACCAGCCCATTTGGCAAACTCCTGCACTTCAGGCTCACAAATTTGCTTCTGATTGTGCTTTTCATTCGCACCTAGCTCAGATTTTTGCTTGGTGCTTTTTTAAATCCTCTCATTTACATACTGTGGTAAATTTAAAATGAGAACAGATGAGTGCTGCTAAACTTTCCTATTTCACTGATGAATATGGTATTTTGCTTCAACTATCTAGCTGTTATATATTCAATGACCTTTAAAACATGAAATAGATCCTTCTTTTCGGATACACTGTGCAGGATGGATTATTAGTATTGTCTTCCCTTTGAGACGATGAGTCTGAGACCCCGAGGCTGTGCAGAGCACCCAAGAACTAATGGTCACCAGGTGGCAATTCCATTTTGTGTGGGCGGGCTCACACTGTCGTCGGGGCGGAGGGGTGTCCGTCATATGGGGTCATCTTGGGGCCGTGCAGGTGATGCATCCTCTCCCGAATGCATTTCTCCCCACCCTGCATCTGGGGCTGTACGATCTATGGCACTGGACCCCTTTGGGGTGTTAGGAGGCGTAGTTCAAGTAGGAATAAGAAAAGTAGCATTTTGGGGGTGGCCAATAAGGATTTGGCTCTAGCTGAGTTTAATATTTTTTTTAAGAATTTTTATTTATTTGTTGGAGGGAGCACAAGCAGGGGGAGTGGCAGGTGGAAGGAGAAGCAGGCTCCCCACTGAACAAGGAGCCCAATGAGGGACTCGACCCAGGACCCTGGTATCATAACCTGAGCCAAAGGCAGACGCTTAACAGACTGAGCCACCCAGGCACCCCTAAGCTTAATATATTCTTCTGTCATTTATTATTATTCATAGTCATGACTTTGTTCTCCAGAGGGACAGAGCAAAGCCTGGGGAGGTGTCAAGGAAAAATTGGAACCCAAGAGGAGTTAAGGCAGTGAGAATAATTGTATTGAGGAAGTCTTGCAAATATGAGGAGAGAGACCTCAGTCTAGAACTGGCCTGGATTTCAAATTCAGCAAGGAAGAGTGGGGGTTTGCAGGCCAGGAGCAGGATGGAGTGGGGGCGGGGGGATCAGTGGATGGAAAGTGACAAAAAGGGCATTCTGGCTAAACCAACCTAATAGGATTCTTCCTGAAGGCAGGCAGGGTGAGCACCTACCACCTGGGGAATGGTGAAAGGAGGAGGAATACTGATCAGATATCAAGGTTGATCAGATATTGAGGGTGGGAGGGCGGGGGATTCTCTCTCAATGGACAACACAGACCTGACCAGGGCAGACACTGAAGCCCAAGATCAAAGCTGAGTTGCGAAGAGGGCTCAGAGAAACGCGCCTGGGTTTGGTCAAGAGTCTTTGTCAGAATTTACATTATGAAATCATTGAGATTTCTAAAATCATGCCTCATCGGGAACCTGGCCTCCTGTAGGCCTGTGTCCCCACTGGATGGTGGGCGCAGCTGGAGAGGAGCGCTCTCTTGGCCCCTATATCTTGCATAGGGAGCAGCATAGCACTTTGCAGCTTGATGGGGCCATTTATGTGGTCAGGATTTCAATAAATCCCCCCAGGTGTGCCATTCATAGTATGGGTGTCTGGTGGTCAGAAAACTTCCTGGGGGAGGTGGACTAGAATAACTTTGTAACGGGTTCATATGAGCTTTGGTAACCAAAATCAATTATTAATTTTAAAGTGATATATACTGCTTATAATACAAATGCCATGATAAGACAAGAAAAACGTAGGGCCCAATTTTAAAGAAAGGTACAACTATATTAAAAGAAGGGAATCTTTTTATTTCAGAATGAAGGAATAAAAAGTTTTAAAAGCTATAACAGGGGTGCCTGGGTGGCCCAGTCAGTTAAGCGTCTGCCTTCAGCTTTGGTTCTGATCCCAGAGTCCCAGGGTCAAGCCCTATGTCAGGTTTCCTGTTCAGTGGGGAATCTGCTTCTCCCTCTCTCTCCAACCCCAGTCCCCTGCCCCACCCAGGATTGCCCAAGTGTGTGCGCACACATGTTCTCTCTCTCTCAAAAATAAATAAATAAAATAAAATCTTTTTAAAAAAAGAAGTATAATGAAAAAATTCCTTGGCAATTTTGAGGTCTTTTTCCTCTCCTAACATGGAAAAGTGGGCCAACTGCTAACCATTTAATTGCTTTACTTCAATCTATCTTGATCACACTCAAGAAACTGGAGACTCTGAAATTTAATACATGACCCTAAATCAAAATGTCTTACTCCAAATTCAGCTTGATAGAAAGCCAAGCTGGTGTCACTGTATCTTGCTTTAGGCAAACCTGATATATTAAATCCAAATTTCCAAAATGGATTAACTAAGTGGTCATTCGTCACTTAGCAACATAATCCTTGTCGTAAATTTCCCTCATAATGCTTGTAAGCAGGATTCCGCATATTAGAACACCACCCCCACCACCACCCTCACCCCCCACCCCCGCTACATTTCGAGGGCAGAGTGCATTTGAAAATGTTACCAAGCAAACCAGCAATTTCAAATTTCTCCCAGGATTTGGTTGGGCACTGTCCTGGGCCCTAAGGAAACCAAAAATGGGTCAGAATGGCCTCTGCACCCAAGGCAGGCCTATTCGGGGAGTGAGGACCGAGGACCGACCCGGGGAGTCCAGTGATTACTCTCAGGGGTCAGGGAGAGGGTTGGGGGGAGAGGAAGGGCGGTGGGCAGGGGGAGCTTGGAGCGCTGACCACCTTCTTTGGTCTTCACCATCCAAGTTTTGTGTGTCCTCCAACTCTTTACCCATAGCGCACACCAGAAGCATATAGAGTTTATCTTGATGGAAAGTCCCACTCCTCCACTTCCTCTCCTTATGTTGATTCACTGAAAGGGAAAGCCTGACATAATTGGGTGTGAGAAGAGTGATCAGGTTCTGTTGTCATCCTTGTTCCTGCCCTGGCCGGGGGGGAGATCCCCTTACAGTTCTGTAGCTGGTGTGGGTCATGCAGTTCGCTTGGCCATTTGGGTTATTGAAAGCTAAAAGATTTGGGGCATTTCAGGCGTAGAGTCGGATGACAGACTTGGGCAGAAATTGGCAAAACAAATAGTATTTTCTAAAAAATGGATGCCTCAGTTATAATGAAGCTGGTGCGGGAGAATCTGCTTGAGAAGATAATTTCTTTGAAGACATTAGAGTGAGCTGTCAGCTGTGTCTGATTCTTTTCATGCAAACACATAAGGAAAGCCAGTCTTATCTCCTTGATTTTTATTCTAATATACCTAGGTCAAAGTGGGTCATTCCCAGCATTAAAAAAGGGGATAGAGGCAGGGAAAGTAGATTCCTTTTTGTTTTTGGTGAGAGGGAGGTTCGTTCTTTCTTTTCTTTTTATTTTGAGGGGCAGTCTTCCATCTTTATCCTCTCTCATTGTGCTTTTCCTGGACCTTTTATTAAAGAGCATATTAAAAATTCCTATTGTAGAATTGGGCTTGGTGGGGGAGGGCGTGGCCAGAGTTCAGCCTGAAAGTCTTTTCGTGTAGGTGCTATATTTTTAATAAATGTGAAATGCACTCATCACGCTGTCTTCTAAAGAACGTTTGTTTTTTAAGGGTCTTTGTGCATTCATCTGGGGAAAAAAGAAAACAACCAAATCTGCTCTATTCAAATTCCCAATTCTAGGGGAGCAGATTGTCACAGAATATACAGAAATGAACTTCCAAAAATGAAAACGGATGGAGGAATCATAGGTATTCATCGCACATGCTAGAAACATTAGTGCTTGGGAGAAATAAATGAGTGTCCTGCTTTAATCACACAATTAGTTTATTGATTATTTCCTAATGTTTCTTTATGGAAAGAATCCTGTGAATATTCAAGTTTAGCCTGTGTCTCCTTTGTTGATCCTGGAGACACGAAGGAAGTTACATTCTTCGTGTCCAATCAACAGTGAAAATTATTACAAACTAGAGATAGGTCATGTTAAGGTCCTCATTGTTTCAGACTTTTACATCCAAGGCATGGTTCTTTCTTTCTAAATGTAATATAGCAGCCATGCAGAAGAGATAGGGAGAGAATCCACCCTTTAAGTAAAAACAGCTTGGCTTTGCTTGGCCCGTCAGTCTCCATATTTATAATGGTTTCATCATGCATCAGGAAATTTTTTTTTTTTTAATGCAGTGTATTTATTTCCAGACTTTCTGTTGGTGACAGTCTTTGTGTAAACACGACATTTGTAATGTTGGTGGTTGATTTCATTACATCTCTAAGTTCACTGTTGCATTAGTTTTAGAAAGCTTTTGTCCTTAACATATTGATGGAAGTCACTCAAAATTGATTCTTAAAAAAGAGAGATCATTTCTGTGTTTGTGTAACTGCAGCCTTGTGCATGCTTTATGAAGTTCGCTTGGCACTCTCCATCCCCTCAGTTAAGCGGTTATCAGAGGCAGTTATCATCACTTACAAGATGAGGAAAGCAAGAGACAGAGGCTTTGTTGACTTGCACTGAGTCCCCATTGCCACTGGATTGCTGTATGTTTTCTTCTCTTTTTGGCTGCAATACCCAACGGATCTCAATCAATCTCTCTCTCTCTCTCTCTCTCTCTCTCTCTCTCGGAAATACCATTATCCAGTTTCCTGGTAGGGATGGAGATCTCTCTGTAGGAAGCTTCAGGATCCATCCTGAAATGAGGTGTCAGGAGGTACAAGACACAGCTTGATTTGATCTTGACTTTTGTGTGGGTCTCACCAAGTCACTCATTTTAGAAGCATATTTCTCATGAAGTCAGGCTCTTTGAGATGAGGGTCTTAAGATCTTTTCTGTAAGAGAAATTTACCCACACCTTAAGCCTCGCGCACCCAGGACCCTGTCTACTCTCATTTTGAGCCTTAAGGTTTCTTGGTTCCAGACTTGATGACCTCCAGCTGCCATGGGTTGACAGCCATTCCACATTGTACTAAAACTCTTGCTACCGTGTACAAACTTGCGGACACACCTTACGATAATGATGAGTATTTATACAACACATAATGTGTACTAAGTTATCATAATTATCATTATTATAGCAGTAGCTGACCTTAGATAGTACTTACTATGTACCAACCATTGTCCTTGTTCTAAGCATTTTATGAACATGTTTAATTCTTATATCCCTCCTATGAGGCAAGTACTACTCAGAAAACTGAGGCACAGTGGGGTCACACAGTACTACATGATGGAGGCGAATCTAAACCCACCTCTGTGAAGAAGGAATGCTGATGTGAAGAACCTTAGGAATATTTTAGCTCCCACAATACCAATGTTTATTTACTTAGATTTATTTACTTATTTTAGAGAAAGAACATGAGCGTGGGGCAGGGGGATGGTAGAGGGAGAGGGAGAATCTTAAGCCAACTCCCCACTGACTATGGAGCTCGATCTCAGGACCCTGAGATTATGACTTGAGCGTAAATGAAGAGTCCAGGCGCCCTGCGTGACACCAGTTTTTGAGAAGTTCCTGCTACAGTACCAGTGAGATATGGGATTGCTCTATGTTCTCATTCTCTTGTGCTCTCTGAGCTGCCGTTCTGCCCCTAAACCACAACTGTGGTCCCATGAGGAGCATCTGGTCAGTTTCTGAATTGAGTCCCAACATACATGATGTCAGCATTGTGTATGTTTCTTACACCTGCCTGTGTCTCTGTGTGAAAATCTTAACCTGCCTGATCAATGGGATAAAGTGTGGTAGAGAGCCTAAAACAGTCACACTCTCAAATATGTTTCTGTTACCTTAAATTCAAGGCAGGTTGATGAACAGTGAGAAGGAAAAGAAGAGTGGCAGTAATTTGAAATAAGGGAATGGCAGGAAGGATAATTCAGTAAAATTCTTTTTCCATGTAGTAAAAAAAGTCATTGCTACGTATTGACAGTTTACTGTGATGTCATGCTTGCGTCTCACTCCGGAGCTTGAGCGCCTCTGCAACCCCTTCCTGCCTCTAATGGAGATGACGGTCCTAGTGGACCCAGTGGCTGTCAGGCAGCTTGTCAAGACACAGTCAGGGAGAGTCCCGAGAAGTGTTACCAGGAACAAAAGTCACTGGCAATGTGGAGGAGCCTTACAGAATGGCTACCAGGGGACAATGGGTATACATGAAAGAAAAAAAAGTGCATACCCTTGCATGAGTGCGAAGGTGATGGTGATGCGCTCCGGAAGGCAGTGAGTTCCTCGTCTGTTCGCTCAGACTGTTGAGCAAGTTAATGCTTCCCACGTCTTACCACTCAGGCGGGGGGCTAAACCTTGTGCCACCAAGTATCACTGTCACACCAGGCTCTACTGCTTGGATGTCGCAGTATGTTTGTTCCTTTTTTAGGCTCTGTCTGTCTCCTTTCTGTCACGGTGGCAGTATTCACATTGTGGATCTGGGTGGAGCATGAGGCTGTTATTCATCAGCATGGCACAAATTAGATTTATAAAAAATCTGTTTCATAAAGCAATTTATCAGGTGTTAATAATATGCATATATTATGTATCAGTTATGTGTGTGTGTATATATATATATATATATATATATATATATTCCCCCCCCACCACAAAATGCATGGTTTCTTATTCTAAACACAGAGTTTGTGCCGTGGGCACTCCTTTGTATTGGAGGGTCTTGAGCACGATCGTCAGTGCTCCCTGAGGCTTGGGGGAGTATGGAACCAGGGCTAGCCAGGAATGGTCCTTCCGAGCGCACTTAACTGGCTCTTAAGTGCCTGGAAACTTCCTCTCCTCCGAAAGTTGACGTGGCCTGGTCTTGGGGAAGATCTTATTGGGCATTTAACACAGACAAAGATGTTTCGGAGGATTAGCAGCCCAAGCCTCTCTTTCCAGGAGCTGGAGGAATTGTAGGTCCGGGGTGGGGAGGGGAGAGGGCAGGGCGCAGAGTGCCAAGGGCACACGTGAATCGTGAAGAGGCCGGTGACAAGGCTGGGGGTGAGCACGTGACTTTCTTTCAGTGATGTCACAGTCATGCCGAGAAGTTCCCACTGACCAGTCTCGCCTGGCGGGGTTCCTTCTCCTGTGACCTATTTGTGTGCTCTCCCCCAACCCACTCGGCGGGCTCACTGGGTTTCTCCAGGGGTAGAAGTCTGTGGCCCTTGGGTGTGCCTTCCAGCTTACCTGGGGGGAACCACAATTCCCAGCGAGGCATCGCCTGTTGTATCTTATTGCTTAATTATTATACCTATTTAATGCCACTTAGAACATTGTCAGCTGTTGAGAAAGGGTAATTATCACTAGTCAAATGAAAAACACTTTTTTGGCTGCCGTACGGATACACATTTTACTGGTACCTTGATACATAATGAAGCCTGATAGCAAAACTTTTGCTTGTCTCTTCTTCAAGCCACAGCTGTTTCCCTGCTAAATTCATCCCATCTGTCTTCCCTTCCGTAAAGCTGTAGGCAGTATAGCATAAGTACAGAAGCAGTTCAGTGCTATTTTGGATAAACATAGCTGAAATTTGAATCTTTGCCATTTGCGATGCACACATTTTGTTTTACTGCTGTAAAGAGAGCTGTCAAAATACAACTACATGGATAATTTACTAAAATACAGTCAAATATAAGGTTGATCAAAGAGAAAGTACAGTGGGTCAGCCTGACTGTTCCCGTGTGTGCTCGGAAAGGTGTCCCTGGCCTCATGAGCCCACACACGCTGGTTGGGGAAGGCGGCGTCTCTGCTGTTCTTGTTGGAATCCCGCAATGTGGCTCCAGGAGCCAGCAGTTCCTTCTAACTGTCTGTGGCATGACTAGCAGAGTCCTTGAGAGGCTGTAGAAGTCCATTTTCTTAGTCTCCAAAAAATGTGCTTCGATGGGAAACATTTTCTCTCTTGGCACATCCAGTCAGATTGGAACGACATTACCATTCTGCTGTGTGTTGAAACTGATTGCATTAAGACCTTTGTTACCAGTGAGACAGTCCATTTTCGTTCCATCCTACTCTATTTCAGGGTTATCGGTGCATATAAATGGACCATGTGCCTTTTTTTGTTCATCAGTAAAATACACGACGCTAGGGAGTCAGCGGAGAAGATTTCTTGAATGAATTCATCTTCTCAAGGCAAAGACCCCTCACCTGCACCCGGGCCCGCCCCTCGCACAGCTGTTTGCTGTCTTCCTTACCCATGTGCAAGGCTCCTCGGGGTGCTGTGACCTCTTTGCGGGGAGGGGCTGGTATCTAGTAAAGCTGGGTGGACACCGGCCAGAGCTCAAAAAATGCATTCGGAATGCTGTTGCACAAAGCTGAGTCACATTATCTTGATGACGTCATTAAGCGAGCCCTCAGTCTCAGTCAGAGGAGGTTAGATTTGATGTGCCTCCTTTCCACCAGCTGGATTTTGCTCCTTGGACTTCCCCAGAAGCATCTCTGCATAATTCCCACGAATCCAACAATGACACGACCTCCTTGGAGTGAAATCATATTGGTCTTGTTCTCCCCCATGTCTCAGTACCCAGGAGAGAGGACGCTGAAGGTGTCGGGTAAATGTTTGTTGAGCAACTGAAAGCTGTAGTCTTTTTGTCCCGTGGTGCTCCTGTCCCTGCCTCTTGGTCAGCTAGAACACAGAAGTATGGGATTTAGCAGCTTCAGTGAAATCATCGTGGGCTGCTGGGTCTCTAGCTGCTGCCCATGAAATGATTTTCCTGGAAAGTCCCCAAGGCCTTCTCTGCACCGAAGGATTGCCCTTTCTTTCACCTGGTTTCCTTTTAGGGGGGCGAAAGAAGGCCCGTGTTTTTCGAAAGGGAGACATAGCATGACTTTGGCAAGTGCATTACCTCTCTACTTCGGCTGAAGGTGGAAATGGCAGCTTCTGCCAGCGGTTCTTTAAAGAGCTCTGTGTAGAGAGGGTGAGCAAATCTTTAAATTTACACTGTGATGCCCTCTGATTTCAGGCCAGTAGGTGCTTTACGAGTGCAAGCTGTGAGGGCCGGCATTACCATCCCTTCTTTGATTCAGCCTCTCCCCAAGGCAGGTTCTGCACTGGACATTGTGGGTACCAGTAAGAACCAGCCGCTGCTCCCCAGGGACTGACCATTTTTGCTGAACAGAGTTCTGATGCACTACTTCGTAAGAGCCGTTATGTGGAACACAGAAAAAGGAACAGGGATGTGGGGGTTCAGATCAGGCTTTGCAGAGGAGTGATTCTTGACTCCTAAGGAGAACAGGGTATATGCAGAGAGTTTAAAAAAAAAAAAAAACAAACAAAAGAGAAAGGCATTTTTTTTCTAATAAGATTCTATGGATTCTGCACTTTGGAAGATTGTTTTAGACTTAAGACCCAAGATGAGAAGCAGCACGTGACTTCTGCCCGACACCGCTTATATTCCCAATGCCTCTTTGGACCTCCTGGTGGCTCAGGCCGCTAGCCCGGAGCATCCTTGTGGCTGTCTAGCCAGCACTATCCCGACTCACACACTCATCATAATGCCTGCAGAGCGCAACCCAATCACATTGTGGGTATCTGAGCAGATTTTTAACTTGGGAGGGAGGAAATAATATACATAACAAAAAGTGTTTCTCTATGGTAACATTACTCATTTAACTCAGCAGATGATGAGTTTTGTGAGTTTTTTAGTAATTCATTGACACCTTCTCCCCATCTTTATGATAATTCAAGAGCCTGTGCTTTTGACTCCATTTGCATGGGAGGTACTCTGAGCCATCTGTGATGGGGAAGAGAACGAGACCGTTCTGCCTCACATGGGCACATGCCCACACAGGATATTTAAAGAGCCGTGTCTCCTGGAAATACCTGTCTTTGTAATCAGTGTGAACTCTCAGTGTTCTTAAGAGAGCCAGCAGCTGTAGGTGACTATTGTCTAGACAGAAGGCTGGAAATAACCCTTTATTCAGAACCTTGTAAAGACAGTTGGGTTGCAGGGCACCTGGGTGGCTCAGTGGGTTAAGCATCTGCCTTTGGCTTAGGTCATGATCCCCAGGGGTCCTGGGATCGAGTCAGCCCCACGTCAGGCTCCCTGCTCTGTAGGGAGTCTGCTTCTCCTCTGCCCCTGGCCCTGCTTGTGCACGCGCTCTCTCGCTCTCTCTCTGTCTCTCTCCCTTTCTCTTAAATAAATTAATAAAATCTTTTAAAAAAAGAAAAAGTTGGGTTGCCACGGTCACATCTTCTTGACCCAACATTGCTGACAAGGCTGGACAAAATGGTATTCAGAGAGGGGAACAAAAGTCGCTAGCCAAAGTTAACATGACCCTGATGGACACTTGACCTTCAGAGTAATAGTTATTTTTGGAAAATTTCCATTTAAAGCACATGGTGGTATTAGTGGTACTTAAATTGATTTTTGTTTTCCTGAATCTTTTCCCCTTAGGCTTTTCAGCCCTACTAATTGTTTATGGGGAGCTTGCACACATACTTCCCTCATCTGGGTTGGGCTAGTTGCTATGTGGTGAGCCTACCTCTTCGTTTTCTTGAGAGAGGTCACAACGTAGCGATCCTGTCTCATCTTCAAACACATGGCCATAGCACTGAGTGGACTCGCCTCACTACCAGTTGGTTTGCGAGGGAACAAAGACCAGTGGGTGGTTGTCTGAGGCTGTCCTTAGTCGTTCACTCTACGGGTAAGCCTGCTACCCCTTAGCTAACTGGGATGCCAGGGAATTACTAAAAGAATCTTATTAATACACATTATTAAACATATTTACACACACCGAACTATTTCAAACCAGTAATGCTGGAATAAAGACAAAATAATACTGTGTATTTACATAACACCATAACACCTCTCATTTGAGAAATCTCAAGCCTCCACTAACTTACTAAGCTGAACAACACCCCACGAGGTGTGTCGGAAGTAAGGTAGAACTGAGCAAGAAACTGAAGAAAGGAGAGAAGCAAGCGTGCCTGCAGAGGGGGGAGTAAAGACTGCTGGGTGGGCCCCTGCTGTTTGAGTTCAAGTCACCACCAGGTAAGGGAGGGGAGACCGGAGGGCTTGTAAGGGTCTCAGGTGATTTCGGAGTTTGCCTCCTCATCTGGCCGCATGGCCCATTGTGTCACTTTCCCTAGACCCAACTAAATCTAATGTCTCCCCGCTTAGCCAGAATTTTTTATCGGAGTGTGCCTGTCTACTCTCCAGAAATGCTCTGACGTGGTCAGACATGGCTAAGTCAGTGGGAAGTGTGGTGGGGAGCCCTGGTCTTCCGTGGCAGGGTCAGAGTTGATGGGAGGGTCAGGGCTGATGCCACGTCCAGCATCTCCCATAGCAGGAATGGCCCTACACAGAGGACATCCCAGGACTTCTGTGGAGCACCTGGGGCAGGCGCAGAGCTCGGTGTGGTTGAGTGTCCCGAGAACCTATGTGAACATAAGAATATGGAGATGCCAGGGGGAATAGGGAACTACACATTTAGATTTCTAAATAGCATGCATTAGTATCTTGGAATGAATTGTGAGTCTGATTTTTTTTTTTAAGATTTTATTTATTTATTTGACAGAGAGATCACAAGTAGGCAGAGAGGCAGGCAGAGAGAGAGGAAGCAGGCTCCCTGCTGAGCAGAGATGCCGATGTGGGCCTCGATCCCAGGACCCTGAGATCATGACCTGAGCCGAAGGCAGAGGCTTTAGCCCACTGAGCCACCCAGGCGCCCATGAGTCTGGTATTCTTTTTTTTTTTTTTTTAAGACTTTTTATTTATTTGACAGAGAGAAACACAGCCAGAGAGGGAACACAAGCAGGGGGAGTGAGAGAGGGAGAAGCCCTATGTGGGACTCGATCCCGGGTCTCCGGGATCATGACCTGAGCCGAAGGCAGTCGCTTAACCAACTGAGCCACCCAGGTGCCCCAATGAGTCTGATATTCTATTGGATTTCCAGAAAGGTTAGTGCTGGGATTTAGTACTCATTTGGTTATGCTCCACACTGAATTCATTCACCTGCTCCTTTGAGGAAAAAGAAGAATGTTCTCTCTGTAAGTCTTTCTCACAGTAATGCCTTTATTTTGGCTTAACCTTTCAGATTTTGGGGACAATTTAGGTGTCACAGATACCCATGATAGGATAGCTTTCAGACACTATAATTTAAGTGTCTCTGAAACGTAATAAATAGAGCTTTGTCTGGTTTGGGAAATAATGTTTTCTTCCCAAACAGCTGTTCATTTGTATTAACAATTCTCTCTCTCTCTCTCTGGAAAGGCAGTGTCTCTGTTTTTTAGCTAATCTTGTCTCCCATCACGTTAGCTGCATTCACTCCCTTGCTGTGCTAGTGGTTTTTGGACCCCCAAGCACCACGGGCAGATGACAAAGCTGACCCTAGGGTTTTGAGGAGAGAAGATGCTGCTTACTTTTCCCTAACTTATTCCAGGCTAGACTGTGCCCATGTACTTAGTGGGGCTGGCTGATTTCACTGCCTTCTCATTTCATCTGAGACCAAATGTGGGGTGGACAAGTCTATTGCCCCTTCTTCAACCGGCAAAGCAAGAGATCCTTGGATTTTTCATCTGGGGTCCCCTACATAGTCACAGCCAACTGTGAGCTCAGGCCCAGGGGTACCCAAATTTAGCAGATCGTGGCACTCTCCTCAAAGAGCTCACAACCCATTTGGGCCCACCCAAGACTTTGCACACAGGGTAAAGGAAACAGAGAATCACGTGCGTGAGAATATGAATATCGGTTAAAGTCTCAGATAAAGTCTCCCAACAATCTTGTGAGATAGACAGTTGGGACAAGTATGGTAACAATTACACTTTACTTTGAAGAAATCTGGGCAGAAAGAGGCTAAGTATCACCACCAAATTCCCATGGCTGGTAGGCCGAGAAGCGTACTTTGGCTAGCCGGTGTCTGAGAGTCATCGGAGGGAAGGGTAGTTAAAAGCGTGGCCATTCTGAACCCAGATGGCTTGGCCTCACATACCGGCTCCATTCCTGGGCTGTGGGATTTGAGGCAAGCTACTTAACGGGGAGCCTCACCATCTCAATCTATAAATTTATGACAGTGGTGTTCTGTATCTCGTGGGGTTCTTAAGAGGACTGTGTGAGTTCTTACCCAGAAATGTTCAGAACAGTGTCTGGCACATGGAGCATTGTTAGCCGACGGTGACTGTGTGAGTCGCTTAAGTTCTCAGCACAGGGTACAGGGAGAGAGCTCACACTGCGCCCAGGAGGCGGGTGGTAAAGAGGTCCTCTGCACACGTTTAGCTAAGATAGAATAAAAGGGTGTTTTTGTTCTTGTGCTATAATCCACGACTCCGCCAGCCGTTGAAATTAACGAAAGACAAACAATTCACAATGTCTGCCCCTGGGGAACCTGGTCTCTTCTCAGGGGGACAGTGAATATGCCGGGCTCCCACCCCCCACCCCCACCCTCAGCAGATCCAGGGTGCTCCCTCACAAAGGTTGCATTCTAGAATACCCTTGAGAGACTTAAGATCCTTTACATTTGAAAGGCATGGGGCACTTTGTGTTTCTACAGGACTGGATCCCAGGTATCACATGTCCATTCACAATCTTTCATGCTCAGACCTTCCTGGAAACTGCTATTAACTGTTGCCTGGAAATGTGACCAAAGGTTTCTGGATTTAGAAGCATTGCAGTGAAAGCAAAGGTGGTTGGCTGGTGGCTAGTTAAAATCTTACTCTGATTTGAACTGGTTTGAAGTCAGCTACGCAACAGTGCCTTTGGAAATCAGTCCAGGCCCAATCAGAGGAGGGAGAAGCAGGGAGGAAGAGAACAGAGGTGTGTGTGTGGGGGGGGCACGGCTCACCTGAGATGACAGCCCTGGGGGTCCCACTGCCCCAGAAGCTGGAGGAGAGGCTTTGGAAGAGCTCGGGGCTTTGTCTGGGGAGAGCGGTCTGCTCAGGCACATATGTGCGCCCCAGCTCCCGGGGCTCTACGGCAGCGTCTCATCAGCAGTCTCCAAATGTTCGAGCAGCCCTAGCAGGGAATTTGGATTTAGAAGCCTTCTAGTTCATTGGTACTGAAAGACGATTCTCTTGATAAGGAATTTCTGATGGTCTCAGTGATGTTACCCTAGGTTCCAGACATCTGACGACAGCTTCTTCAGTATGTGTTTCCGTGTGCAAGGCATTCAGAAGCACATGCCGTGTCCTGCTTTAATTTGTCACTGTGCTGTTGGGGGCACCCAGCGTTCTGGCTCCGTAGGGACGTACATAAACACACAGGAGGCTGGAACGACAGACCCTGCAGAATTTCCTAGCAGACAAGGTGGAGACAAGGAGTTTTATGCTAGGAAACTTCTTGTCAGACGTCCAGTCGTTAAGTTCCACCCAAGGACAACATGGTAGGGACAAAGGAGCACCAGGTTTTAGACAGAGATCTGGTTTTTAGTCCCACCTTCACTATTTTATAGCTATTATTTGGATAATGGGTTCAGAAGACAGACCTGGGATTGCCTTCTAGCTTTCCTAGACAAGATATTGGTGGCACCTCTGGTAAAATGAGGATCACAATAGTAGCAAGAATCCCTTCTTTAAAAGGTTGCTATTGACAATTTAAAAATAGCTGGAAAAGCACTTAGCACAGTAACTGCATGAAGAAAAGGCTCCGATAATAATAATAAAACCTCATATTGTTGATTGCTTATTATTTTATTTTTTAAAGGATTTTTTTTATTTATTTGAGAGAGAGAGAACATGAGCAGGGGGATGGGAAGTGGCAGGCAGAGGGAGAAGCGGGAGCCCAAAGTGGTACTCGATCCCAGGACCCTGGGATCGCGACCTGAGCTGAAGGCAGACACTTAACCAAATGAGCCACCCAGGCCCCCCAATGTTATTTTATTACTGAATCTTCATTCATTTGGTAGAAGAAACACTTCCTACATTCCAGGGCTGTTTTTAGGGTTAGATAAGCATATTTATGAGGAAGCACCGTGCATATGCTCTGAAACACTTTATTGAAAATACTGATAATGATTATTTTTTCACTTATTGAGAATCTACTAAGTGCCAGGCACTTTACACACTATCTCTAATTATCCAGATAGTCCTGGGAGGTAGTAGAATATTGGAAATGAAACAAGCATAGACTAATTTGCCTGGGATCCTGCTCAGATTTCAACCTAGATTTTTTTTTAATTCAGAGTCATCATTCCACATAGCCCCATCTCAATGGTAACAACAGAACTGTCGATAATAGTTTATTATTGCTGTTGATAATAGAACTGGGCTCCCAGCATCTAGTCTGAGCGGTGGGGCCATCATCGAGTGCTGTAACATACGCTACGTGTATTTTCTATTAAAAAGTACGAGTGTGATAAAAGGCATGTACTATGCACTCACAGACGCGGCTTCTGTGTGCACCCATGGGGGCTAGGAAAGGAGTTCCAGAAAGAAGGAACATGCCCTGGAGACCTGGTCAGTGGCTGTGTGGTCAGGAGACTCGTGCCGTCCCCAAGGGGGATAATCTGAAGGGCATACTTTTTGAATGGCTGCATTCTGAAACTTTCATCATAACAGTCACTGTTTTTTTAATCTCTCCTCATGTTTTTACATTTCACTTACATGAATTTTCATTCATAGTGTGGATTACAAGTAAACGGAATTAACGGCTTGGGGGCCCCGCCTGCATATGAATTTGAACTAGCTGGCAGGCCAACCGTGGTCTGCTCAGGTGGGCACCGGGAGCCAGGGCAGATCCCCGGGGCGGGGTGCACATCTGGGCGGTGTCCCTGCACACCTGGAGCCTACCGGACTTTGGGAGATCGGCACGGCTTTGGGGGTTGGCACTCCTAACTACACAGCCCTGCTGAAGTTCTGCTGCTTTTTTACTCCTCCCTAAGCCTCAGCCTCCACATTTATGAAATCCAAAGACTAATACTTGTCCCTTAGAGTTTCCGGGCAGGTAAAGGGCTATCTCATTTAACATGCTCGGCACTTAAACTGTGAATTTCCTTTGCCCCCCTTTGCGTTTTGAAAGAAAAAAAAAAGGGTCTTCTTTCACAACAGTGGAATATTTGGTGTGCTTTTTTTCCCATCTCTCATTTCCACGGACTGGTGAAACCACGCATGGTCAACCAACACACAGTCCAGACACATTTACAAGAAGGACGGAAACTTAGCTTTTCCCCTGTGGCCCAGTGGTGCCCCCAGTCAGGCTGTCCGATCTACAGAGGGCCCTCTGCCCTGGTGGGGAGGGAAGGTCCCAGCTGTCTCCATGTCACAGAGGCTGTCCTAACTGCCCCTTGCCCCCACTCTTCAGTGTCCTGGCCCTGATTGTTCCCATGCATCTATCAGGTTTAACTTTTTAGTTTGGAAGAAACCTATCATTTTCACGTGTCTTTCTGATTCCTGACCTGATAAAATATTTTCAAATACTTGCCTAGTCCCGCTCCCCTCCCCCACCCCCAACTGCTCGAAGTTACAAATGGCCAGATTTCAGTCATCAGGAGAGTAGAATGGATTATTTTTTTGCAGCTTGTCTTTCTGGGGGCCGGATTCCAAGGAGGCAGCCCGGGTGCTCACAGGCCAGGAGAGCCAGGATTTCAACAGTGTCAACAATCTTTGCTCATCATACGGAAAAGCAGTGTGTCGGTGCCGGCTCATTAGCATACAGCCGCGCCGTGCTTGCTAACAAAGCCAGTGCTGGGTATCTGCTAGTTTCTCAGCTTGTCTGTCTTCCTTGACCAAAAAGGAGCGGAAGAGTAGCTTTAGGCAAGGGTGCTGTCCCTCTGGGGTGGGTGGGGGGCAAGACAGCAGCACAAGGATTCCCAGAGGGAGAGCTGTGAAGTGGTTTGCAAGTCCTGGAGCTTTGGAAAACGGGAGACCAGCCCTCCTTTGTTTTTCTAATCTGGTTTTAAAATCATGACAAGCAAACAAATCGCCATGTTGTCACATTAAAAAACCCAGCGAGTCCTGAATAATTCCCGATCATCCCTTTCATAGTTTTGTTTCGTTAGGCAGCCTCCAAAGAAATAACTCTCTGCGGGCAGGGGTACACACGCGTGCCCTCCTCTCGGTCTGTCTCCCTACCCCTCTTTTGTTTGGGGGATGGAGGGGAAGAAGAAACGTACAAGCAGATGTGCTGCTATATCTACAGGCTTCTGCCAACCATATGGCATCTTAAAGAAAGATGGTTGGAGCGTCTGGATTAGCAAAGAGTCGGGATGGGAAGCCATGTGTCGTGTTGGTGCAGGCAGTTGTTCGAGCTCTCTCTAAATGGCTTCAGGAGATTGTGTAATGGAACAAATGGTCCTGCGAGCCCAGGAACAGCCTTGCCGCTGCTGGAGAGGCAATTGGCCCTCGGGCGGGTACTGCTTCCCTTTTTTCTCCCCCAGTGTTCTGTATTCTTCTTTTAGTGTTCTTCGAACTCCCAGAATTGACTCAGAACTTTGCATCTTGGAATTACGCTCTGGGCGGCTCTCCCCGCCTGGACGTCTGCCTGAACTCTTCTCTCTCTCTGACCTGAGAATTAATAAAGCTCGGGTCCTGCTCTGGGTGGTGGTCTGCGGGGGTCCCAGTGCAGGCCCCCAGCCTCCCGTGCCCCCCTGACAAAGGTCCTTCCCCCACCCCTACCCCTACCCCTACCCCGGAGTTTATCGGGCTGCTAGGGCTTGTGTCCTCCCACCAGAATTTTCAGAAACCCCCAAAAATGGAAACTCTTTGATTTCTTAGTGGGTCAGCTCAGAGTTTTCTGTGGTCCCAGGGGTTGAGCACTTAAGAGATTGTCCCTTCGCACTTTTGGATCTCGCATGGGGCATTTAAAAAAAAAGTTATTTTTCTTTTCAATAATAATTTTAAAAGAGGATTCTTTGGACTTTTCGGTCACACATGCCACTTCCTGAGCACTTTCAGTGACCTCCGGACTCTATTCCCTGATACAAAATGTAAATACAAGTTTAAGAGTCGACACACTGTGATTCTGGTGGCTCACTGGCAGTATTTTATCCGTGGTCAAGTTCTCTGTCCCTTCTTGTTTTGAGAGATGGAGGCAGAAGGAGCCTGGAGACTGCCTGGTGAGAGCAAATCTCGGGAGTAGTTCTCTTGGCCGGGCTCTTTGGGCATTTCGGCTGCCTTGTAGGGCCAGCAGATCTGATTTTATTGTCATTTCAGAGCCTTTCCATATACAATGCAGCGTCTCTAGCTGCTGGAGAGTTGGGTCTGCCTCCTCAATGGGACGGATGACCGACTCTGGGGCCCATGGCATACCCTACATTGTGGTTCCCGGAAGGGGCAATGAGCAGCTGATTCAGTAGAAGAAGTGGTCAATTTATCTGGCCAAATGATCAAACCAGTTTGAGGAGCTAGCCGGACGGGTCGGTGGGAGTGTCTGGCCAGTGCCTGGTTTTGCACCACGCACCATGAGAGCAGAGAGCATGGGACCCGAACACCTCCTTCATGGTGTGACCCATCACCACCCTCATGACAGATGGGGAGCCCATCCAGACAGCCCCCAGAGAATGGGAGCACGTAAGAGGTTCCAAAGTTTAAGCGCTGGTCAACTTGGGAAATAAGCTACATTGTCTAATACAACTTCTATCGAATGTACTTGGAGCAGTGAAAATTCATCGTAGTTTATTTTGCTCGGTAATGATGCAAAGGCTCCCTCCCCCCATACACACACACACACACACACACACACACACAAGAAAGGCAACCTAGAGCATGTGCAACTAGGGCTCCAGTGGGAGGAAAGGGCACGGCATCTAGAAATCTGAACATGTCTTCACACCGTCATCGTTTTTGTGTACTCGCAGCTGAGGCAAACAATTTTTACTGACATGGGGTCATCTGAGAATCACTTGGAGATCGTAACCGGTTTCTTTCATAAATAACTATTTGCTGCAAGGATACCGATGGCACCCAGAAATTTTGGATAAAGTGCAGTTTCACTTTTGTGACTTCTTTGTTTTAAAAAAATCATTCCCATCTCATACACACAGGTTAAAAACACATTCCTTTGTGTCCCTCCTTCCTCCCCCTCAGGGCTGATTTCATGCTGAACACCTTAAGTGTTAGGCTATTCTTACTTTGTTTTCTGAATGTAGGATCTGGGGCCAGGAAGGAAGGGTGCAGAGGGGGAAGTATAATTTTAATTGTTATCTCCAAATTGGAAGAAATTACCACTTTAATCCCTTTCACCATCCAAGTGTACGTGGGCCCAAATTTGTCAGCATTAGAATTTCTTGAAACAATGCAATTAAACTGCAACATATTTCCTAACATTCTTAATTAAGACAGTAACTGAAAAATGTAGATTAACAGAAGTTACTGTTTTTATCAACACATTTTCTTTCCCGCCACCATCACATCCCCCTCCCCCCATCCCTTTTTGCTTTAAATGTCTGATGTCAGTTTCGTCCGCATGTACATTATGCACATGGCACCGAAGAAACAAAGTAAAAAATTCTCTTTTAATTCTGAGCGGCATGCCCAGCGCCACATGCACTGTCTGTTACATGTCGCTTCTTATGAGGTTCATGCTGGGAGTTGCTTTTTAAAGGCAAAGTGTTTCTGAAGGAAAGAGTTCAGGTTGCGCAGATTGTGTTAGAAAAACCCCACTCTCTCGGAGTGGAATTAATACACTGTTTATTCTGTGCGGGCTCAAACTGGCAGCGTGTGCAAAAGTTCAAGAGTATCTGGGAATTGAAATATGGATGAGAATTTGAGAGTGAGTACAGACAAAGCAATGGGAAGTATCATTGAGAGTGACACTGAGGGTACCTTTATGAGGGAAAGTAAGTATGAGCCACTGTGTCCAAAAACAGTGCTGCTTGAATTGTTTTCACGGAATCAGAGAGTCCTGTTTCTCAGGGTACATTTTAGGACAGATCGCCAAAAAGCAAAACAAAAACCAAAAAAAAACAGTTGGGTTGTTGGACAATAATGGGAGGGCGGATAAAGCAATGTCATACCCAGCACCTTTTAATTTTCATTTCCTTGAGCTCTTCAGATGTGTGGCACTTTCAATTAAGTGACAGGAGCAGCTTAATCACTAACAGAAATTAAAGCGGGCCTTAGTATTTCTTCAGCCTATTAGCCAAGGTGTTTTTCCTGTTCCAAACTGAGCCCTCCACAATCATCATCAAACGATTCGTGTTTGGTTCACAAATAAGGACTTAAAAGGTAAGAAAAGCACAGTCAGACAGCACCTTTCCCAGCCCAAGGAAACCAAATTTTTTTTTTCTCACTGCTGCTCAGGGGAAAGAAATGGGACGTGAGCTTGGAGATAATGAGGCTGTCGCCCATCTCCTCCCTAGACTGCCAGGTCAGCTTAATCCTGTCCTTCCGCTCAAGCGCGGAGTCCCCCGTGCCCCGCGGCCAGTGAAGCCACCTTGGGGGCGCAGCAGGTGGGGCGCCACCCAGAGCTCGGGGCGGGTGGGAGCCGGTGGGTTCCGGGAGCGGGAGCCGGGCGCCCCCCGCACCTGCAGGAGGGACACCCCAAGCCCCAGGCACGCTTGCAGGTGGCCTGAGAACAGGTGCACCGCGGGCGCGCAGGAAGTGGCCAGCATGCGCTGGGAGGCTGGCTGCAGGCTCCAGGGCGCCTGACTTGGTCCACAGGATTTCACTACAACTCTTAAATGAAGCCTGTCTTTGGCAGCCTCTAAGATGGGGTGGGGTGGGGGGGGGCTGTACATATGACAACTACTACCTTCTGTTTGGCAGTTGCTCTTTTCTAAAGCAGGAAATTATTCCTGGGGATGATTTAGTGCAGGGTCCTCCCATTGCCCTGGGGGTCAGGGGTTGGGAGGATGCCCCTGTTCGGCACCTACACCTTTTAAAATGCCGGTTGGCAGCCCATGGGGAGAGGCACTGGCAGGATAAGGCTGTCCGCAGCCTCCCACCACTGTCCCCCAACACTGGCCCAGCTGCCTGACCTGGAGCCCCTCACCTCCTGCCTCATCACCACCACCGAGGAACCTATAGAGTTTAAATGCTCTATGGATGACTTAGCATGCCTGGGGTTTCTTCTTAAAGCCTGGCCCTGCTCCGTACAGGAGCTTCCTAGTCTAGTTAGCAGAGGCTCATCTGGGGGCGGTGACCCAGCATGGCTGTGGGATCAGGGCCTGAGCCCCCAGGAAAGCCCCTCCTTTCCTTCCTCCTCTTTCCCTTCATTTAGGGAATCTTAATTTAGGAAGGCTGCCTGTTTTGCTGGTTAGGAACACCAACCCACTGGGGTAGAGAGAGCCCCTGACCCTCTCTGCAACCATCCTTGGGGACGCTCCCAGCACCCTGAACTGAACCTGCTGCCTCAAGGACTGTGTGCCTCGGACACAGCCAGTTCTGCTTGGAGCACCTGAAACTTGACGATGACAGGAGGCAGGGGCGGCCTGCCTTATTCCAGAGCAGTCTTAATATCCATTCTCCCTGCCCTCTTCCTCAGGGCCACAGTGGCCTCCTGAGCAACCTGGGGCATTTTCACTACTGATGCTCTTTTTTTAAAAAGAGAGCGAGAGAGAGAGAGAGAAGAATGAGTGTTGGAGGCCTAGACTGGTTCTCTAGCCACCTTTAAAATTCAACATTTCACAGACCAAACATGAAACCACGGATGGAATTGGTTCCTTCTCCTCCACGATGGCAGGCAAGCGGGCAGGATCAGCCTCTTGCTTCTGCTGCCTGAGCCCTCCAGTGCGGCCGCCCGCACTCCTCTGTTCTGCTGGCCCTTGGAGCTGGAGGACTTCTGCCACCACATTATCCCAGCACTCATCCCTGGGTGGAGGACCCCCTTTTACTAAATGATTTATTACTCTTAGCAGAATTCCTCTGGCTGCAGATTTTATTTCTGAGTCACTCTGTTCAGCTCAATTGGTCGCCTTCAGTTACCGTGGCAACCAGCAGATGGGGTTCTTTGACAAGGGTCAGCGGGGAGGCTGTCTGGGTATAGACTCTAGATGGAAGAGGAGCTAAATAAAAAGCTTTCAGCACTGACAGTTCCATAGTGGATGGCCAGGAGTACTTATCAAATTACTTGCATTAAAACCTAATTAAGATGCGTGCCAATCAGTGTACCAGAGTGATCGGATCTGGTTACTTACTCAATCACACCTCTGTGACCAGTTCGCTCATCTCAAGGATGGTCGGACATGCAGGAAATAGAGAGCAGGCTCAGGACAGTGTGAACGTGCTAAGTCCAGGACCGCTCCCAGAGGGTCTGAGCATCCGGGAGCCCCAGGGGGACCTCGCTGGAAACAAATCCTCATGCAAACACCGTGCTGTGGCATAAACTCCAGAGGGTTGAGGGCGACGGGGTGGCTCAGTCGGTTAAGTGTCCGACTCTTAGTTTTGGCTCAGGGCATGGTGTCACGGTCGTGGGATCGTGCCCTGCATTGGGCTCCATGCTCAGCGCAGCGTCTGCTTGGGATGCCCATTCACTCCCCCTCTGCTCCTCCTCCGCTCCAAATAAATAAACAAATAAAATCTTTAAAAACAAAAAATAACTCAAGAGGGCAACTGGGCAGGAGCCTCATGCATTCTGATAGTTCCATGTCTGCTTTTAAGACACTTTGATTGCATTACAAATAGCATTCATCAAAATAAAACTGGTCTTTTCATTGTGCCACATAAAGGCTACTAAATAGACATGATATCTAAGCGCAAAGGATCTTTTTTGGTAAAAGAGGAAAAGGTACAGTTTGGAATCAGTTGACAGAATTGGAAACCGATAGATTAGATAAAGGTCTTACATCCCTGTTGTGGTTGCTGAAGTTGCTGATACACTGTGGTCTACAGGAGTGTCTTTATCATGAAGACATACACAGAGGTCTGGGTTCATGGGATTCGCTGTCAGATGCCTCTAACAGCAATACAAAAATACACGTGTGTGTGTAGGGGTATGTGGGGGGGGGAGGGAGAGAGAGAGCAGAATAATAAAGGTGTTTAAATGATAACAGTAGGTGAAGTTGGAGAAGGGATATTCTTTGTACTGTTTTGCAACTTTTCATAAGCATGATATTATTTCCAAAATAAACAGGTTTTCAAAAGAGGGTGCCCAAGGTTAGGTGGGGAGTAAAACAAGAGGCAGTCTGGGTTTTGCTGCTCGGGCTTCTAAATGGCTATGAGCCAGGTGTGGCCTGGGTTCTACTCTGCAAACATTGGACTTTTCAGCCGTTTTCACTCCGCTGTCCTGTTTCATTTTGCCCCGTGGAGCTGGGCTCTCCCTGACTGCTTCTGCTTTAAGAAGAGCTGGCAAAAGGTGACTGAGGCCTGAGGCAAGCGGTTCCCTAGCTTCTTGACACATCGACTCCGGTCCCCGCTGTTTCATGGTGCAGGATCCCTTCTTCCTGCCACCCCCCCTGCCCCAGGGGATCACAGGCTCAGCCTGCGTCACATGGCACTTGCTCGTCAGGACGACAAGGCCATGATGCAGCAGATGTTCTCGGCATTCTGTGGGGAAGCTGAGGCTCATTTCCAGAGGAAGCTCTGCTTCTAGCAGTTGCTCTGTGTTCCAGTGTTCGAGGCCACAGGGACATGAGGACCTGGCCTGCAGCGAGCTTCCCGCGTGGGTCTCTGGAGCTCTGCGGCTCTATGTGTGCACCCTTCATGCCCACACCAGTCCGGACTGGTCAGTGTGGCGTCTAGGCCAAGGAGTCCACAAGCTGGTGACAAGATAAGAACAGAAAAGGTGTTTAAGATTTTTTTCTTTAACATTTTGCTTATTTATTTGAGAGAGAGCATGAGCCCAAGCAGGCAGAGGGACAGAGAGAGAGGGAGAAACAGACTCCTTGCTGAGCTGGGAGCCCGATGTGGGACTCGATCCCGGGACTCCAGGATCATGACCTGAGGGGGCTGGACTCAAAGACCCCTAAGATCATGACCTGAGCTGAAGGCAGACACTTAACCAACTGAACCACCAGGTGCCCCTGTGTTTAGAAATTCTTTTTTTTTTTTTTTAAAGATTTTATTTATTTGAGAAAGTGAGTGAGAGCATGGAAGTGGAGAAGGTCAGCGGGAGAAGCAGACTCCCTGTGGAGCTGGGAGCCCGATGTGGGACTCGATCCCGGGACTCCAGGATCATGACCTGAGCTGAAGGCGGTGGCTTAACCAACTGAGCCACCCAGGCGCCCCTGTTTAGAAATTCTTATCGGTGCAGCAGTGTTGTGTGGTTCCAAATAAGCTGGCAATAGAGTGGAAATGTAAAAAGGAACAAAAAGCAAAGTCCAAACTGGCTCCCTCCCCGAAGCCGAGTGGCAGAGAGTGCTGGCCAGGGGTCTCCCCCACCCCTAGGCCTCAGAGAATAGGTCACCCAGGGGGTCATCTTTCTCAAGCTCCTTACCTCAAATCCTTACTTTGTTTTAGTATGGAACCCTTTGTTGTAGTATGGAATAGAAGTGAGGCCTTTTTCGAAAGGATTCAGCACTGGATTTGGAGTCAAGGGACATGGGTTTCAGTCTTAGATCTGCTGCACACAAGCTGTGTGGCCACGAGCCTCAGGTTCAGCATGGGGGGCTGGACTCAAAGACCCCTAAGTGCCTCTCGGCTCTCACATGACCTGGTCCTTCTGAAAGGAAGAGCAGGGGGCTTTCCCTCACTCACACCCCTAAGGAGGCCCCGGCTCCACCTCTGCAAGTAGCCAAGGCTGACTGGAAATTTGAGCGAGTGAAAAACTAAAGGGGCGCCATGGGAATGTAGTTCCCTTCGCTGGGAATGTAAACTGTCCCCAGAACTGCAGGATCTTTAGAACGAATGACTCTGTTACAATCACCGCAGAACAGGGTGGGTGTAAGCAAAGGACATTTAAGTGGCAAAGCAGCCATCAAAACTGCCTTCGGGTTCCAAGTGAGGGTGACGGGCTAGCCTGTGTCCTGGACTCCTCACCACGTGCCTTCCTCTCACCAACTCTGTGCAGCCACATTAATAAGACAGGCTTATGGAAATTGTAGAAAGCGATTTTCAGGTATTGGAGCCAAGTGTACAACTTTACACTTGTTGTAAAGTGAATCTGGCTTATTCGCCAGTTGGTTACCTAGAGTACGTAGGAGAGCGGTGGGGTTTTCAGGCCTGCACTTGGGCAGCAGGTGTTGTTAGGACTAGAGCTGACTGCGGGGTTTGAGGATGGGGACACAGCAAGGCTGCGTAGGGTCTGGGTGCCGTGGCTTCAGGACTCAGTCATCCCCGAGCCCAGTGACCGGCGAACTCTCTCGCTCAAGGGTCAAGTCATCAACAATTCATGGAATGTTTGTGTGTCGCAAAACGATGTTTTTCTTGTGTTTTTTTTTAAATTAGTCATTGGAAAACGTAAAACCACCCTTAACTTGCAGACGGTACAAAAGCTGGGCCCTGGGGTATGAGGTTTGCTGACCCTCGTTCTAGCTTCCTCTCTAAGGTCATGTGGGAGGAAACGCATCGTGATCACGTGCTTTGCCTAACTTCTCATGACTGACATCCAGGCTTGGGAGTAGACTAGGACAGTTTTCATGTGGAGAGTTGGCTGTTCAAGGATCAAAGCTGGATCCACGGGGGAAAAAATCATTCTTCATGAGAACTCATTTTGTATGCGGGAATAATACTGGGAATTACCGTGTGCCAGTGGTTCCTATACTTGAGAAGGGACCAGAATCACCAGGGGGCCTATGAACACATACCCTACTTGGCCGCACCCCAGAGCTGCTGATTCGGGGGGTCTGGAGGTGTTCTGTTCTCAGTTCTAGAAATGGAGAATGTGAGGTTTACGGAGATCAGGCCTCCTGCCCGAGGAGAACAGGTAGCTCGTGGTGGCATTTTGAAGTCAGATCTCTGCATCCAAGTGCAGCAGGCACTTGTCTTTTAAGTTAGTGGTGAATTTCAATAGTGTATTTTGGGTTATTTAGCGTGTATGCTATGCTCTTTGGAAGTTACCACCTATGAAAGCATACTGATACTATAGATGAATCACAGGTCGGTATAAAGAGTGTCCGTTGGTGAGGAGTTTGTTCATTCTGATACTTTTATCCAGCACAGCCTCGGTGGCAGGCACCTGGCTATGTGCTGGAGATGGAGAGCTGAACCAGACCCCATTCCTGTCCTTAGGGAACCCCGGGCGAGTTCGGTGGGAGTGGAGACAAGCCGCGACGATAGTAAGTGGCTGGGAGCACAGTGGCGGGGATGGTGGGCTGCAGAAAGATACGGAGAGTCGAGGGGCCAGTCTTGAGAGGGAGTTGGAGCCGTGTGGACTGGAAGGATGAGGGAGGACGTGGTACGGAGCCCTCGGAGTCAGGCCACGGGAGGTGGTCCCAGCACGACAGAGAGTCACAGAGTGACGGCCATGTCGTGTGTGGTCTCGTCATCCTGGCTCTCGCCCTATTTGTTGTCCCAGCGTGGACAGATGACTAAGGTCTGTGCCTGGCTCTTCTTGAGGAAGGAAAGGAATGATGCGAATGGTAGTCATACCTCCCCTTTGGTATTGTTAGGAGCATTAAATTAGCGAATGTGAAATGCTTATTATTCCCTGGGGATTACTAGAGAAGTGAGTGTTTTGTAGTCAGATATTTGCACCTTTAAAATCCATATGTTGGTTGAAAATTGTCCTTCATTTCCATGAGGAGCACCAACCCCCTCCCATGCCAGTGAAATCATGGGTCAGAGCACTTGGGAACACTTACCTAAGAAGGGGAGCGCAAATCTTTACTTGTAGCCGGAGTGACCAAAGGAAGGGGCTCCGGTCTGAAAACAAATGAAAGACATTTGGCCAGGAAAAAAAAAAAGACCCCACAGTAGTCGGTAGGAAGCTGCTGGATGAAAATTGAGGGAAACAAAAACCTCTCATCTACAAAACACGTATTTCTGGGGAGACTGGCCACCTCTGGAGGAAGAAGGGGGGGCCTGAGGATGACTGTGTGGGCGGTGACCCCTGGGGGCTTGTACCAGCTTCACGAGTGTTCATTTGATTATTATACCTCATAACTTATTTATACACTGCATATATTTTGTATGTATCACATACAACATGAAAAAATTTAAATATATGTATTCACTTGCTTTCACAGTATTCATAGCAAATGAGTGTCTGAAGCATAGGACGGAGCTTGCAGCTCCACTGCTTCTATTTTGCATAAGCTATCTTACCCAGCCCACTCAGCTCTAGAAAGTTGTTTTGTATTGCGCCACTTGCTCCCTCTTATCCTGAAGTCTTGCATATTTAAAAGAAAAAAAGTTGATTTGGATCCTGCTGGCGGGATGTGGAGAGGAATCGCGGTGGCATCAGCAGACCTGTGTCCAGACCCCGCATAGAGCATCGGCTGTGTGGCCTTCCGCAACCCAGGCCTGCTTGTTCCCATGGTAACCATGGCCCCACCTGCCCGTAACCCCGCTGGAGACTTGCCCCCGCCCCCCACCCCCCCCCCCCACCGTTGACTGCTCTGCTGTGCCCCAGCCTGGCTGCACTTGCTCTCCTCTCCCCCCACACCCACCCACCCCCACTTCTGCCCAGTGGTGCAGTTACACACCCACAGTCCTTAAGGAAATGGGCCCTGCGCCTGCAGCCCAGCCCAGGGTAGACAGTGGCCAGGGAGGGCCCTTCGTCACAGACTGGCTGAGCCCTTGGTGCCCTCAAGGGCAGGGGCGCACCAGCTGCTTCCTGGGGAGGGCTGGCCACCTGCCCCAGACCACTGCTCCACTGGGTGCCCTGACCGCACAGGGCAGATGTTAAGTAAGTCCTGGGGGCATCTGGGAGGGACAGAATAGCTGCCTGTGGCAGAGATGAGCTGCATGCAGTCCTTGGGTGAGAAGGTCCAGGTCAGGGATTGAGCTTTGAAATCAGAGGATGCCCCCTCTCTCTCCAGCGCTGCACAGCCTGTGTGCAGTTTGCAGGCTGCCGAGGCCTCCTTCTTGCAGGAGGGGCTGCTGCCCATGCAGACTCCGACGCAGGCCTGGGGAGGGCTGCCCCAGTCTCTCCTCTAATTCCTCCGTGCCATGGGGAAGAAATGGCTCAAAACGAGGAACCCAAACAGAACAAGAAATTGCAAGCTCTCAGAACGCCACTTAAGCTGAGAGCTAAGCCTTGAAAACAGGAGGGATCCTGCTCCAGGCAGAGGGACGCCCCCTCCCCACCCCAGCGCTGAGAACGTAGGCAGGAAAGCAGAGGGGCTTCTGGGTGGCTGGAGAACGGGAGTCCCCGTGGGGCCACGATGGGGTGAGATTGTCCAAAGGGTCAGGGTGCCTGTGTCCATGTGAGAAGCCTCTCTCTCGAGGCTCAGCCCTTATTCCCCTGCCCCTGCCATTGTGCTCACCCTTCACAGCAGCTCCCTGGCCACACCTCGTCACCTCGTTTCTTTTCTCCACAAACACCTGTGTCCTCCAACCAGGCCAGAATGGGGAAGGCAGTGGATCAGGGGCTTCCCACTGCTCGCCCTGCCGGCGAGGGGGGCCCCAGTCTCTGCTGTGGGGCCTTCCTGCCTGAGGAAGCCTGCACCCTTTGCCTCAAGGAATCCCCCTCTCCTGCCCACCGGCTCAAGCCCTTTCCATCCTCTGCGCCCCTCTTGCTCCCTTGCCCTCAGCCAAGCCATTCTCCCCCTCTCCAGAACAGTCTCACCTCTTCCTGTAATCAGGCTTCTGCCACACCTCCCTACTGGCAGGTGGGCAGCCGTGGCCAGCACGCCCGGGGCCTGTTCCAGCAGCAAGTGGCATCTCACAAGATGCCCCCTCTTCCTCCTGGGAAGCCTCTCTTCTTAAGCTCCAGGTTCTCTCCTGGCTTGCCTCCTTCCTCGGGTCTTCTGTCTCCATGGCTCACTGGCCCCCTGTCCCCTGCTACCCTGTAAATGTGTCCTTTCCTGGCCCTCTTCCCTCTCACTGCAGCAGACGCATGTCCCTGGTAACTTACAGGGGGGCTTGGGTGCCTATATATAGATTTTTAAATATTTATGTATTAGAAAGAACACATGGGCGCCCAAGCAGGGAGAGGAGCAGAGGGAGAGGGACAAGCAGACGTCCCGCTGAGCACGGAGCCCAACTTGGGGCTCGATCCCAGGACCCTGACAGCATTACACACGCAGAAACCAAGAGTCAGATGCTCAACTGACTGAGCCACTCAGGTGCCGCAGGGACACCTGCATTTTTAACAGACTTGAAAACCTCCGCCAGGCTTTCCTGGGTGAATCTTGCCCCACGTTCACGGCCACACCTCTCAGCAGGTGTAGCCCACACAGTTGGACATCCAGCCAGACCTGACCCAGGCCCCAGGCCACACACCTGCTCGGTGGGTGTGCGGCTCAGAGGTGCTTCCCCCTGACCGCAGAACTTCTACCCCAGGCCTGTCCCTCCTCCCATCCTCTTTCCCAGGGACCACCACCGCCCGGAGGATGAGGTCCACATCGGTTGGATTGGCTGCAAGGTCCTGGCTGCAGGACTGGGGTAGAAGTTGACCCTGCGAGCAGCCTGGGGATTCGCCCCCTCTGGGTCCGCAGACAGCATGGCTTGCAGCGCCTCTTCTGTGGGGAGCCCCGCCCCCTCCCAAGTCAATACCCATTCCACTTTCGCATCCTGACTTGCGGGCTGAGGGGCCAGAACCAGCCATTTTTCCTCTTCATGCCTGGGTTTCCTCGTCCTTAAAGTGAGGGCAACACTAGTTCCGGCCTTGAAGGATGCGTGTGAGCACTTAGCGCAGCGCCTGGCACATCGTCAGCGCTCCGGGGACGAAGGTCTGTTTCCTGGAGAGGCACTGGCCTCCTGGACCCTGTACCTACCCTATAGGACTTCACCCAGGAGAGGCGCTTCCCAAGAAAGCATTAACCGGTTAGTTTGTTGAATCAACTCAGTGAATGAACTGTTTCTTAACCATAGTTAAGAACACGTCCGAGCTCCAGTGCGTCCTAAATGCAAGTTCCCTGAATCTCTCAGCTTCCATGTCTCATCTGTCAAATGGGATTTGGCACCTACCTTTTAATTCAATAATCCGTGCAGGGGGACAAGGACAGCGTACAGGGCTGTGCAGTGTTTGGGGCAAGCTGTTCCAAGAAATGACTTGTTAATTAAAAAAAAGTCTTCCCACTATTCATAAAACACCTTGTGAGAGCTGCTGTTGAAATTTATTTCCTTAACTGAGTCCCATTTATCTAAAATCTGGGTTTCTTTGTCTTTTAACGAAATGTGGGTGTGGGGTTGTTGGTTTTTTTTTTTACCTTTTCTGAGCTTGTGATTCACTTCGTTGCTGCACGTGGAGGGACCTAATAGAGGCTGCCCGTGAACAACAAAGGGGCATGTCTTTTCAAGATTGACTGCCCAGGCCCTTTGTGTTGGCTCCTGCTGTGAGCTGGGGGGGGGGGCACCCCAGGTGGGGCCTGGGTGCTCTCAGGTAATCTCAGCAGGGGTCTGAAGCCTACGGTTGGCAAACCAGTGCCAACGGAGCCTGGCCTAGGTCCTGGGGCCTCCAAGGGAGGAGGGTCCAGGCAGGAACTGGCCCCATTTCTGGCTGTGCTGGCCACGTGGCCGGCATTTTGTGCTGCGAGAGCAGGGTTTGGCTCAGCTCCTCGCTCTGGATCAGGCAGCCACGTCTTTCCAGGAGCCCAGAAACACACACTGAAGCCATCAGTCCACAGGACTGCTATCCCGTTTGATCAAAACACAGGAAGGGACCACATAGAGAAAGTCCACTCCTGGCGCCTTGTTGTCTTGAAGCCTTACTGTGTCATCTCTTCATCCCCTGTTTCTGTTACATTGGTTTCCAGCAAGCATGAAGCCAGTGGGCTACCCTAGCACGTAGCCTGTGGCTGTCTCACACCCAGGACTTGATTGGAGGGGGAAAGTCACCCAAGGATTTGGACAGCTCAGCGGCTGCTGCTGATGCTTTCCACCTGTCAGATTCAGATATCCAAGCAGGTTGTCTGGTTCTCAAGGAAAAAGGCTCTTCTCTCATCTCTGCATCTTCTACGGGACCCACTCCAGGGCTGGACAGCGGAGTAGCTGCTCAGAGGAGCGGTGGCTGCTGGCATCTGTCAGTGGGTCAGCCCAGGCAGAGTGCCCCGCCCCCGCTCCCCTCCCCCAAGCCCGCTGGCAGGGCTCCTCTGCCGCCTGGGTGTGCTGGCCCCGCCCAGCTGCTCTCTGTCCAGGTGCGGGAAAACTCGAGGTTGGTCTGACGCCTGTGGGGTGGTTTTGAGAGTGCTCTCAGGAAGAACGGTCCTAGTGTGACAGTGCGATGGGTGGCCGTGGGGACAGAGGAGGCTTCCCAGAGTTGCAGTGCCCTGGCTTCACCAGGACCAAGGCGGGCTCACAGGGGCAAGGGGGCGTGACTGTCGTGTATACAGTATCGAAGCAGAAAACTGCTCACACTTGGATGGAAGATCGTTGTTTGGTTCTGCCAGAGCCTGATCCGGAACACTGGGAGGCCAGTCAGGGCCGGAGCCCCTGACCCTGGCCCTGAACAGCCACACACACAGGAGGGAAGAACTAAGGCCTTCTGGGGTTCCTTCCTTGGGCTTTCTTCAGAACGGGCTGGAGGCTTGAGGCCAGGGGGCGGGGCTTGGACGTGTGGGCGGGGCCAGGCTGCGGCCTCCCGCGGGGTGGGGGGGGGGTGGGCAAGGGCTGTGTGAGCATGCGCCCTGCTGCCCAGGCACAGGCTGCGTGCTTGCTGCGGTAGGAAGTAGCGAAAGGCTGGGCGTGCTTAAAAAGGGGGAGCTCGCAGAGATCGGGGTGGGGACCTGAGTTTGCTTTCGGGGACAGCCTGAACAGAGATGCCCACAAAAATCCCTCCAAGGTTGAGAAGGGCAGGCAGGGAGGGCCCACAGTCGGTGCCGTCTCGGAAATGGGCAGGCTTGCAGGTGGCACAAGCATCTGGGAGAGCATGAGCAATACTAGCATGTCATTAGGTTTCCCAGAATGCAGTTTTACCTGCCGGTGCCGCCTCCCTGCTGGGTTGGGAAAGGAGTCTGCCCACCCCAAGGCTTGCGTCCCTGCCCTTGTCAGTGCTCCGTTATGCTGGGAGCGGACCAGAAGCTTGGCCGGCCGCAGGAAGCCTTAACCTGAGGGCAGCCTGACGCCGGTGTCTGCACAGGACGCCGTGGCCTTGGACTCAGTGAGTGCTGGACCTGTGGCCTGGAGTTTGAAATGCACCTTGAGCGTTCAAAATCCTTTCCTTGTGAAAATAACAAGTTAATTTCACCATGGATGCTTTTGGTCAGGGAGGAAGGGTGCATGTAGGACACAGCCAGATTCTTTCCAGAACAGTGCTGGGTAGTTGTGCAACTCTAAATTTAATACAAACCCTACATTTCCAGGGGTGAGTGTGCTGTAGGAAGCCGACTGTGGACAAATGAGGATAATAGTTTGAGTGAATTAGCAAGTCTGGAGAGGAGGGCCCATCAGCAGAATGACAAATTTAGGATCTTTAAAGACATCTGGTCAGCGATGCCGGAGCTCATGATTGACTGAGTGATTAATAATGGAAAACCCTTAGTCCAGTGTTTCTGCTGTCCCTCGCCCACTTCCCCAGCCAGGGCGGGCTGTCTGCTGCAGCCGGCCACAGACGTTTCCCGCTGAACAATGGAGACATTTAGGCCCCTTGTCCTCGACCTCTGTTTAAGATTTTGGTTTTTCTTCTAATCCGACTTATCTGTGTGTTTCCTCATTGACAACTCCAGGAGAAGGAGGATTCCCTTTCACATTTGATACGATTCCATTCAACTTAATCAATGCTTCATTCCAAGAGCCTGCTGCTGGCCAGTGCCTCGCCCCTCAGGGTCACCTGGATTTACAGCTCCTGGTTCACTAACCAGGGCTTCCCTTGGACACAGACAGCAGTGGGACGCACTGAAGGGCTGAAGTTGCCCATTGTCCCCTCCGCCCCCTGCAGCCCGATGCCCCTGTGTCTCATAACCCACCCCTAACTCTGTGGTGGAACTCTCCCTGCAGGCTAAAGCAGCTGGACAAGCACAGCCAGGCCACGGCCCAGCAGCTGGTGCAGCTTCTCAACAAGCAGAACCAGCTTCTGCTGGAGAGACAGAGCCTGGCTGAAGAGGTGGGACGGCTGAGATCCCAGGTACTGTGCAAACCCTGCACTGGTGGGGGGCGGTTCTTGGGGCCGGCTCACCCACCAGAGAACACAGTGGTGTCTGCGTGTGGGGCTTTTTCTCGTTCCTTGTTTCGGGCCTGTGTTGTGACATGTGCAATCCCCAGGACTCCATTGGGCAGCCTGTAAGCTGGCAGGGGGATCCTGAAGCTCATGCCGGGCATGGTGGGGGACACGGATGTGCAGGCCATGGGCCTGCCCTCTTCAGAGAGCTAAAGTTCATGTACAAGAACAACCCTCGATTCAATAGGCCTCACTGAGTGCCGAGCTGTGTGGCTCGTGGAAGGAGGCAGAGGGCTATAGTGGTGAGCAGGCTTTTTGCACCCTGGGGTGTGTGTGTGTGTGTGTGTGTGTGTACAGTTTGAACTGGCTGAGGAAAGAGTGGCTGCCAGCTGGGGGAGCCTTGGAGAGTGGACCCCAGGAGTGTTGTCCAGCGGTGCTGCCTGTGGAGCACGCACTCACTCTTGTTACCCTTGGACGAGCCTGCAAGGTCGATTGTTGTCTCCACTTTGCAGCTAGGGAAACTGATCCTCCAACAGCCTGCACAGCTAGCAAGTAGGGACTCTACAAATGACACCTAAGGCTGACGCCACAGTCCAGGCCTTCCCTGTTGAGGGTAGATCTGGGGCCACCCAAAGGGATCATGGAGGGAAGAGAACACCCTGGTGAGTCACCATGTGGTGTGAGGCCTTTTCCCCTAAATGGCTTCTCTTCCTGTCAGAGAGGCTGTATCTTTTGCCCCATCAAACAATGTGTTAGGTAATGAGGTGGTCCAGGGACTGGCTTTGGTCTCTGTCTTGTTCTAGGATCCTGTATTAGGATGGCCCCCAGGCGCCCACACAGTGAGGGGCACTCTGCCTGGGCTGACCCACTGACAGATGCTTGGATTGATTCATGGGAAAATGCCTCTGGAAATAACAGTGGGAAACTGTCTCTCATTCTTCCTTCAAAATGTGCTGAATGGGTATCGGGGAGCTGCTCTCCACTGAGGGAATTTTCTCAGAAACCCTCACCAGGTACCACTCCTTTCTCCACGTTAAGAGACCACCCTCAGTGCCAGGCGCTGGACTACGTGCGGCCTGGGGTTGGGGACCCGCCTGTACACCGCGCCCCCGGTGCCCTGACCCTCTCACACCGCACACCATGGTCGGGCTAGAGACATGCAAATCGGTAACTGCGAGGAACAGGGACTCAGGGCCTCTGTTCACATACACCCAGAATCAGCATTTTAACAAGCTGGTTGGGTAATTCTGAGGGACACAGAGCTTTGGAGGCCCCAAAGGGCTCAGGCCCGACCCCGGCCACAGCCTATCTGGGCAGGCCTTGCAGGAGGCCGTGCGTGGAGCCAGCAGTGGGGCCCCCAGCTCTCCAGGCAGGTGACCAGGCTCCTGTCATATGCAGTAGAGGGACAGGTGTTCCTAGCATGAGCGAATCCTTTGGCTCTAGGAGCCAAGAACCACTTCAGAGTAAGATTTGTGGGGATTCTTCTGTCCAAGCTCCAAGCACATGGCAGTTTCCTGTCGATTCTGGACCAGATCATTATCATGTAGGGTTTCCCTTCTAACTCCCATCTGCCCACCTCACAGCCACTCAGATCTTAACATGGACCATCAATGCTTAGAAACCTCTTCCAGGGCTTTAAAAACCTGATAACTGCCAAATAGACTGCAAATTTTTTCATAAAATGCATTTAAAAAAACCAAAACCCCAACCTCAAAAAGTCCTCAGAAAAACGAGTGGGTCTTTCTTCTCTTGCCTGAAGCCACATAGATGATTTGACCATCTTGAGTTATCTGATCCTAGCCCATCTGGCTCATCTCTAAAGGGATCTTTCAGATTCAAATAGTACATTTGGAGTTATTTTAATATGAACACGACAAAAGACATTTCATGGGGGGACTGTTGGCTTTCAGTAGCAAATGCTAGTGTTCAAAGAAGGGGCAAGGGTCCAGTTTTGCAAGCTGTCTGCAGAGCATCGAAACCAAAGGCCAGCTCGTTCTCCCCAAGTGTGGCATTAGACCTACTTCAGCCATGGAATCATGTGGAATTGTGAGTTTAGCTTCTGGCCCTTGAAGTGAACAAGGCCGCTGTGGGGACAGTGGAGGGCAGCTCCCTGCTGCGAGCTCCCAAGTGACCAAGCCCATTCCCTGTTTCCCTGGAGAGACATTGGTTCATCTGTTCATTTAGGGATGAAACGTTTAGCTAAAGGCATCGTTTTCTCAGTCTGCACGGATTAAGCATAAGGACTTAATTGCACAGGTCAGACTCTCAAACTCTTTGTCCACCTGATGCTGAGTCCCAGGCCTCTGGTTTGCTTCCAGGTCCCGAGCCCTGGGCCCTGGAGCAGATGACGGGCCTCGGGTTGGTCTGCGGCCCCTGAGAAGAAACAGCGACGTCTGTTCAGAAGGCCTTACTATTCTCGGTCGTTTCTGCTTACATTCTGAAACCCGCACAAGAGTCTGGCCGAGAGAGCTGGTCACAGTCCTAACTAAGCTGCGTGACGTTTTTAACCTTGAGAATTGCCGCCTTCCCCTCTCACACCGCTGGCGTGCAGGCCGTGGGCGGGCCAAGTGGGCCTGGCTTGGGGCTTCTCATCTGCTGTGTTCTTCGTGTGACTAAATGCAGTGGCTTTGTTATTCTCCTGCCTCACGCTGCAGGCGGGGGGACTTCTAGGAAATGGCTTTCAAAATGTCCTAAAATGGCTGGTCATTGTGGAGGAACGGAGCCCCAAAGCCCCCACCCAGCCTGCCTGCAAACAAGGCCCCACAGCACCTCCCTGCACACAGGCCCTATTGCTTCTTCTTGGGGGAGCAGAGACTCTGGCTGGGTCTCAGGGTAGTGATGATGGGGCCTGGTGGCTGGGAGCAGGGTCAGTGTTCTGGGACCCGGTGCCCAGGGCTCTAACATCTGGCCAGGGAGGATGACGCCAGCTGCTCAGGAAATCAGTCTCTTCTTGGGGAGAATGGCCACTGAGAGACAGAAGGTGTCCATTCAGAGGAGGATTTTAATACCCCCGGGAGTTTGTGGAGGAAATACTGAGCAATGACTCGGGGTTCAGATCTGTGTTTTCTGATACCCGCCTTCCCCATGGGCCCTAGGGCTCCGTCCTCAGTGCTCAGTCTGGGGAGGGCCTCCCTGCCAGTGTCCCTGCAGATGAAGCATCTCTACAATTAGGGTAAGGCTGGCTTATCAGTGATTAATCAGTAGGCCCTGTGACTTTTGAGCATTCTTGGCAGTGAATTGACTTTTTAATGTGATTCAAACTTGTGCTTGGATCCACATGTGATTATATTCAAAATCATGGATATTATCTCATTACACCAAAGGAGCCAGCAAGAGAGTTGAACTGAGCAAAGAAGCAGGAGGAGGGGAGGCAGGGCCCACTTGTGACCTGAAGCCAGGCGCAAGGCACCATCAGAAATGGCCGCTCAAGGGACAGTCACTGGGCAGGGGTCCCGCTGAGGAGAGGATGCTTGCCGCTCTCCCCGGATGGGACCTAGAGGTGTACGCAGCTTTGCAGGGGTCCTTCTGGAGCCCTGGGGGCCTCGCCCGTCTCACGTGGGTGCTTCCCCGAAGTTAGCTACCTGCAGGACAGATGGTGCTTGAATAGAACAGCAAATACACTGAATAAAATAAATTAGAAAGCCTCCTCCTGAACCAAGATTTTTTGGAAAGAATTCTAAATAGATGAAAACAAACAATTTGATTTCAACCAAATTGTTGTTTTTTTGTTTTTATCCTGATTTTCACCCGAATTGTCAGTCTCAAAAATAAACACTGATACATTCCCAGAAAATATTTTTCAAATAAAAACTGACTCTGTTAAAGTTTGCCCTGATTCTTTCAAAACTGTGTACAAGACACTGTCAACCAAAGTGACTTGCATATTTTTTTAAATACACTTGAACATATGCAGCTAAAATGTCATTAACTCCCTGCTGCCTGAGTGTTTTTAAAGAGTGACATGAGACCCCTGGTGCTGTGCTTCCAACATGACGGTCTCATGACCCTCAGAGAAACTTCCTCAAGCAACTCAAATAGCACAGTTTAACTTTTGTGGGTTTTTTTTTCATGGAAGGCCCTGTGTGTAATTAATATTGAAAAGCACATACAGCTTCACTGAAGCCAAACTTACTCTTCCGTTTAACAGTTCACTTTGTCCAAGAGTGAATAATTTCAGAATGAGACTTAAGGAAGAAAAATAAACCGAATTTTCTGTTGCTTCAGACACTCTTGCCCCAGTTACTGCTTCCTGAGTCAGACATTACATTTTGCAATATAAATTCACAATCAAGATTTTAAAGGGAGCTAAATATTTTAATCCAATTAGACAAGTGAACAAAACACTGAATATTACATGGAGTGTGGAGAAGTGGTTCTTGCCTTTAAAAGACTGTGATTCCGTCACATTACAACCCCAAATGTCAGTGTTGTCTTTATTCTTAACGCTTTCAAACATGAGGCAGCCAGAGGCTCCTCTCTCTGCTGTTGGTGACACTGTCTGTCCTTTGGGAATTCTTAAAAATCTATTTACCATGGAAACATGGCCCCTCTAAAACACAGACACCTGCCCCTGTGCAGAGGAAGTTCGCGGGATTCGCGGGATTCCAGAAAGCTGGAAGACGACATCATGGATCGCATGAGGTGTGGGACCCTGGTGTCGGCCGAGCTCCTGGGAGGAGCAGAGCAGCCCTGCACTCCAACCCCAGCCATGTGCTCCCAGGACACCCTCCCTTGGGGCTGCAGATCCCAAGTCTGACTCCAGCTGCTGTTTTCCAGAAAGCCAAAGAAGCATTGGCCCTGTCTTTGTTCTGCAAGGAAGGCTTTCCTACCTCTGCCTTTTCCTTCTGTGTCTCCTATGGACTCTTCCCACTTTGGGAGCCCAGAGTTAGGGAGTCAAGCCTGTGGACCCCATGGTCTAGGGATCCCGGAGCTTTGACTTCTGCCTGCAGAGACCTGTGGTCATCAAAGGCCCAGCCAGGTAGCCCGAGGGAAAAAGGGACCGCTGGATATGCCAGTGACCTCACCATGAACTCTGGGCTCACTGTGCACCTGCCAAAAGCCGGATTCCCAAGGTCAGCGAGCGTGTGGGCCGCTTTACTGGGCGCAAGGCAGGACTCTGCTGACCTGGAGGCAGCCTGCTGTGTGCCCTGCGGCTTCTGCTATGTCCTGGTCTGCACCCCTCCCCTACCCCCAAAGGTCACGGTTGACGAAGTTCTGTAAAGGATAGTTGAGGGCACCTTCCTCTCAGCAAACCAGTGGCCACCTGGAGTCCCCATGTGGCCCGTGTGAGCTGGCCGGCCTTTCACATCTGACTGCTGCTTGGTGCTGCAAAGATCACATTCTGTGGCTTAGCTTTCTTACCGCTCAGGACCTGGTCAAAACCAAAACCAAAAGACAAAAAGCGAACTGGCTTCCCTATAAGAGGGAGCCCCTGCATGACTCCAACTCCAGCATGGGTGACCGTGAAGCCAGCCTGGTTGGCAGGTGCAAAGAGGCCTCTGGATAAGTCCTTCATTGTCCTTCCTGTACCAGTAGGAAAAAGGGCCCAGAGATGAAGTGAACAGAACTGAGAAGTGACTGGGAGGGAACTGAACTTCTTGAAAAGGTGCTGTTCGGTCCCCGGGCCATAGGCTGCTTGGACAGGTGGGCGTCCATCCACTTCTCTCCAGGGTGGGGCCTGCAGCCTGCTCTGGCCCCCTCTAAGCAGTAGCTACTGGTGGTTTCCCTGGAACTCTGTTCACTGGGGACAAACTTGAGAATGCGCCAGCTCGATGGCAGGGCAGGATGCTTTTCTCTGATTAAAGATAGATGCTTTCTTGCCAGAGGTACAAGGAATGGGGCCATTTTTTGACCTGGCCACACAGGGACAGAAAATGTGCAGATGAGCGAGGTGGGTGAGGGTGTTGCATGTGGGGAGACTAGTGAGAGGCTGGGTGGAGGTCCACAGATGGAAACACAGGTCAGGTTGAGGCTGAGTGCACACAGTCTGTGAGCAGGGCGAGGCGGGCCAGGCATTCTCTATGGTGGGGGTTCTGGGGTGGGAGGCCCAGGGGTCCTAGAAACAAAGTCACGGAAAAGGCTCCACTGGACCCCCCGGCATGGTTGCCTGGGGGAACAATTCAGGTCACCCAGAGAGACTCATTTTTTAAACTCTGAATTTCAAGTCAAACTTCAGAAATAAACACAAAAGTCAGGGTTGGTGGAGAGAAGGTTTTATTAGGTTTTATAATAAGAACAAAGAAAATGGGGTCACAGTAGCGGGCATGTAGATGGGGGGCATTTCTGTCATCTGTGGACAGTATTTCAGAAGAGCAGCTGTCAGGGTTCCCCGTCGGCCCTCTCCTCTTCTGGAGGGCAGCCACAGACCATGGCGGATGTGGCCATGCCACCCAGGCAGTCTGCAGCAAGGGGCCGTGGTGACAGGTTGGAAGGCAGAAGGATGGAGAAGTGGTGGCCGAGGGCTCCAGTCCCAGTTCAGACCAGCTAATGTCCCACTGGCACTTGTGTCCTCACTGCCCTCTCTCCTTCAGCCAGACCATGATCACTGTGGTGTGGACAAAGGACCCAACTTTCTGGAAATAAGCACAGCTAAATAGCCCTAAGAAGTGATGCCAGATGAGTGAGATTTGGGCAGTAGTGAAAGGTTCTCTCTGGATATGCCACGGGATTGGGGGAGCACTTAGGAATGTGTTCTACCAAAGCTCCAGCAAATGGAGGGCAACACTGGCTTCAGCATTTGTAAACCAAATAGTGACATGTGCACGGAGTGTTATTCACTCAAATGTTTATGGGATGGGGTGGGCCGCCACAGGGACTGGAGATCCCGGACCAGTGAACGAGTGAAGAGCTAGTGAAGAGCTAGTGACAGAGAGATTTGGGCTGGATCCTCTCCATTTGCTTTCATCTGGGACCTCACATCTGTGCTGCTCCCAAGGGATTCCACAGGGGCCAGAGGTCGCGGGTTCCAGGGAGCGAGGTCTGAGGACTGCTAGAGACCGCCAGGGGACCGGTCGAGTGATCATCAGTTATTAGATGGGCCCAGAGCCCATGGGAAATATGAACTCATTATGTTGAAAGATGCCAATTTTCTCGAGCTTGTTTTAAAAGGATTTTTTGTGACATTTTTTTTCTTATTGCAGGTCTTTACCATTACTCTGTATGCACGTCAGGGTGGGGGGGGGGTGTTACCTTTTTTTTTTTTTTTTTTTTTGCACTATGCTTGCCATGGTTTATGTTTATCCTTGTGCTCAGACACACACATCCCACTTGCTTACTCAGTGCGCAGCCCCCACTTGTGTCCCAAGCAGGGCAGCTGTACACTTGACATTCTAATGACCCTTCTACTTAGACTTGTGCCCTAAAGACATGATCAGTGTCACACACACCAAGAGGCCTACCTGAGATGTAAACATTCCTGCATCTTTCAAGAGAGGCAACAGACTGATTTTCCTATTTCTCTTGTGTGAATTCTGATCTGTTGCTCCCTCTCCTGTCTTGGAAATTTTCAAGTAATTGTGGCTGAAACTGGGTTCTTATAGGAGCCTCCCCCACTGCCACCCCTGCTGCCAATTCTAGCTCAGGAAATCTGTGTTGGGGAGGGCAAAGGCCCCTGTGTCTTTCTGGAAGGTGGCTGCCAACCAGTCAGACCAGACTGCCCACCATCCTCAGGACCTCCCACTCCTCAAGGTCAGTGTCTTACACATCTTTGCACGCAGTGCCGGGTAGGTACACAGGAGTTACCTTGTTTTGTAGAATGGGACTGTCTACAGTGACTTCTGGCCACGGGTTAATAAGCTAATCTGAGCGGTTCTGTGGGCCAGAGCCGTAAACGATGTACTCACTTAACTATGACTCCACTAACCTATGGTCCCCTCAACCCAGTTTTCACGAGCTGGTTTTGAAACTGTTATTCCTGTTTAGAGCCAAGAGGCCAGATACATCAAATTCCCTCTTCCGGCATGTGGGAGGTGGTTTCATGTGAAAAAAATCCCTTTGTATATGTTACAATAAAGTGTCTGCTGCTAAAAACTTGGGGAGGTTTTTGCTTGTTTTGATTTCACTAGGAATGTCTCAGAGACACTTGGCCTGCATCCTGTTTTTGTTCTAGCTTCCCCAGCTGTAATGTCTGAACAGTTTTCAGTAAACAGATCCTGGCGCCAATCAGGTCTCCTTCCCTGGACAGGGAGGTGGTGGCTGTCCAGCCACACCCTATCATCGGCCTGCCGTTCCTCAAGAGACAGACATACGTCTGGGGTACAGGTTGTTTTCAGAGTTAAGGCCTTTAAAACAAAGTCATTCACCTCATGTCCCGTGGTCAAGTGGGAGTGACCAAGTGGGAGTGCGAGCTTTTCACATGTCTGGTTACCAACAGTGCCTGCATTTTTACCAAGAGTGTTTTTTCTCTGAAAACGTAGAGAAGACAAATCACAGGGAAGAACAAGATCTATTTAAACTTACTTTTTATTATCATTTTTTTCCAGTTACCCAGCATGCGACAATCTGATTGCTGACCTGGACGAAACAGAGTGAAATAAATGGTTTACAAAGAGATATTTACATTCATCTGATTTGTTCGTGAGATGCCACAGCATGCCACGACCTTCCAGAACAGTGACTGGTGCCTGGGACAGCAGCGGGCTGCTCGCTTGGCGCCCCAGCCACTGCTCGGCGGCACCTGCATGCAGGCGGCCTGCGGCTCAGCTCTGGTACCAGGCGATGAGCCCTCCTGCTATGTTTCCAGAAATGGCTTGAAGTGATGATGTTTTTAGATCTGCTCATTTGTATGCTGTTACATGTGACTTTCAATAAATGAACTTTTTAAAGACCTGAATTGTAATATTTCCTTTTTACCTTGTAGTGATGAACGAAACACACCAAAAAGGCACATATTTTAACTAGGCCAGAGGGTATTAAGGACCAGACTTTCTTCCTGTCATTCACATTTCCTTCCCTCTTCATGAGCTAGAGAGCATCCTTTAACTTCTGATGTTTTTAATCAACATCTTGTAGGACTCCATTACTTATCATCCCGCTACTCTGGGCACAGTCGGGAGACACCAGGAAGCACTGTTTATCCTGTCCACTCTGTTCACAAGGAAAACAGACAAGAAAACGTCTTTGGCTTGGTGGTGTCAGGTTTCTTCTCGAATGTGCAGTATTTGAGAGGAGCCTACTAATGTACTTCATGGAATTACAAAGTTGAATTCGAGGTCTATCGGATATTTGTACACAGATCGTTATTTTAGTTTAAGAGAGTATTTCTACTATACACAGTTAAGCCCTCAGATGCTTGAAAGTAATAAAAACTGAGCACTGAAAGTGTATTGTCTTTGAGGAGGACAATGAAGCGCTAAAGGCAAGGCTGCCAGCAGGCAGGAGGAGGCCCTGTCCATAGGCCCTACTCCTGGCTGGCGTTCCCAAATCATCACCCTCACCGGCCCCCTGCGCCCTCTCAGGATGGACACAGGGATTAGGCTTTGGAGGAGGTGGGATGATACACACACAAAGACCTTCCGAAAGTCTCTCGAGCATGTAAAAGGTTCAAGCCTGAAAAAGTAGAACTTCTACTATTTGGATTCAGTTTTTGATTTAATCCAATGTGCTAGACATCAAGGTTGTCACCTAAGATACGTTAACTGTCCCTAATTCTGTTTGAGGACAACAGTAAATAAATTACACAATATTCTACAAATAGCACCCTTAAAGAATTGTAGAGGTCACTTTATTTTAGCCTCCTGGATCTGTCCATCCCAGTGGTTTTGAGAGAAGAGCACACAAAAGAATGCCCTCAGATCTGGCTGTGTGACACACGCATGGCTGACTCTGGTCCCAAAGCCATTCCTCCACTCAGCTTACTCACGGGAGCAAAGCCAAGTTTGTACAATAGTAGGTTTATGAGGTAAAATCAGAAAAGGCCCCATCCAAAAGGAGTCTAGAGAAATCAGACTGCAATACAACCACCCTACCCATCTCTCACCCATGACTAAGTTTGTTAATTTGCCAACGTACATTCTAAGGAAGTATGCAGAGCAACATGCATAAGGTTATCAGGAAGACATTACTGAGGAGCAGACTCCTGAAGAATTCTGGGCCCAAACCGTCTGGTGTGAGGCTTGTTAGGTCCCTAACGCATCTCCAGGGAGCCCTCTTCTTGCATCCCTGATTTTACAGAAGATGCGCCTGAGACCCATAGCTGAGGGGTTGGCACCTCCCCTTCAGAAGCAGCCCCTCGTCCAAGTTTGCACAACTGCACTATTGCCATTTTACTGAAGTAAATAACAAAGTCCTGTGTGTGTGTTTGGGGCTACAAGAGACGGACGTTATTCTCCTCTCACATTTTATATAGGGTGGGTTAATACCAGCTGGAACTATTACAAATCTTTTTTCCAGAAAAGCTTATTTGATTTTCTGAGACTACAGAACCACGTCCAACAACAATAAACAGAGAAGTAGCAGATTGAGATAGTGCTTTATTTAAGCCGTCTGTACGAAGGAAAATAATGTGCATCCCTATCATATACGTGTAAAAATACTAAGGATGTACAGTGTACAAAAACAGTTTCTTGTAGTTATTTCACATCCTTGTGGGTCATATACTTAAGGAAATGAACAGTTTTAGTATGACCAACAGTAATAGTAATACAGATTTTCTTGGGTTCATAGTTGCGTCTGCTTAAAATCCTTAACCAGATGACTAGATCTTGCGCGGATCTAATGAAGAACTAGCAAGGTCAAGAAATGTCACAAACTATAAAGCTACAGGGAGGTAATTCAATTACCAATTTAGAGGTTTTCTTTTTATTTAAATAAATACTTTACATTTCATGCTTGCCTGTAATGCACTACCAGGAGCAAGATAAGGAAATTCTACTGTAGACAGTACAAACAGTAGCAGCAAAGTGTGTACGTTGAGGTGTAATACAGAGACCCTGCAGTTAGTAAGGAAGGCCCTTACTTTTGTCCTCTAGGAGAAGCAAGGGGCCTCTGCAAGAATAGTCAGCTTTAAGAAGCTGGAAATCAGGTACGGGAAATGGAAAACAATACTGGAATAATGCTATGTCATTAGTGTAGAAAGCAAAGCTATGAGCAACCTGCCAAAAAATCCAAGCAGAAATGGCCAATTTCCTCCCAGATGGCTGCATTAAGACAAGAGGGCAGACTTCACGGAAGTTAGTGCGGGATGGAGTCCGCAGCATCTGACCCATGTTCTGATGGAGCAATGCTGAGTTCCAGGCCTCCCCTTCTGCCAGTAGCCCCCACTGCGGCCATGGGCAGCCCCAGGGGCAGGTGTGGAAAACTCCCTACACACACACACACACACACACACGTGCACGCGCGCACGCACGCCTGTTTTCCTGTCATTCCTCCGCGCCAGCAGATGGACAGCTGGGAGCCAGAGCAAGGGGGGCTGGACGTGGAAGCCAAGGGTAGGCGCTCTTGAGGCCCAGAGTGAGTGAGCCCTGCACGCAGTCTGGGAACCAAGAGCCAGGAGTGAGTGGCTGGCCCAGGGCACTGTCAGCGCGGTCACTCATCTTCAGAAGTGTCCTTCTCCTTAGGAAATCACTTTAAGGTTGGGGGGGAGGGAGCTATCGAAGTGCTTAGTATATGGGGTCGCCCTCCTCCTCCAGAGGAGCGGCCGCTCTGCACAAACATCAGCCAGCCTCAGCCACCTTCTCTGCATCTACCTGTTCCTCTTGGATAAAATGGATGCAAGACAACTTATAGAACATACCTTCTAGTCTACTTTCTGGTCAAAGTGAAACATTAAACAGAATTCCAAGGGTAGAGAAAAAGTGAAGCGACATGTTAAGTAAGAATGAACTACCATTTCCTGTAACTTCCTACTCAATGCTAAGGATGAACTTCACTCAGGTAGGAATATGAAAAATTAGGATAAAACCTATGTCTGAATATGTCTTAGCTGCCTTAATAAAATGCCCTTTGACCCCCGTCAGTCCCAGTGGCCTGCCCACCGCCAGCAGTGGTGTCTCATCTACGGATCCACACTTCCAGCGCCACAAGGCTAAGACATCTGCATATGAATATGATTCATCCTACTTAGAAAGTCACTTGCTCTTCCATACAATGCATCTAAGTCGTCATACCACGTCATGCCGCAGTGTTCCACAGGGAGCTGTCAGAACATATGACTACAGACATCTCCACAATCGCTCCACGGGGCCAGCCGGCCTCCCGCGGCCACCACGAGGGCCCCCAGCCCCTGGACTTCATAGGCTGCTTTGGAAAATGTCAGCTCCTAGCACCAAAGGGTTTAATCTGAAGATCATCATTAATGAAGGAGAAAGATGAGGTTTGCATACATGTCCCCTTTCAGTGAGAAATGTTGGAATTTGGGGACATGAATATATACAGAAAAAGAAAAGTTGGAGGTGTTCTTTTTTGTGTGTTTTGTTTTCTCCCTGATGGCTTAATTCAGTGATAAATGTACCATGATTGGAATAAACACACCAGGTTCTTACCCCTTACTTCCTACTTGGTGAACACTCAAGATGTGTGCATTTTGCCAAGTACGGTGCATTTGTCACGGTCACGCCGGTCGCAGTTCCTTCACGGCGGGACATCACCAGGCCGTCAGAGCGTTTCCATTCTCAAACGGTCAACAACAGCATCCTTCCGTCTCCTTAACCCCCTGGCACAGAGAGCTGGGGATTTTCTCCCTTAGAGCACCAAGGGGTTCAGTGCCAGCATCTCTTCTCCCAAAGCCCAATTCTAACCAATATGTACAATTTCAGAGCCTCATCAAATTCTGTTACAAAGGAGAAAAAGTGCATGATTCTCATTGGCGTGTACATTCCTTGCACATGGGTCAAAATAAACTGCAGTGAGTCTAGTTCGTGTAAGTTGGAGCTGCATTTGCTAACATGACACACAACTTTCTTCACTAAGAAATAAATACTACTGCAATATAAACAAAATCATAAAAGGACATTCAAAGTTTTAACATCCGAGAAAAAGCTAATTCATGTAGAACTAAAAGTCAAAACTTAAAACAAATAAGGCAAACACCTTGTTTACCTTGGTGTACAAATTTTGGTGAAAAGCAGGATCATTATACCTGTCTACATTCTTCAGCCATCAGAGGTGATAAATATCAAGAAGGGAAAAAGGTTTCCAAGCACAGGGGGAAAAAATGCTCTCTGGTGCAAATCGTGTCATTGAGCCTGTAAGCGACCTTGCCTCTGCTGTGCATATGCCTCTTTCCCTGGAAGAGCAGTGTCCGTCTCGCCAACGACCGCCTGTGAAATCTGGATGTCCAAGTGGAACAGCGGGCTTCCTCTGCAGCGTCCAACAGGGACTATGTGTGCATCTAGCGCTCTATCTCAACGGTCGTTCGCTCCTTCTCTACGGATTCCAGCCAGGTCTGAGTGCGCAATCCCCACCATACGCACCTTCCTACAGTTCTGCATATGCACATCACCACCCTGCCACAATTGCTTGTTCTGAATTATAAACTAAATCTTCTTAGTCTAATTAGTTTTCGATGTATCTTCTAGAAAGTTAAAAAATGTACCTAGAATCAGTGTATCTCATTTAGCCTTCACTGTTAGGGAAAAACAAAAACTAAAAGATAGAAAGATGACATCTGGTGCACAAATGAACAATGGTGGGCTCATGACTTCCAAAGATTGTAAAATTACCTCTTAAAGTTGCTAGAATAGTAAGACAGTAGCAGCAGCAGCATGAGACCGTAGACGGAGATACAATTTCATGCAAAAACAAACAAGTGTGTTTGCGTCCATGTGTGTTCTCGTGGGGGGTGAGAGTGGGCTGGGGTGTCTGGAGGCGCTCCTGCTTTGTAAGAGCTACGACTGGTGTGATGTCCGGGAATCGTCTTGAGGAGGAAATCTGGGATGACAGTGAAGGAGCAGGACAGGGACCTTACTCGCGGCCACTGGCAGAGTAGGAGAACTGAGGGAAGTGCGGCCGCCGCTCATTGTCCACGCAGTCCATGCCGTCCTCGTCATCTGCGGGCACAAAGTGGCCACTTAACGTCATGGTTACTGTCTGCAACAGTATCTCTGGTGTAACGTCTAGCACAGGGAAGGTCAACCATGGGCAATGAGCTCTGAGACACTTATGGCCATCAACACAACACAGAGTAACAACACTGACTCCCCAAATGATCTCCCTTTCTCATGCATGATCTATGAAGAGATAACACCCTCACGTTGTCTCCTTCAAGCCATGAACATCTTAAGAACGAACACACTGTGAAAAAATACTATTGAAGAAAACCAGATTTTTTTTTTTTTTAAAGAAGGAGCGAACGATCTTCAGTACGCTTCAATTTCATGAAACTACACCTGTAAAAATTGTAGCGGGCAGTCAGGCCTAAGGCACCAGAAATGTCTGGCTGGAATCCAGTACCAACGCCTTCAAATGCTTTTTTTTTCTTCTTGGTGCTTTAGGTGTGACTATGAAATAAAGCTTCATATGAGTCCTTGATTTGACATTGTTTACATTATTTACTCTCCATCTTATATCTGCCTTTGGTCACGGTTCTTGGTTTCCCTAAGATGCACCTTTAAGCCGGAGTCAAGAGAGGAGGACAAAGGAAGAGGGTCAGATGTCAGCATCTAATACTAGCTCCGTAGGAAACCAGCAGTGAGCAGACATGAAGGCATGGAAGCAAGCCGCTTATACTTGGGCTTCCCCCTTTCACCTTCCCTGCCTTCCTGTATTTGAAAGATCTTGAATGATCCCCAAGGCCCTTCTCTGAACTGTCCTGATGATTAAAGTCCCGCATAGCCAGGAAGCTCTTCCTTCTATGTGGTCACACATTCAATCACCCTGGCCACACCATCCCCTGGGCACTTGCTCTGGGCCAAGTCTAGCTGCCCTTGGGGAGTCCAGTCTGTGTAGGAAGTGCCTACAAAGCCTCTCCTGCTCTCCCCAAGTGCACAGGTTCAGATGCTGTCCCAAAGGGGAAGTGCCAGAGGAGGCTTTCAAACATCCAACCTTTTCTTCAAGCAAAGTAATTCCACTTCCTCCAATACTGGTAAGGAATATCAGTGCTAATTCTTTAACATTTCCAGCCTCTTCAGGAGCATGGAGGTCAGTAACAAGAGAAAGCACACAGGCCCCTGTATGGTGGGCACCAACCCTGTCACACAAGGACTTGTGCTCCTTGATAACACACATCCCTCTGGTGAGTAAACGTTTCTTTTCTTTTCTCACTGTGCTTCTACTGGGTGTACCATTCGAAATAGAGAAGATTCTAGAAATGGGAGCAAGTTGCTGACCAAAATCTGTGTCCTTGAATGTACCAGGAAAAAAAAATCACTGTAGTAGATGGCAATCAATCCATGAAGAGGATCTGGGCTCCCTGTTCCATGAAAACCATGAACATCTCAAGGCTTCTGTCCTTTTACACGCAGGCCTTTCTCTGTCAGTTTTTTAAGACAGGACTGTGACATAGAGAAATCTCTGCCTCTTTCTTATCAAATGGTAGTTAGGCATCAAGCAAACCACACACCTCATTCAGATGAAACACCTTCCACAGTATTTCTGGCTACAGGAAAGGCACTGGGGATGGCCTATCTGTTGTAGAGTCACAAAGTATAAAAACTAGAGAAAAGGCAGCTGCAAGCTTAGTGTTCAGATTCAGACACGTGCCAATCACATTTCAAGGAAACAGTGTTCCCTACTAGTAGCTTTGCTTGGCTGCGTGTTTCTGCCCAATGTGCAGAGCTCCCACTGCCTGTGTGGGAGGCCGGGACTGACTGCACTGGCTCCCTGCGTGGCCCCCAGTCTGGCCCTGGTCAGTAGGCTCTCCAAACCCCACAGGAAGCACCAGACTTCCTGCCTGAGGAGGAGCATCTACTGCTCTAGGATGCAGGTCAGATGAGAATTAAGAGAGTCTTCAATCGCCAATTTCAGGAACAAAAATACTGCATTTCCAAACATAAAGAAATGTCAGCCTCACAGATGACCAAGCAAGGGCGCCACACCTTGAGATTCTTTAAAGTCCATTATACCGCTCCCTCACTGTGGCTCCCTCCTATTCAACCACAGTGAGGGGCCAGGATCTGATCCTGCCTGGGGGACAAAGTAGGAGGCCTGGCCCCACAGGTGGGAGGCTGTGGAGGGATGGGGCAGCAGCCTACCCAAGCCAGAGCCTATCACACCAACACCAATGTCTGTAAATGCGTTCCTGCTCTAAATGGAGGAGCGACAGTTGCTGCTGACACACAAAAACCATGCTGTGAACACGAGACTCATCTGGAACAAGAAAGCAGGGATCAACTCCCTATCCCACTTCAGAATCTGCAATTCTGGAGACTCATTTCCTTACAGCATTCAACAAATGTAATTACATGGTGTTAAAAGCTACTCGATCTCAAAGAAATCCTCTTTTCCTATAAGAGGAAAGCAGAGGATCATTAACGGATAGAATGCAAGACGACACATTCCAAAATCTGTTCAATTAATTAACACCAGTGAGAACAATCTGGCATGTGACCGCAGCTGTTTGTCAGCAAGGAACACTCTGCCTGTCGAACTGCTGATTTGTTCTAAAAACTAACTCCATTCTGTGTCCTAAAAGCCAGGTGGCGAGTGGGAAGGAGGCCGTCGCTAACTGAGGGTACTGTGGAGGGCTTCCGTGAACAAAACCTCCAGGCTTTATCGGCTACAGGGCCGCTCACCAGCAACACACCTCAAAGCTGAAAGATTACATTACATGTAATCACAGTCCGAGGTTTCACTGTATCTCCCTTGATCTGCCTCTTAAGTGGATCTAGGATGCTTCCAGAGACCATCCCTTTAAAGACCTGGTCCCATGCTCCCTAGTCCTCCCTCCAGCAGGGGCCTCAGGCCTTAGCCTGGCCTACTGAGCATTGTCATCTGCTCCCTATGCTGAGGCCCCAACTTGGGAAGTCAGACAGACGGCCTCAACAAACACAGGATGCTGCTGCTGGTCTAAGGTTTCTGGGTTCAGATGCCCACACAGCCACACATTCCCAGGCCTCCATGGTAGGTGGATTCTCGGACCCACCTTAGAAAGGACTACAATGTGTGAGCCTCCTGTTGATCCCTGTTTCAATCTAGAAACAGACTCCTTATCCTTTCAAGACCCCCAGGTCAATGGGCATGGACAACGCTCCCCACGGTCTAAAAATGACATGGATTATTTCAAGAACAGGGTTGCTCTGAATGATGAAACATTCTATGCTACTGATCGCGAAGCTGGGACACCAGGTTCAGATGATATTCTAGAAACCATGCTGGCTGACTTAAAACATCTTGTAACATTTCTGTCTCATTTTATAAAGTTCTAGAAATCATGCTACAGAGTGCCTGTTAATGACATATTCTCAGCATGGTAAGTGCCGAGTGAGTCTGGAAGTAGGGATAAGGCAGGCGAGAGTCAGATCTCTTGAAGAGATCTGGCCCTCACCAGCCAGGGCTCTGTTTTTGTTTTGTTCTGAAAGAGAGCACAGAGGGAGTGGCAGGCAGAGGGGGAAGCAGGCTCCCCGCTGAGCAAGGAGCCCTATGCAGGTCTCCATCCCAGAACCTAGAGATCATGACTTGAGCCTAAGCAGATGCTTAACCAACTAAGCCTACCCAGGCGCCCCTGGGCTTTGAAACTGAGTCCACATCCACGGAGAAGGAGGTACGACAGCCAGGGCAGCACCTACTGCAGAACTTCAGATTTCACAGATTCACAGTCATGGATGTGGGACCTGCTTTGCTGTGTCCTTCCAGGTTCCTGCTTCCTGGCAGCCTCTTTAGGTCGACCTCCACCCCAACCCCAGATTCGTACCCACTCTCCTCTGTAGGGTGTTCATTGTCCTGGGCCCAGTCTCACATTTCAGGCAGTGTATCACACGACAAAGAACACTACAGATTCAAACAGAAGCAAAACTAGGGCTCTTCACAGCTGTCCAGCTGCAGGTGCCTTTCCCACAGCGACGGCTTCTCAGGCACCGCGGGGGAAAGCGGAGGCTTGGGCATACCACCCAGCCTTGTGTCCCCTTTCCTGGAAGGCAAAGTGACTTGCCTCTTCCTGGGGAGACAGTGGCAGAGCTGGGATGACACAGCCCCCTTTCCTCTCCCATGTGAGGACTGGACTCTTATCTGTCTGAAGAAAACTGTGCTCACAGCTCTGCATTCAGAGCTTGCCTATTTCTGTGATGTCCACGACCATGTACTAAGTGATCTTAAGAGTCCACAAATGCCAAAGCTCTATTTACTAAAGAGAACAGTCTCCAAGAGGCTGAGGCCAAGACAGAGACCTGTTGGGACCTCACCCTCTCAGTGCTCACTGTGGATGTCCCGTGGGGAGGGAGGTCGAAGCACAAAGTTCTGGACTTGGATGGCCAATAGCATCATGTGTAAAGAACTGGGCCTCCTTCCGGCCGGGAAACAACCAAACTCTCACCATAACATGTTTATTCCTTCACTTCATACATATTTACTGAACACCGATGCTGGGCCAGATACCCAGGCAGAAGCTGGGGCTAGCTGTGAATAAGAAACCAAGCCCTTTTTCTCAGGCTTACTGCATTCTAGTTGGACAGCAAACACAGAAATGAACAAATTAACCAGAAGAGTATCAGCAAGATGTCAATGTACAGAATCAAGGGATGGGGGAGGCGGTGCCCAATGGGTTGTGCTGTTCTTTGGATTGGGAGGTGGAAGCAAGCTCTCTGGGGAAGTGACATTTAAGCTGAGATCTAAGGGAGTAAGAGCTGTTGATGCACATGTCAGAAAAAAGAGCATGGCAGGCAGAGACAACTGTTAACACCCAGTTCCAAGGCACGGTGAGGCATGGCATGCCCAAGGTGAGGCTGAATCGGGGCACGGTGGGGCAAGATGGAGTAGGAGCAAAGACTGGACAGACAGGGCTGTGGAAGTCAGAGTGAGCCGTTTTCGAGTGCAGAGTTCAGGAGCCATGAGAGGGCTATGGGCAGGGAAATGATGTGGTCTGAGTGCAATTAAGGTTCTATCGCAATGATGAGGCCTGGCAAATGCTTTAGGATGGAAGATGCTGCTGGGCCCTTTCAACACCTCACTGGTGCTGCCTGCATTTCAGACACATGGGTCACCACTGTCCACTCTGGGACCAATGGACACTGTGACAAGGCCCGAGCCCATTGTTTTGCTCACACAAGTCCTAAGCTACTTGCCCACAAATCCACAGGTTTTCCAATGCTATATTCTCCACTTATGGATTCTAAGACTTTAGCGATGACAAACAAGACAGAATGGAAGCCCACTGTCTCACTGAGGATAGCAGTCCCACATATTCCCAGCTCACGGCTTGGCTAACCTGGGGAGTCCCGCTCCTGGCTACTGTTGACACTAACTAAGGGACTTAGGAAGCTCAAGGTCTCCCTGGATTTCAATTTCTTCCCTTAGAAAATGAAAGTTAAGAGGTTCTTAACTTTTGGCCAGTCTAAAGAAAGCCAAGTGCACATATGCACTTATGTGCAAATATGATCATATTTTTCATATCAGGGTGTGTTTATGGTCCCTTGTTGTCAGGCTACAGGTTGAAAACTCTAGACTGGGATGGCTCCTAGTTTGCTTTTCAGTGGGCGGTCAGGTGACTGACCGCATCTGTAATTGGAACCTTCCCTCTCGGGGATACTGGCTGTGTACCAGCACCTCCAGCTACTCTGCCTTTCACAAACAAGAGAGGGGAAAAGGAGGAAGGGATCTAAAGGAAAGGAAAGAAGAAAAAAAGAATACAACAAGATTATGAGCCAAAAGATGTATGACCTAAAGAAATCTTTAGCTTTCCAAGTATGTCCCTGAAACTCAATTCTATCCTCATCACTAAGCCATGATGACAGGTACACAGCCCTCTGTTTGCACAAGGGTGTTTATAAGTTAAATCTGATACCTTTCCCTCCTTTAAAGCCCACTTATTTAGGGTATTTAACAAATTGTGCACACATACTAGTGTACATGGAATGATCTTAAGTGGTGCTTGAATGTACTGTGTTAACAGACGTGTAATTTAATTTTATGTATCAAAAAATTACTAGCACACTAAATTATCTAAATTATGTCTTCACAAATACCATTAAGACAAAACTAAGTAAAAAAAAGTGATTCAATTTAAAGTTAGTTTAAAACTATTAAGTCAGAAGGAGACCAGAACGAGCATGATTCTGCAAAGGGCACGTGAGTGAGCCATCAGACAAACACGGAAGGGTCACTTTCAGAGTCCTTCCAGCTGAGAGCAAAAGAAAATATTAGAGTAGTAAAGGAAAGGCGAAGTTGTCTACAAGTTAGTCTATAATTCTCAGGCTACAATTTTTCTTTATGTAATTTTTCCTACTCCCCAAAACTTTTCTCTCAGCTACCTGTCTTTGATATTTCCACATGGAATTCCATATTCTTAAGTGGCATGAAATAAGTCACCGTGGAATTTGTTCTTGAAAATATCCAATCAACAGAGTGGCTCTTGTTTTCCGTTATATTAGAATGTCATCAAGTGCCTGTCAGATGTACTTACATTTTTCAGGTGGTGTTATTGTAATAGTCTGAGCTGTAAATTCTTCATCAAAATATCTGGTATCTGTCTCAGACGTTACTTGAGGCTTAAAAGGAGGTACAAGCTGCAAAAAAAAGAGAGAGAGAGAGAGAGAGAGAGAGAGAGAAAGAGTACTGTTAACAGATTTTGGTTTAGGAAAATTCATTTCTAGGATAAAATTAGAGAGCAAATAATTAACAGAATAGTGCCAAAAACCCAGACTGCTAGTCACTGCGTATGGGAGACGTGGCGTTTGGCTTCCCAGTCAACAGTCTGAGCACAGAACAGGAGGTACTTGGGTTGTTCTGTATAAAATTTGACTGATTATGTGAAACAGAACAAAGGTGAACCAGAGAGTAGGGTGGAAAGAGGATACTGAAAAGTCCTAATTTCCCTGCCAACCACAAACACACACAAACCATACGGATGCAAATCCCAGCAACAAAATGCAGGCTTTCCCTGGAGCAGTGATAGCACGCGGGACTCATGCCCTAGTCTCTTCCTGACACCTGGTCCAACAGCTTTTTACTAAGAACACAACTTAATGATACAGTTACTCCCCAAGTCCTGGAGTGCTACCCCCATCCTTGGCAAAGAACTACATCCACTTACTTGAGATGGGTATGAATGCCTGTCCTTGCTCTGCAACAGGGGTCTGCGGAAGCCCCTGAAGTTACATGCGAATACTTCATCCCTTGGTTGTGTCTGATCCCGAGAGGGGCCCGACCCAAAAGAGACAGGGATTGCTCTAGGACTGGCAGAGCTAAACGCCTCAGAGATGCAGCAGGCACAGTGTGGAGCAAGTGTGGGGTGCTGAAGGTCCCAGAAGCCCGAGCCTCTGGGAACTCTGCTGGCAAGGATGAGCAGGAGCCGTGGTGGGACTCCTGCTCCTCATGGCTTCAGCCTCACAGGAGAACACTGAGAGCCCCATCCCAGGGCCTGGAGTCCCAGTACCCACTCTCATGAGTACCCTGCAGAACAGGAGATGCTGCTTTTAAGAGAAAACTTCCAAGTGGACAGAATTACAAAGAACCAAGTGACAGAAATCAAGTATGTTTTATAAAAATTTTACAGAAACAAACAAGCACACAACTGGCTTTAACTCAACGCATTTTTCCACTCTTGTCACCAAATTTATGTTAAATAATAAGGCAAAAATCTTTCCTCTCTTGGCAGACGAAGTTTTAAAAAACCAGGGGGTGAGCAGAAAAAAAAGCATGCTTTCAGAATAAAGGACCAGAGATCTCTGTGTATGCCAAACATAACAGCATTTTTAAAAATTTTGAGAGACAGAGAGAGCATGTGAGCACCCGCACAGGCAGGGGGAGCAGGAGAGGAAGAAACAGGCTCCCCGCTGAGCAGGAAGCCCAATGTGGGACTAGAGTCCAGGACCCCGAGATCATGACCTGAGCCCAGGGCAGATGCTTAACCGACGGAGCCGCCCAGGCGCCCCAGTAATGGCATTTTTAATCCCTTTGCTTCTTACCATTCTTTCTGTCCCCGAACACCCCGAAAGTCTCCGTTATGAGCACACTTTTCTGGGGACGAACCCGTTCTGGTTCCATTTCTGAGCGGAGGTGGCTTGTGGAGAAAATGGCTCTCCTCCCACACCCCTGACCTCTGCTGGGCCTAGCTCCTCAGGCAGGCGCGCCCCCCTCTGGGACGCTGCCCAGGCCGGGCCAACATTGGCTCCATGGCCAGAGTCCGCTCTTCCGCTCAGACTCGGCGGCCCACCCTCCCGGGCGTCCCTCATACGCACACCCGAACAGCAAAGGTGACCAGGGCCAGACAACGTGCCCTTTTCGTCTTTGGAAACTGAGGAGTCACGGCCTCTACCTGCAGGAGACTGGAGGCTGCGACTCTGGTTGGGGTCACCGTTCCACAAGTGCCCCCAGAATGGTTCTTCCTCACCTTTCCATTCAAAACTTCACCACAAAGAAACACTTTTAGGCAGAAGTGGGCTGCTGGGCATGTGCAGTAGGCTGTGCTTACCTCTGCCCACCCTTCCCAGTGGCTTCCTTCGGAGGTAAACACGGCAATCTGCCTTCATGGCCCAGCGAAAGCTGCTCTCCTTTGAGGTGAGAGGCAGCGGGGGTCCCTTGAAACTCAACACAAACGGACAGATCTTAAAACAGCTTCCAAAGTTGCCACGGGGCTTGAGCCAGCCTCTGCTCAGAAGGCTTCTGGCTGCTTGCCCGCCGTCTCCTCTCAAGCAGCGTCCTCGCCCTTCACACCTGACTCTACGCATGCGCGCGCGGCCATCTTACGGCCGCCACCATTACGCCTTCTCCTAACGACAAGTAAGCTCTGAGATGGCGAGGGTGTTAAGAGTTTTAATGAGGTGTGACTGACAGGCAATAAACCGTAAGTGTTACAATTTGACGGATTTTGACATACGTACAAAACCATGAAACCGTCACCCAAATCAAGATGGTGAAGTTTCCGTTTCCTCATGAGCCTGTTGTGAGTCGTCCTCCCTTCTCGGCCCTGGCAAGCAACCACGGATGTCCCTTCTGCCACCATGGCTTTGTTTGTAATTTCCGGACTTTAATGTAAATGGAGCCCTATAGTATGTATCCTTTGATTTTTTGGCACTTAGCACGACTATTTTGACGTCCATCCCTGTCACTTCCTCTGTCACTAGCATACCCCTCCACCCCACACGAATGCTGGGTAACACTCCACACAGGTGTGCCCACATCCCTCTGTCCATGACCTGTCATCCGACACCGGGGCTGCTTCTAGTTTGGGGCTACTGCAAATACAGCTGCTCGGGCTCCTGGATGTCCAAGTCTTTGTATAGAGATGAGATTTCATTTATTTTGAACAAATACGGAAGAGTGGAACGACTGGATCACATGTTTGACGTACACCTGTTTAAGAACCTGCCAGACTGTTTCTCAAGGTAGTCGCTTCATTTCACGGGATTACAGCCCCACTCAGCCCCAACCCCACCCCACAACTATGTACGAAAGATCAGTCGCTCCCCGTTCTTGCCAGCACGGGTTTGGTGGGTCTTTCAAAAGCAGATACACTAGTGTGTGGTGGTGTTTCACTATGGGTTTAATTTATATTTCTCCTGAGCTTACATTTTCTTTGGGGAAGGTCCTGTTCAAATATTTGCCCCGCCCCTTTCTAGTCAGTAAGTCTCCAGAGTTCTTTACATATCTGCATCGGGTCTTTAATCAGATTTGTGATTTGTTACAGTTCTTCCTGTTTGTTGCTTCTTTCATTCTCTTAACAGTGCCTTCTGAAGAATACACATTATTTTTACTTTAATTTCTTTTTTCAGTATTCCCAGAGTCATTGTTTATGCACCACACCCAGTGCTCCATGCAATACCTGCCCTCCTTAATACTCACCATGAGGCTCACCCAATCCCTACTCACCTCCCTTCCAAAACCCTGTTTGTTTCTCAGAGTCCAAAGTCTCTCATGCTTCATCTCCCTCTCTGATTTACCACAGTTCACATTTCCTTTCCTTCTCCTAATGTCCTCCATGTCACTCTTTTTGCTCCACAGGTAAAACCATATGAAACTTCACTACTTCTGCTTGCCTTACTTCACTCAGCATAATCTCCTCCAGTCCCATATAAGTTGCTATAAAAGCTGGGTATTCCTCCTTTCTGATGGGGGCATGATATTCCATTGTATATATGGACCATATCTTCTTTATCCATTCCTCTGCTGAAGGGCACTTTGGCTCTTTCCACAGTTTGGCGATTGTGGCCATTGCTGATATGGGCACTGGGGTACATATGGCCCCTCTTTTCACTACATCTATATCTTTCTGGTAAATACCCAGTAGTGCAATTGCAGGGTCATAGGGTAGCTGTATTTTTAATTTTTTAAGGAATCTCCACACTGTTTTCCAAAGTGGCTGCACCAACTTGTATTCCCACCAACAGTGTAAGAGGGTTCCCCTTTCTCCATAGCCCCTCCAACACTTGTTTCCTGTCCTGTTAATTTTGGCCATTCTAACTGCTGTAAGGTGGTATATCTCAATGTGGTTTTGATTTGAATTTCCCTGGTGGCTAATGATGATGAACATTTTTTTCTTGTGTCTGTTAGCCATTTGTATGTCTTCTGTGGAGAATTGTCTGTTCATGTCTTCTGCCCATTTTCTGATGTGGTCATCTTTTTGGAGGGTGTTGAGTTTGAGGAGTTATTTATAGACCTTGGACATCGGCCCTTTGTCTATAGTGTCATTTGCGAATATCTTCTTCTATTCTGTGGGTTGCCTCTTTGTTTTGTTGACTGTTTCCTTTGCTGTGCAGAAGCTTTTAATTTTGATGAAGTCTCAAAAGTTCTTTTTCGCTTTTGTTTTCTTTGCCTTTGGAGACCTGTCTTGAAAAGAAGCTACCGTGGGCGATGTCTAAGAGGTTACTGTGTATGTTCTCCTCTAAGATTTTGATAAGATTCCTGCCTCACGTTGAGGTCTTTCATCCATTTTATCTGTGTGTATGGTGTAAGAGAATGGTTGCGTTTCATTCTTCTATACTGTTCTATAGCTGTCAAATTTTCCTGGCACCATTTATTGAAGAGGCTGTCTTTATTCCACTGGATATTTTTTCCTGCTTTGGTGAAGATTATTTGACCTCAGAGTTGAGGGTCCACATCTGGACTTTCTACTCTGTTCCATTGGGCTATGTGTCTGTTTTTTGTGCTAGTACCAATTACACTATTGTCTAATTTATCAGTTTTTCTTTATGGGTCATGCACTGCCCTCATCTATGGAATCTCTGCATAACCTAACACCACAGAGGTTTTCTCCTGTGTCTTCTTCTAGAAGGCTCTACAGTTAGGACTATGTTTTGAGTTAATTCTGTATATGCTGCAAATTAAAAAAAATATGGATGTCCAATTGTTGCATCAGAATTTGCTGAACTGAACGATCTTTGCACTTTAATTCACTTATGCATATATGTGTGGGTCTAGATTTCTAGATTCTCTGTGGGCAAATAAAAAAATATCTCTACAGGGATGCCTGGGTGACTGACTCAGTTAAGTGCCCAACAGGTCACAATATTAGAGTCCTACGATTGAACCCTGCACCGGGCTCCGCACTCAGCAGGGGGTCTGCTTGAGATTCTCTCACTCTGACTTTGCCCCTCTCCCCACCAACACATGTGCTCTCTTTTTAAAAAAAAAAAAGACGTTATCTGTCTATAACAAACTGTCTTGATTACTGTAACTTATTAAGTCTTGAAGTTGGGTAGTATAGGATCTCCAACTTTGTTTCCTGTCAAAGCTGTTTTGGCTACCCTAAGTCCTTGGCATTCCATATCAATTCAACCTAACAACTTCTACAAAAGAGCCTGCTAGACTAATCTTCATTAGAATTGTGTTGAATTTATATATCCATTTTGAGAGGACTATCATCTTAAAAATATTAAGCCTTCTAAATCATGAACACATTAGACCTGTCCATTGCTTGAGGCTGTCTCTAATTTCTCTACAATATTTTTTAGCTTATAGTATGAAGGGCTTCCACAGCTTTTGTTAAAAATATCCCTAAGTAGTTCATACTTCCATTGCTATCATAAATGATATTCTTATTAGTTTCCATTTTGCCGCTGTATACATTTATTTTTGTATGGTGCAATCTTTTGTAGATTTACTTTGTATCAAATAACTCATGGGTTAAACTTTTATAGCTTTTTTGTAGATTATAGCTGATTTTCTATATAGATGTTCATTTTGTCCATGAATAGGACAGATTTACTTCTTTCTTTCCAATTGCCTTACTGCACTGGCCAGAACCTCCAGTACAATACTGAACAAAGTTAGCATCTTCACCTTATACAATCACTCAGACTTTCCCTAGTAAGGTATTAGCAATAAGTTTTCCCCAGCTGTCCTTTATTAGGGTGGAGAAGTTTCTCATTCATAGGTTAATGGGAGTTTGTTTGTTTGCTTTTTGTTTAAATCAGATCAACATTGGATTTTCTTGAATGCTTTTTTCCCCCCTGCATCCAATGAGATAACCATGTGTATTTCTTTCTTAGTTATTATCAATATGGCAAATTATAATGATTGATTTTTAAATATTAAATCAAATTTGTATTTCTAGGATAAACCCCACTTGGTGATGATGTACTATTCCTATATTTATTGTTGGATCTGATTTGCTAAAATTATGTGAAATATTTTTACACATATGTTAATTAAGAAAATTGGTCTATAGTTTTCCTGTATTATCTGTGTTTGCTTTTGGTATCAGGTTAAGCTAGGCTCATAGAATGAGCTGGGAAATTCTTCAGTTCTCTGGAGGAATCTATGTAGAACTGATACTATTCCTCACTTAAATGTTTGGGAATTCATTGGTGAAGCATATGGGTTGGGAGTGTTTTTTGTGAGAAACATTTTAATTACAAACATAATTTCTTTAACACATACCAGGCTATTTATGATGTCTATTTCTTCATGGTACTTTGCTCTTTAAAGGGATTTGTCCATTTCAGCAAAATTGCTGATTTTATGGACATGAAGATTTTCATGCTATTTCCTATTATTCCTTTAATACCCATAAAACCTGTGGCAATGTCACCCCTCTCATTCATGGTATTTATAACTTGTCTTCTTGCTTTTCTTTCCACTTTGGTTAGAAATTTACCAATGTGGGGCGCCTGGGTGGCTCAGTTGTTTGAGCGACTGCCTTCGGCTCAGGTCATGATCCTGGAGACCCGGGATCGAGCCTCACATTGGGCTCCCTGCCCGGCGGGAAGCCTGCTTCTCCCTCTCTCACTCGCCCTGCTTGTGTTCCCTCTCTGGCTGTGTTTCTCTCTGTCAAATCAATAAATAAAATATTTAAAAAAAAAAAAAAAGAAATTTACCAATGTGTTAATCTCCTCAAAGAACCACCTTTCCTTTCATCTATTTTCTCTATTATTTCTTTCTTTTTTTTTTCACTGCTGCTGCCTCCATCTTTATTAATTTCTTTCTTCTGCTTACATTGAGTTTAATTCATTCGTCTTTTTCTAGTTTCTCAGAATGGAAGATAAGGTCGCTGATCTCAGACCTTTCTTCTTTCCAAATATCATCCTTTGGTACTACTTCTTGAGGTATTACATTAGTTGTAGCCCACAGAAAAACATGTTTTGTTTTCATTTTTAGTTCAAAAGACTTTCTACTTTCCCTTTTGATTTCTTTTCGACCCATGGATTATTTAAAATTGCACTTAGTTTCCAAATACTTGAGGATTTTCCATATATCTTTGTTTTACTTCTAATTTTATTCCATTTTCATTCAAAGAGACCATGCCTCAAATTATTTGAATCCTTTAACATCTATAGAATTGTTTTTCTCAAAATATGGTATATCATGGTAAATGTTCTGTGTGATCTAGAGAAGAAGAAATGTTCTTCTGCTGTCAGGTGGCATTCTATAAGTGGCAATTAGATTAAACTGGTTGATGATATTGCCAGTGTCTTCTATAACCATACTGACTTTCTCTCTGCTTCTTCTATCAATCATTTAGAGATAGGTATTGACATGTCAAACTATAACGTGGATTTGTCTATTTTTTCTTGCGGTCCTAGTAGTTTTTGTCTTATGTACTTTAAGGTTTGTTATTAGATGCAAAAATAATTAAGATTTTTACATTCTCTTGATGAATTGATCCCTTTACTATTATGAAATGATCCTCCTTATTAACCCTGGTGCTATTATTTGCTTTGAAATCTTCATATGCTACTGATAGAGCCACTCTAGTGTTCTTTTGAATAGTGTTAGCATGGAATATCATTTTTCCATCCTTTTATTTTTATCTACTTATAATCTACATTTAAAGTGGGTTTCTTATAGGCAGCATATAGATGATCCTTGCTTTTTATCCAATCTGACAAGCTTTTGATTTTTTAAAATATTTATTTATTTATTTGAGAAAGTGATAGAGAATGTGAGCAAGGAGAGGGGCAGAGAGAGAGAATCTCAGGCAAGCATGGAGCTTGATGCGGGGCTCGGTCCTATGATACAGAGATTAAAACCTAAGTTGAAATCCAGAGTCAGAGGCCCAACTGACTGAGTCACTGAGGCACCCCTGATCTGACAATCTCTTTTAAGTGTGGTTTTTAGATCATTTTCTCTCAATGTGATTATTGATATAGTTGAGATAAAATAAGTCTACCATCTTGCAAGCTGTTTCATACTTGTCTCACCTGGGACTTTATTTTGCATCAGTGCTATACCCTGATTCCTAAAACAGTCTCTGCCACTTAGTGGCATGAATAAATGAACCATTATTCAATCTTGGTGCTCAAGCGAGATGTCAGAGAACATACAGTCTACTCTTTTAGAGATGAGGAGACTGAAGCTACAGTTAGTAAAATGACTAGCTAAAGATGATACAAGTAGCAACGGGGGCAGCAGAGATCCCTCCCTCTCCAGATCCCAAGCTCTCTCTACTGTGGAGTCTGCAAAGACACGGGGTGAAATGCTTTGCTTTCAACTGCTTCTCCAGACATTAGTCATAGTCAAGCCATGCATGCTGAGAGCATATTTCCTCCCTTCAACTCACACATGGTCAAGTATGAACACCCACACAGGAAAGTAAGAACCCAATTTCTGTACATGGGGAAAGGATGTGTGAGAATGTGCAAAGAACTGCCACAGACCCCATCAGAGGTGTTACCACACACATCCTAGGTTTGGCATGTTTCCTCCAACTCCCAGAGCATATATCCACTTTAAACAACTGAACACATTACAAATATTTCATTCTTATGGGCTGCCTTGTGTCCCCTCCTCCCAATCCATATGTTGGGAGTCCTAACCCCCGGGGACTGTATTGGGAGAGAGGGCTTTCAAAGAGGTAATTACATTACAACAAAGTGTTAGTGTGGACCTTAGTCCAACCTGACAGGTGTCCTTGTGAGAAGAGGAAATGTGGACACAAAGGGACTCCAGACACTGAGGAAAGGGACACCGAGGAAAGACCACGTGAGGAGGAACGGATAAGGCAGCATCTACAAGCTAAGGAAAGAGGCTTCAGAAGAAACCAACCCCGCCAGTATCTTGATCTTGAACGTCCCAGAAACATGGGAAAACAGATTTCTGTTAACTCATCTAGGTTCTGGCACTCAGTTATGGCAGCCCTACCAGACTAACACATTAATTTTCTATTTTGCTGAAATAGACTGAGGGTCAGTCTCCCCTGACCCTCCTCAGCAACAAATCAATTGCTACCTCCCAGTCTCTATGTTCTTTCTTCTGTTTTCAGTGCTGGCACTCTAGAAATAGCAGGGCTTAAAATTTGCAGGGAAAGCTCCTACAGTGACTATGGAACCTCAACTGTCACCCCATTTGAATACTATTTCCACCACTCTGATACGGATCAAAAAGCCTGGGAACACAGACACTGGCAGTAAAAACTGCCACCACTACTCAAGGCTTAGATTTGCCACAGATGATAATCTAATGTTGTAATTCTACCTCTTTAAAATAATTCAAGAGAGTAACGAAGCTTGGTAGGGATTCTAGTTTACTTAATATCCATTCTCCTGAAAACCTGGTGGGGTTTTTTGTGTGTGGGGTTTTTTGAGAGAGAGAGCATGCAAGCGGGAGGTGGGGTTATAGAGGGAGGAGAGAGACTCTCAAGCAGGCTCCATGCCCAGGACGGAGCCTGACAAGTGGGGCTCGATCTCACGATCCCTAGACCATAACCTGAGCTGAAATCAAGAGTCAGATGCTCAACTAAGGTACATAGGCACCCCTCCTGAAAAACTGGTTTTATGCTTTGTTTGTGTGTATGTGCACACACACATGCACACACAGGAAAAGCGGGAATATGGAAAGAGAATTTATTTCTAGCAAAACTAGTAAATCTATAGCAAACATTGCTTAATTATATTATCTGCTAAGATTGATAATACCAATTAAGATTTCTAGACAGATGACCAGAAACTCAAATATCTACCCTTCATTTTCACAAAACCACACAATAGTAATTCATGCCCATAACGTTGACCTTGATCCTATAAAAAAGAATGCACCAAGGTTCCCAAGGTATGTATCACACTAATATACAAATATTATATCATAACCTGAGTGCAGCAAAATGAATATTTTAGCTATAACAAACATTAAATATTTAATTAACACATGTTTTCCCTGCTGGAATTTAGAAGGGCTTTTTAACACACAGTATGCCTGGTCTGCACTGCTTTGAAAGTGATCTCCAGAAATGTGAACGCATACTTTCTCTTCCTTGATCAGTTTCCTCATTTAAAAAAGGCTTCACAAACACTCTGCTGGCTGTGGGTCTGTGGACAGGTGATGCTGCTCACAAATATCCACAGGCATGTTACATCACCGGAGGACCTCAGTTATACTTGGAGAACAGTTGCTTATGGAGTTAAAACAACTCTCGTTAGTGAGAGTCCGAAAGGTGGGGGATGGTAATAAAAAGACTTTGCTACTATTGAGGTGAGGCTGGGCAAGCTGTGTCCACTACAGAACCCAGGATTCACCAAGAACTTGCTGGAACAGTCCACTCTTCATCCCCCTCCAGCTGAGGGCCCAGGCCCGGCCCCCCATCAGCAACGTGGCAGCCACTAATCACTATCTCTGATTGCAACTGTTTATGAACATGGGCAAAAGTTAAAGGAAACTGGGGAGAAATGGTGTAAGATGAAGAAAATGTGGGATCTATTTCAAAAGATAAAAGCCAAACCAACCAAACAAAAACCCTATAAAATGTGGGTAGGCTCCCAGGGAGTCACATTAAAGTCTATTAAACCTACAATACAGAAAAAGATGGGTATTAATAATAACGCTCCCAACCAAGATTTATAATATTTTTACAGAGAAATCCGTATTATATTTTTGTGATGACCAAGATCTTAATCCTGTAACCACCTTCCCACCAAGACAGCCACTCTCTTATTATCACACCAGACCAACCCCTACAGAGGATCCAGTGATCCTAGAGCCTCTGGGTTTGGGGATAAGATTTTGGTGGGAAGGGAAGAAGGAAAGTGGAGGATTTTCAAAGCAGAGCAGGAGAATGTGGAGGTTCAGTTTGAGGGCAGAGAGGCAGAGAACAGTTTCTGTGTGAGGAGAGGAAGCTACTGACAGAGAAAATCTGGGTTTGTGGGGAGTCCCTGTGCCCCAGCACTGTGTTAGTTCATGGATCTGCAGAAACTAACCAGAATCTGGTGAAGAATCCCAAAGGCGCGAGCTTAGTTGTGCAAGGGTAAAAGGAGGAAGAGGAGGCACAAGAGGTTCTAAACGCACAAGTATTTTTCCTAAATTGACTATGCATCCAAGGACCCCTGCAGGCATACACGGGCCAGCCAGCCAGAGAATCCTAAGATAGGAAGCCAGAACAAGCAGCACTACCTGTTAGCCAGGCACCTCTCGGTTCAACAGGGCTTTAAGTGATCCAACTTATTCAAGTCCTTAAGAAAAACAAAGAAGTAGGTGTTTCAGTACCTCTTCTTTTCAACGCATTTTTAACTGAATTATAAAATATTTGCATTGAAAAGAATCTTATAGATCTGATCCAATTCCCTCATTTTAAAATGAAAAAAATGGAGGCCCCAAATTTTCATACTAGTCAAAGTTATCCAAAAGCATAATATAAATAAAATACCAATTACTTTTTTACAAAAGATTTTTTTATTCGAGTGAGAGAGAGAGAGAGAGAGAGAGACCCCACACGAAATGGGGGAGGGACAAGAAGAGAGGGAGAAGCAGGCTCTCTTGTGAGCAGGGAGCCCAAAGTGGGACTCGATCCCAGGACCCTGGGATCATGACCTGAACTGAAGGCAGACACTTAATCAAATGAGCCGCCCAGGCCCCCAATGTTATTTTATTACTGAATCTTCATTCATTTGGTAGAAGAAACACTTACTACATTCCAGGGCTGTTTTCAGGGTTAGATAAGCACATGTATGTGGAAGCACCTTGCATATTTTCTGAAAACTTTATTGAAAATATTAATAGTAACAATTGAATTTTCACTTATTGAGAATCTATTAAGTGCCAGGCACTTTACACACTGTCTCTAATTCTCCAGATAGTCCTGGGAGGTAGTAGAATATTGGAAATGAAACAAGCGTAGAAGAATTTGCCTGGGATCCTGCTCAGATTTCAACCTAGATTTTTTTTAAATTCAGAGTCATCATTCTACATAGCCCCATCTCAATGGTAACAACAGAAATGTCGATAATAGTTTATTGTCCCTGGTGATAACAGAATCAAGCTCCCAGCATCTAGACTGAGCAGTGGTGCCATCATTGAGTAATGTAACATATACTGCATGATTTTATATTAAAACATATGATTTTGATGAAAGGCATCTATTACTCACAGACTTGCATCTGTGTCCACCCATGAAGGCTGGGGCTAGGAAGAAAGTGCCAGAGAGAAGGAATGTGTCCTGGAGACCTAGGCAGCAGCTGTGTGGTCTGAAGACTCGCTCTGTCTCCAAGGGGATAATTCAACCGAGGTCACATAGAAATGCAAGTAGTCTGCTGATTTGTGTCTCCTCTGCCAAACTATGAGCAACTTGAGTACAGGGATCTTGCCTTAGATGCTCAGCATGCTCCTAACCCTTGGTACAAAGAAGATGAGCAGCAAATGGTGAGTAAACACTAAAATATTCATATGAGTTCCTTTGGTCTTGCTGAGGCCTACTCAAAACAAAAGGCAAAGCAAATTGCACATTTTCTAGAAGAGACTGAGTTTGTTAGTAAGAGCTGGGACAAGCAGGGAAGGGAAGAGCCTAGAGTTATCTCCTGGAGGTGCATGAAATGAACCACACATTCACTGCTAATTCACAGAATTGAAATAAGCTCTTCTTCCTACACAGACTCTTTGGAATGCTGAACAAATGTGAATTTGTGGGCTACCTCTTTGCATGAATAACGTCCCTGTGTCACCAGAAGCAAGGCTGTGGTTGACATGCAAAAATGAATAATTAAAAATAAATACTAAGTTTTGCTTCTGTTAATGGCCAAGAAACTCCTGTTGGATCAACACTCCTATAGATAATTATAAACTCTGGAAAAAAAAACCCAAAGGTTCTGGGAAGCAACTAGAAACAGGTACATACCAGAGGGGAGTTGAACACTAGGAAGAAGAAAAGGAGACTGGATGAATTCCCCACATTTGTGGCCCCTAGTTCTAGTCTATACCATGCAGGGTTAAAATACAGATGAGAAATTTACAGTTTTATACCACGAGGAACCAGAGGCCAGGGTTTAGGATAAGCACAGCAGCTTAGAGTAGGAAGAGCAGAAGAGGGGGAGCCCCACATTCTGAATATAGACTGCCCAAATCTCGGCTAACTCCTAAACCATGCACGCACAGGGCAGATTCCAAGTTCCCTAGGGAAGTCTAAATAAACTGACCTAAAATTTTAATTGACACTCACGGGGGAGGACACAGAGGTTGCTGTTGAAGTTCAGCCATGATACACTGTCCACCAATACAAAAAAAAAAAAAAAATTCAATACTGTTCGTGGTAATCTAATAGAATTTAGAGGTCTAATAGAAGTCTAATAGAATTTATGCCCAGGACATATTCCAGAATGACTCAACATAAAAAGAAAGAGGAGAGGATGGACCACACACTACAAAAAGACAGTTGGGGAGACTGATGTGAACAAGCCTGAACTTTGGGATTAGCATATGAGAATTTTAAAACAGATTTTATAACTATGCTCAGTGATATGAGGTAAAATATGTTCCTAATGATCAAAGAGATGGAGAAATGTTAACTAAAAAAGAGAATCAAACATAAAATCTACAGTGGAAAAATACAACATTTGAAAAAAGAAATTCACTGTATGGGCTTACAGCAGTTTAAAGATTACAGCAGGGTCAGTTAACTGAAAGATTTAGAAATTATTCAACTGAAGAGCACAGGCAAAAAATTCAAAAAAATAAACAGAACTTCAAAGACCTATGGGACGCTGTCGAAGGTCAAAGGTATGTGTAATTGGAATTACAAAGACAGTAAGACAAAAAAATGTATTTCTAGAAATGGTCAGAATCCTTCCAAAGTTAGTGACAGTAAGAGATTCAAAAAGCTCAGAGAACTCCAAGTAGGATAAATACAAAGAAAATCTCACCTACAGACAGTATGGTCTGAAAACCAAAGTCTATCAGTCCAGGTTCAAGCAGAGAAGCAGAAACACTATGTGTGTGTGCCCTGCTCCTCATGCAGCTCACATAGTCTGCACACATTCCTCCCACTCTATGAAGACAGGACTCCGGCAATAAAGGTGGGGCCTTCAGGCGGGAAATACCCCAGCTTCCAGACCAAATATTTATAAAAACATTTGCCTCGGTGAGCATTCCCATTTCTTTCCCATCAATGACACTATGACAGTGCCCCACCTCTTCTGTAAAGACTAATCTCCTTGGCTAGCCTTCACAGGTCTTGATTTTTCCATATGTCTTACTTTTCCCCATATTTATCATCATCTCACATCTTATAGTCTCTATATTGTACATCTTAACATCTGTACATAACCTTACTTTTTACCTATATCTTCACTTTCAGAGCCCTGATTGGATTCCCCCCCTTGTACATGAACAAAATGAAAACAAACACACATCTAATCCTTTCTGTGGGCTGTTTCCCATTTTGCTCTTACTCCCTCCCTCTTTATTCTTTCATTTTCCTGAGGAGCCTATGCTTTGTGCTTCCATTTCTTTCACCTTCCGCTTCACTTCAAATTTTAAAAAGAACTATTTTTGAGTCTAAAGGAGAGAATAAAAAATAATATAAAATGACAACCAGATCTAACCAACAGATGTTATCATTCTGTCATATGTACTTTGAAACTTTTGTTTTTTTAAGATATAAAACATGGAGATGCAACTAAATACCTATTGCTTTCCCCTCACTAATACTCACCTATTTCAAATCCCCCCAATTACAATGATATATGATTCAAGCAAATATTGTGGTGTTGTTTCTTTGTATCATTTGCATGCAAGTTCGTCCACCTTTCACCACAGATAGGCCATCAAGACATAATTTTCTTTAGTTCGTTTTCAGTTTTTGTAATAATGGTATCATTCTCTAAGTATCTTATGTAACTTGATTTTTTATGTTCATGTATTTTTGAGATTTGCAAATCAATTCTTTTTTTTTTTTTTTTTAAGATTTTATTTATTTGACAGGGAGAAACACAGCCAGAGAGGGAACACAAGCAGGGGGAGTGAGAGAGGGAGAAGCAGGCTTCCTGCCAAGCAGGGAGCCTGATGTGGGACTCGATCCCGGGTCTCCGGGATCATGACCTGAGCCGAAGGCAGTCGCTTAACCACCTGAGCCACCCAGGCATCCCTGCAAATCAATTCTTACAAACCAATTAACCAACTGATATTTATAAATCCAATTTATTCATTTTGTATTCAGTATAGTATTGCACTGTAAAAATACAAAATGCAATTATTACATATTCCACCTTAAAAGATTTATTTTTATTTTCCTTTAAAAATCACACACACCTTATATCTTTCTTATTACCTTATTTTATTAGAATCTATAATCAACACTGCCTAGGGACACCTGTGTGGCTCAATTGGTTAAGAATCTGACTCGTGGGTTTCCTCCCCCACTCCCCTGTCTCTGGGGGCAAGCCTCCAGACCCTCCAATTTGTTTCTACCTTTTTGCCGATGTTCTTTGTCTCTCGTGGCGGTCCAGAAGTGGATCAAGCCCTGTGCTGGGACCCCTGCTCAGCTGGGAGTCTGCTTAAGATTCTCTCTCTCCCTCTGTCCTTCTCTCTCGCAAATAAAATAAAATATTTAAAAAGCAGTAAAAAAAAAAAAAACTGCTATGAATGTGATATTGATAGATATCATTTTCCTTACATTTAAAGAAAGTATTTGTAATATCCAACCACTAAGTATAAAGTTTGTGGAAAAAATTTTGACAAAAACTTATTTAAAGAACGTTCATTTTACTTCGAGGTTACTGAAAGTGTTTTTTTTTGTTTTTTGTTTTTTGTTTTTTAAAATATGGAACGCTTCACGAATTTGCGTGTCATCCTTGCGCAGGGGCCATGCTAATCTTCTCTGTATCGTTCCAATTTTAGTATATGTGCTGCCGAAGCGAGCACACTGAAAGTGTTTTCAATATATCTTTAAAAATCATGAATGCCAGGAGGGTCAAGATGGTGGAAGGCCAGGTGACCGCATTTCGGGGAGTTCCCTGAAGAGAACTGAATTCCAGCAAAAAAACCACTACAAGACCACCGTGAACACCCATGAAACCAGCCTGAAATGTGATATTTCCCACTTCTGGACTGCCACGAGAGACAAAGAACATCGGCAAAAAGGTAGAAACAAATTGGAGGGTCTGGAGGCTTGCCCCCAGAGACAGGGGAGTGGGGGAGGAAGCCCGCAGAGCTGAACCATTGA
>PITA01001174.1:126101-210659 GCA_004023965.1 Spilogale gracilis | reverse complement strand
GTGTGTGTGTGTGTGTGTGTGTGTGTGTGTGTGTGTGTCATTACTGACGAGGCTCAGTGCTGGGAATAACATAACACGGTCTCTAACTCAGTGGTGGGAACAGGCCAGGTCGGGGCTGAGGGCAGTGCAGCCAGCAGAGAGGACAGGGCTGGGGGAGAGATCCTAAGGAAACCAGAGGGAGCGGGTGGGGTTGGGGGGGGAGACGCCTTCCCTCCTGGGACCAGAGAGCAGGACTGCAGAGCAACAGTGGGAAGTATAGCAATGGCTCAACGGTTTGGGCACACGGGTCTTCGGCAAAGCTAAGAAGGGAACACGAGGAGACAGTACTGGGAGGTTGGACAACTGCCAAAGTGAGGTCAATGGTGCTTGTTGCCTTCAGGGGTCTAAGAAGGACCCATGACTTCCTCAATCCCTTCTGCCACTGAAGCCTGCTGGAGAAGGCGTAGTCAATGCAGCCTTTCCATGAACACCGAAAGGCCCGCATAGATTAGCTGTGAGCGTGGACAGCAGCACTGAGCCGGGGTTCGAACCCCAGCCCCACCTCTTACTCTCTGTACGATCGCACACAAACTATCCCTTCCCTGTGCCGCCACCTGCTCATCTCTGAAACAGGCGGACGGGACGCTCACCTCCTAGAGAGGTCTGAGGAACCCATGCACAGTGCAGTGTTCTATGTCACGTGGCTGTCTGGTGGGGCTGGGAGAGGCTGACTCGGCAGCGGACAGGAGGCTGGTGCAGGAACCGCAGCAGGGAGTGCAGATGGGAGGGGGGGGAGACGGGAGGCGGTGCGATGCATGAGACACAGGAGGCAGGAACACAGGGGATGGGAATGGCGGGGGGAGCAGTGGGATGGGGGCCCTGAGAAAGGGTGGGTCCCCAGGGAGGTTCTGGTCTCTGTCGTGAGCAACCTGGAGCACAGAGCTCCCTCCTCACTCAGGGGTTCTTGGAAGGCAGTCAGGGAGGGGATGACAGGGGAAAAGAGAGCATCAAGACCCTCCCCAGCTCTGCCTGTCTTCTGAGAAGCAGATCGCACGTCGCAGGGTCTGTGGCCCTCGGTTACAGTTATTTTGCACTCTGGGTCTCACCGCGGGTCCCCTAGAAAGACCTGGCTCAGTGACTGTCATATCCTCGATGCCTGATGTATTCAGCGTCTGCTCAGTGTCCTGAGAGCAGAGGGAGGAAGAGGGGAGGACGGAGCTGCTGAGTGACGATGAAACACAAATGATAATCAAATTATTTTACCTGCTTCAGATTCCGGAGGAGAATAAAACTGACCATCTGAAAGACCACCAGGTATAAGGGCCGCCCTCTCTGAAGCATCCTGAACTATCAGGAGTCCTGGAAGAGAAGAAATTCCGATGCTGGGATGATGTCACAATTCCGGTACCTTCTCGGCAAGGTTAGCCATAATAAAATGTCGTTACCATTACATTAAAAAGGGGTCTTAGCAAAAAGCCAAGCTCTGTCCAAATCATGTTCCAGAGTATTTCTTCTAGCCTGACCCCTAGCCGCTCTCAAGACTAAGCCAGGGAGACACTTACTGTTTTCCTCTTCTGCCTCTTGAGGTAAGACTTTGAAATCCAGGAACCACGTCTCAATCCAGGCAAGGAGGAATGATATGATGGGCAGCACGTAGCCAAAAGCCCCTTGGGAGAAAAGCTGAAGGACAGACGTGACCAGGAGAGGGAAATGCAGTTACCAGGAGCTCACACTGGAAAACGAGGTTTCGCCACTATAGATGATAATTGTAAGAAAATGTGGTAGGCGGTACCTTTGAGAGGATCACTTTTGCGAGTAAAAAGGCACTGGTCACTGCTGTCGTCAACTGAAAGACACATAATCCAGCACCATTCGAATTAGACGTTTGACGTTGGGAAGGCACCTGTCTGAGCCAGAAGCTCCCAATGCCTGGAAAAGCTGTGCCGGGCTCAGCTCCTGCCCACATCACTCCGTCTCCAGCCCTGCACACACCCCGGGCCAGTGTGGGCTTCTCCGTGGCGGCCGATCCCTCCCTGGTGCTCTCCTCCTCCCAGGGTCTAGTACGCCAGTGTGTTAAGTTTTGTCCCCCACAGGGTCCAACATGCAAAGGCAGTCCGCCACAGAAGGGACCCTAAAATGCAGAGGCAGGGCTCCCCCTAGTGTCAGGGAGCCCCGACATCACCCCACAGGACCTTGTCCCTCCATCCCTAAACAAGGGTCCTAGCAACATGACAGGTGCCCAGAGTGGTGCCAAGAGTAGCCTGACTGACAGCACGGGGGTCGGGGACATCGGGTGTGAGGCTCTGTATGTGTTAACACAGCTGCAGCGTCAGTGTCTGTTAGCAATTCACAGTGCGTGTGTACTCACACACACACAATCACAGTAGCTATCTGGAAGAGGAGGCATTTTACATACATTTTACATTCTATAAATTAACTTTTCAGGCTGACATTTAGTACCTTTTCAGGTACTAGGTGAGTCCTCCTTCCAGTTGGCGGATCCCTCACTGCAAATGTTTTTAAAAAGAAAAATCAAAAATAATCAAGGGGATGTGCTAATTCTGATCCATCACTTCATAATTTGGTTTAAATATTGAAGGTTTTGGGGGTGCGTGGGCAACTCAGTCAGGTAAGTGTCTGCCTTTGGGTCAGTTATGATCCCAGGGTCCTGGGATCGAGTCCCACATCGGGCCTCCCTGCTCGGTGGGAAGTCTGCTTCTCCCTCTCCCTCTGCCCGCTGCTCCCCCTGCTGTGTGCTCTCTCCCGCTCTGTCTGTCTGTCTGTCTGTCGCTCTCTCTCTCTCTCTCCCCCTCTCTGGCAAATAAATAAAATCTTATGGGGCACCTGGGTGGCTTAGTCATTAAGCGTCTGCCTTCGGGTCAGGTCATGATCCCGGAGACCCGGGATCGAGCCCCACATCGGGCTCCCTGCTGGGCGGGAAGCCTGCTTCTCCCTCTCTCACTCCCCCTGCCTATGTTCCTCTCTCACTGTGTTTCTCTCTGTCAACTAAATAAATAAAATCTTTAAAAAAATCCTTAAAATTTTTTTTAAGTAGATAGTGAACATATTTCTAAAAACTCAGTGAAAGTCACTCACTCCTCTGAAACAAATACCGAGACTGACGGTCTGACAAACCCTGGTGAACATTAGGGAGACTCTGGAGTAGAATGTCTCAGATGGCACAGCTGCAGAAGACTGGGAACAGACAATCATAGCCATTTGCTGTCATGAAAAATACATTCAGGAAATGGAGTCAAGTCTGACTAATGCTGTCAGCCTACATCGGAGACACGCTAGCATGAGGCTATGATTCTGTGGATGCTCGGGGAGAGATGCCCCAGGCCAGTGTGGCTCCTGGGGGGCTGTGCCTCAGGAAGGAGTCTGTCCCCAGCTGGGTAAGCCATGCCGGCCCCCACACACACCCCGAGGCCTCACTCCAGAAGCAGACTGCAGGCACTCCTGAGCAGCTCTCTCCAGCTGGGGGAGTGCAACATTCCCCCCACACAGCTGCCTTACCGGAGCTCTCCGAAAGGCGAGTACTCAGACATCTGTGGAAATGGCAAAAATAGCTGAGGCAGAACGACTTAGAATTCTCCTTTTAACGAGTTAACATTTACTGATGGTGAGGAGTGTGCCAAAGCTCCTTGCCAGATGCGAAGAAACAGACGAGCAGAAATACCACTGTCCTGGGGCACCTGGGTGGCCCACTCTTGGTCTCGGCTCAGGTCATGATCTCAGGACTGAGAGATCGAGCCCCGCATCCAGCTCCATGCTCTGTAGGGAGTCTGCTTCAGGTTCTCTCACTCCCTCTCGTCCTCCCCCTGCACGCTCATGCTCTCTCTCTCTCTAAAGTACATAAATCTTTAAAAACACCCTTCCCTTCAAGAAGCCTGAAGGCAACAATAGAAAGGAGCATGGGACCTTTTCCCTTTAATATTGGAGGGAGGGGATAAAACAGCAAGAAAGGCAATTATTAAAATAAGCAAAGAGCAAGTCATGAAAAATTACCAAGCAGTTTTAGCCACAGGGCGAATTTTCTAAGTATCCTTGTGAAACAGGTGCTGATCGCACCACTCATTTGCAAAATGAGGTAGAGGGTGTGTTGCTGCCTGGCCAAGAATCACGGTTAGGGCTCTGTGTTCCTCATCCGGCTCAGCATCCACTGAGACACAGCTGGTTACAGCTGGTTACCCGTCACCACGACAAGAAGCCCCATGAGGGCTCTGCGTTCCTCAGCTGGCTCAGCATCCACTGAGACACAGCTGGTTACCCGTCACCACGACAAGAAGCCCCATGAGGGCTCTGCGTTCCTCATCCGGCTCAGCATCCACTGAGACACAGCTGGTTACCCGTCACCACGACAAGAAGCCCCGGTGTGTTGGACCTACTGAAGGGTGGAGGAAGGGCACTCAGGAAAAGCTAGCAGAGATCAACTCAGATGAAAAGCGTTTTCTCCCAGCCTATCCGTGTTGTGAGCAGGCCTGGGCGACCAGCATGGGACGAGATGAAGCCGTCACACAGACATACTCACCGCTATGGCCCACCAATGGCGTAGTCTGCATACAGCATATGCAAGTATTAACACTTTAAATCGAAAAACTGCCAAAAGCTATATTAAGAAAAAAAGACAAGGTAAGTTTTACAAAAGAGATACAAATATAAAATAATTGAATTTTATGAAAAACTCACCAAAGCGTCTTTATTACTTTGATTTAACTGGAGACGGGCACTGCTGTAGACCTGTATTTGGACCTCTGATTTAGAATCTGTGTAATACTGCCCAAATAAGGGTTCAAAGTCACATCCCATTATCAACATAATATATGATTACATGTCTTATTCGTCCTTTCCATTTGAGTGCATATGTATTTCTGATATCCTTTTAAGACTGAAGAAAATGTTCTGAAAGTTGATTTTTCCAGCCCTGGTATAAACGCTCACCTTTGGAAGATACTAGTTTCTTAGTAAAGTACACTGTAAAGCTCTGGGTTACGAGGGGGGACAGTTCTCCCCGAGTAGCTATCACCCTGTTATGTAGGGTGGCTCTGGGACTTTTGTGACACCCTTTATGTGTAGTATTATCCTGTGTAATCCCTTCAACAATCCCGTGCATCAGCTACTATCTTAATCCCATTATACACATAAAGTGGAGAGAAAAATTGGACAAAGTAGGGGCGCCTGAGTGGCTCAGCCATTAAGCATCTGCCTTCGGCTCAGGTCCTGATCTTAGAGCCCAGGGATAGAGTCCCACATCGGGCTCCCTGCTCAGCGGGAAGCCTGCTTCTCCCTCTCTCACTCCCCCTGCTTGTGTTCCCTCTCTCGCTGTGTTTCTCTCTGTCAAATAAATAAATAAAATCTAAAAAAAAAAAAAAAAAAAAGAAAGAAAGAAAAGAAAGAAAAAGAAAAAGAACAATTGGACAAGGTCACACAAGTCCTTAGTGAGGAAGCCGGGACTTAAACCCTGATGGCCAGGCTCTACTGAACCACTATGTCACGCTGTCTTCGTAATTCTCATCTAGGAAGAAATACACATAGAACAAGATCTCGGTCATTTCCCTGGGAAGACATGCCTACTGTGGGCAGGGAGAAGGCAGGAGACTCTAGAGCACTGCCTGAGGGCAGGGTTCGGCCAAAAGTTCCTCCCCAATCAAAACTGCTGAAAGGCTGGGGGCTGACAGTCGTTTTGGAGCCATTGACCAGAGAACTACAATTATGATTCTTTTATGTTAATGAAGGTCATAAAGTATACTTTGTTTTTAATTTGATGTTTTCATTAAAAATGTGTTTTCAAACAGTCTGCAAAATAGTCTCTATTCATTCCAGCTCTGCCCCTGCATTCAGGGTTTGGCAAAAGGTTAAGTCTTCGTCCGCCCTCTGTCTCAAAGTCTCCCAGGCCCCCAGGTCTCCTGGGCGCTCTGTCCATTTCCCAGGCCAGACATGCCAGTCCTTCCGGTCTGAACTAAGGGGCCCTGCCTCTCTGGCCAGTACCACTGACTCCCCAAGCATAAGGGACAGACAACCCTCGGAGATCTGCCTGGTAGATTAGCCTTGTTTCCTGGCTGAGGCTATTTTAGGATAAACTCAGCAAGAGAAAGAAGAGAAAAAAGAGAAATCAATCTTATGTGAATGGTTTTAGAAGAAAGAAATGTCAAGAGATTTGGGATCTCACATGCTCTGCCCCCAACTTCAATGACCTGGGGTGGATCAAGACATTGAACCAAAGAAACTCAATTTCCTCATTTGGAAAAATGAAGGGATTAAATTATTATATTAGCAGTTTTCCAAATATTCTGTAGCAACCAAACACTTGTTCAACATAATTTTATTGGAAACATACTGTACAGATTAAAACAGAACTGCTTGCATTGCAAGGGGCTGACTGAAGAAAGGGAACCCTAACCTCCACTTATTAGGGGTCCTACCTCCATTTCCACACACACTTCTGCAGGCCCCTTCATAAATAAAAGGAGGAGTTTGAAAACCACTAAAAATATAATTACTCAATGGTAGTGACTGCAGATGGTTCTCTGAGCTTCTAGGATGTATTGCTCATTGGGCTAAATGTTTTCCATGTACTATTTCATTTACTTTTCAGAACTAGGATGATCTCATTTCACATACAAAAAAACTGAAGTTTAGACCCAATACATTAAAAGACATACAAACAGTGATAGTGTTGCGAAGCAACAAAGGTTTTTCTGACTTTAAAAACCCAGGTTTTTCTGACTTTAAGGGTCCTGCTCTTTCTAACCATTGTGCATAAAGCTTCTAAAGGTAGTTAAACAAGTAGGTAAAAAAAATTTGGAGGAATTCACTGTGAATATTGTCCAACTGCATCTAACACAAAGTTAGGATCTGATTTACTGACATCATCAATTATAAAGAGATACCAGCAAGATGTACGGAACCCAGTGAGAGTCACACTGTGTCCTAGAAGGACTGTAAGCATCCCTTTGGATGAAATGAAGGCCTCATCGACAGAGAATCGCATCTCTGTGATTATACAACCGGTTGATGTTGCCCAGCATTACCATAGTTCACCTTCCTCAAAAACCCCAATTATAGAAAAATGTAACATAGTGTTATTATTATTATTAAAAGTACACTCACAAATCTTCTCAAGGCAGAAAAGGAATGGCATTTTCTTCATGTTTTTACATAAAAAGGGGAATTTTCCCGTTAATGATTAGGCACATCGCTGGCTTCTGTGAAAGGAATGAAGGCTCTCCTCCAAGAAACGCAGAATGGCTCCTTCTGCTGCCCTTTCTTACCTCTCATTAATCATGTCCTCTCCCGTGCCCAGACAATTCCTTACAAAGAGAGCACGAGTACACTGACTGGGCCAGAAACTGGGCGGAAAGGAAGGCCAGTATTCAAGTGAGGGAAAGAGAATGGCATAGAATGTGCAATCCAGGGGCGCCTGGGTGGCTCAGCTGGTTCATCGACTGCCTTCGGCTCAGGTCATGATCCTGGAGACCCGGGATCGAGTCCCACATCAGGCTCCCTGCTCGGCAGGAAGCCTGCTTCTCCCTCTCTCACTCCCCCTGCTTGTGTTCCCTCTCTGGCTGTGTTTCTCTCTGTCAAATAAATAAAATCTTTAAAAAAAAAAAAGGAATGTGCAATCCACTCAGAGAAAATTTACCTGCTGGTTATAGAGTCATCATATCTGAAATGAAATATAAAACAGGAAATACTTACGAATATATCAAAATAAGAGGAGTAGTAGTCATACTGCACCACTTCCTTTTCTAATGTGTTCTCAATGCCTCCGTTCACCTGGGAAGGAGAGTGAGAAGCAGAACTGAGGAGATTCACGTATTAAAACAACACAAGAAAACATACAAGGAAGGTTCTGTAAGCACTTTTGTGCCTACCTTATCAGGACCCTGGAATGCTGACATAGGACCCTCTTAACTCAAATACAAAAATGCTGAGCAGGATTTCCCACTTCAATTCTGAATTTATTCATTCAACAAATACAAATACGTAATGAAAACAATGCCTTGTTTGTCATTCCTATTTTGGCAAACTAAAATGTTAAAAAAAATAGTATTTTTTTCTCTTCTACGGTAAAGTCTTCAATCAAACCAATGCATAATTTTAAGGAAGACAATTTACATTCATCCAGCTCTGCCCTCACTCTCTAACCACTCTCTACTGTTTCAGCTCCTGGAAGGCCAACAGCTCCTAGGATCTTAGCAAAGATCAATGATATGAGATAGAAGTGTAGATATTCTCTCTGGTTTTTCTTTTTTATTTGTTCCTGGCATTTGAAAATCCTGCACTCTCATCAACTTTCATATAGATTTTTCTATTTGATAGATAATGAAATGAGGGACAGACCAGACCTATAATCACAGGTGCAGAAGTTACAGTAAATGGTGAAAATCAGACCTAAGATGACAAATTTTCTGTCCTCTCCCAATTCTATCTAGATTTCTAAGTAAGCAAGTGCGGAACTCTACATATCACACTTACAGAAAACACTTTTTTTTTTTTAAAAAATCAAGTAATAGAACGTGTGTCTGGCAGCTAATGCAGCAGCCAAGCAGACATCAGAATTTTTAGGACCCGTGGATCAGGGGACAGGACGCGCACAGTAAATTCACATTTCCAATCTGGAGTACAGATATCGTTTGTCCTCGCACACGGATGGACGTGATCTGGAAAAGGACAAAGGGAAGGGCGATGGCCACGAGACCTAGGTAAAGGGGGAGAAAATTAATGAGGAATGTCTCTGCAAGGTTTGCTAACTGGTCAAACTGAAATTAACATTGCCACAAGGAAAGGATCCTCTTGGCTTGGAAAACTTTGCAAGTATTTCTATTTGTTATTCAAATGAAAGCATGCCAAAAACACCATTGGCTACTTCAAAAAATCCCTTAAGGAGGTTTAGATTTCTGCATAATTTGTGCAGATTGCCTATTGACCTGCTTGAACATAGATCTTTACAAGCAAATGGATGGAACTTGAGAGCAAAGAGAAAACCAATGCAGTCTTATCACTGTGTCTCCCCAGACTAAGGAAACTTAGCACTATCTAAAATATTAAAAGAATGATTATTCCAAATGACTCATAACAAAGAGGGGTTCTCTACTGCACAGAGACTAGCCTCCTAGCTGAGAGAACAGCAATCAACCTGCTGATAGAGTTCTTCAATAAACAACAAATAGAAAAAAGGTTTCCATGATTTCTGCACTTTAAAAGACATTGAGTGGGGGAGGGGGACGCCTGGGTGACTCAGTCAGTTAAGCAACCAACTCTTGGTTTCCAATGGCCACATCAGGCTCCACCTTTATGCATGGAGTTTGCTTGGGATTCTCTCTTTCACTCTGCCCCTCCCCCTGCTCCTGCTCCCTCCCTCTAAAATAAATAATTCCTTAAAAAATAATAATAATAAAACAATAAGACCCTGAGTTTGTGTTGCCTTTAAATAGAGAAATCTACGGGAAATAATTAAGATTAGAACAGAAATCAATGAATTAGAAACTAGAGATACAGTAGAACACAGAAACGAAACTAAAAGCTGGTTCTTTCAAAGAATTAATAAGATTGATAAACCATTGGCCAAACTAATCCAAAAGAAAAGGGAGATGACCCAAATTAACAAAATTATGAATGAAAAAGTAGAGATCACAAATAACACCAAGGAAATAGAAACAATCATCAGAAATTATTATCAACAATTATATGCCAATAAGTAAAACAACCTAGAAGATATGTGTGCATTCCTGGAAACCGATAAACTTCCACGACTGAAACAGGAAGAAATTGACAACTGAATAGAGATTGAAGCAGTGATGAAAAATCTCACAAAAAACAAGAGCCCAGAACCTGACAGATTCTCTGGGGACTTCTACCAAACATTCAAAGAAGAAATAATACCCCTGAAGCTGTTTTAAAAAACAGAAACATAAGGAAAACTTCCAAACTCTTTCTATGAAGCCAGCATTACTTTAATCACCAAAACAGGCAAAGACCACATCAAAACGGAGAATTTCAGGCTAACTCTGATGAACATGGATGCCAAGATTCTTAAGATCCTAGCTAACAGGATCTTAACAATCTTGGCATCCATGTTCATCAGAGATATTAGTATATTAAACAGTATATTAAAAAGATTATCTACCATGAACAGGTGGGATTTATCCCTGGGATGCAAAGGTGGTTCAACATTCACAAATCGATCAATGTGATAGAACAAACCAACAAGAGAGAAGAACCACATGGTCCTCTCAATTGATGTAGAACAAGCATTTGAAAAAATATAGCTTCAATTCCTGATTAAAACCCTTCAAAATATAGGGATAGAGGGAGCATTCCTCAACCTCATAAAATCTATCTACAAAAAACCCACAGCAAATATCATTCTCAACGGGGAAAAACTGACAGCCTTCCCTCTGAGATCAGGAACAACACAAGGATGCCCACTCTCGCCACTACTGTTCAACATAGTGTTAGAAGTCCTAACAACAGCTATCACACAACAATAAGAAATAAAAGGTATTCAAATTGGCAAAGAAATCAAACTCTCTCTCTTTGCAGATGACATGATACTCTATGTGGAAAACCTAAAAGACTCTACTCCCAAACTATTAGACCTCATATAGCAATCAGTACTGTGGCAGGATACAAAATCAATGCACAGAAATCAGTTACATTCTCATATACTAACAATGAAAATATAGAAAGGGAAATCAGAGAATCGATTCCATTTTTCTATAGCACCGAAAATCGTAAGATACCTAGGAATAAACCTAACCAAAGAAGTTAAGGATCTGTACTCAAGGTTATCTACTACATGAGAACACTCATGAAAGAAATTGAAGAAGACACAAAAAGATGGAAGAGCATTCCATGCTCATGGATCGGAAGAATAAACATTGTTAAAATATCTATATAATGGGACGCCTGGGTGGCTCAGTTGGTTAAGCAACTGCCTTCGGCTCAGGTCATGATCCTGGAGACCCGGGATCCAGCCCCACATTGGGCTCCCTGCTCGGTGGGAAGCCTGCTTCTCCCTCTCTCACTCCCCCTGCTTATGTTCCCTCTCTAGCTGTGCTTCTCTCTGTCAAATAAATAAATAAAAATCTTTTTTAAAAAAATGTCTATACTGCCCAGAGAAATCTATACTTTCAATGTCATCCTGATCAAAATTCCACCACAGTTTTCAAAGTGCTGGACAAACAATCCTAAAATTTATATAGAATCAGACCCTGATTCTATATAAAGACCCTGAATCATTAAGGAAATGTTGAAAAAGAAAAACAAAGCTGGGGGCATCATGTTGGCTGGTTTCAAGCTTTAATACAAAGCTGTGATCACCAAGACAGCATGGTACTGGCACAAAAACAGACACATAGACCAATGGAACAGAGTGGAGGGTCCAGATATGGACCCACAAATCTATGGGCAAATCATCTTTGACAAAGCAGGAAAAAATATCCAGTGGAAAAAGGACAATGAATGATTGAATAAATGGTGCTGGGAAAATTGGACAGATACGTATAGAGGAATGAAACTAAAGCATTCTCTTACACCACACACAAAGATAAACTCAAAATGGATGAAAGACCTCAATGTGAGGAAGGAATCCATCAAAATCCTGGAGGAGAACATAGGCAGTAACCTCTTTGACATTGGCCACGGCAACCACTTTCAAGACACGTCTCCAAAGGCAAAGGAGACAAAAGCGAAAATGAACTTTTGGGACTTCATCAAAATAAGAAGCTTCTAGGGGCGCCTGGGTGGCTCAATTGGTTAAGCAACTGCCTTCAACTCAGGTCATGATCCCGGAGACCTGGGATCAAGTCCCACATCGGGCTCCCTCCTCGGCAGGAAGCCTGCTTCTCCCTCTCACTCCCCCTGCTTGTGTTCCCTCTCTGGCTGTGTTTCTCTCTGTCAAATACATAAAATCTTTAAAAAAATAAAAAATAAAAAAAAAAATAAAAAGCTTCTGCACAGGAAAGGAAACAGTCAACAAAACAAAGAGGCAACCCACAGAATGGGAGAAGATATTTGCAAATGACACTACAGACAAAGGGCTGATATCCAAGATCTATAAAGAACTCCTCAAACTCAACAACCAAAAAAAAAAAAAAAAAAAGATGATCCAATCAAAAAATGGGTAGGAGACATGAAGAGGCACTTCTCCATAGAAGACATACAAATGGCTAACAGGCAGATGAAAAAATGTTCATCATCACTAGCTATCAGGGAAATTCAAATCAAAACCACATTGAGATACCACCTTACACCAGTCAGAATGGCCAAAATAACAGGACAGGAAACGACAAGTGTTGGAGAGGCTGCGGAGAAAGGGGAACCCTCTTACACTGTTGGTGGGAATGTAAACTGGTGCAGCCGCTTTGGAAAACAGTGTGGAGATTCGTTAAAAAATTAAAAAGAGAAGTATCCTATGACCCTGCAATTGCACTACTGGGTATTTACCCCAAAGATACAGATGTAGTGAAAAGAAGGGCCATATGTACCCCAATGTTCATCGCAGCAATGGCCACAATCGCCAAACTGTGGAAAGAGCCAAGGTGCCCATCAACAGATGAATGGATAAAGAAGATGTGGTACATATATACAGTGGAATACTACGCCTCCATCAGAAAGGATGAACACCCAACTTTTGTAGCAACATGGACTGGACTGGAAGAGATTATGCTGAGTGAAATAAGCCAAGTAGGGAAAGTATCACATGGTTTCACTTACTTGCAGTGCATAAGGGGTAATATAGAGGACAGTAGGAGAAGGAAAGGAAATGTGAACTGGAGTAAATCAGGGAGGGGGTGAAATATGAGAGCCTTTGGACTCAGAAACAAAGGGTCTTGGAAGGGAGGGGATGGGGGCATGGGTGAGCCTGGTGGTGGGTACTGAGGGCATGTATTGGAGCACTGGGTGTGGGGCGTAAACAATGAATCTTGGAACACTGAAAAGATAAAATAATGTAATAAAAATAAATTAATTAAAAAAATAGAGAAATCTAAAATCTACATCTGTTGCTCCAACTTGTACTCTAAATTCCTATTTCAAAGCCTTTGTCTCAAAATGTCCCCCATAGACTCATCTTATTTCATATGGAACCTCTTCTCACAGTTCTGCAGAGCTGGCCCATTCTTCTACTTTCCATCATTAGAAATCTTAAGCATCGTTTCTGGTAACCAGGGATAATAAAATCAGCATATCAGTAAGTCTATCAGCATACTTATATTTTTTCGTATGTCTCTCAGAGCAGCTTTTTCCTTTCTATTCCCACCACCCTACATGGATTCCTTTCATAGCTTCAGAACCAATCTGCCCCTAACATAATCCAACCGGTAAACCACTGCCATAAGATCTTTATCCCTTTACCAAATATTTGCTGAATATTGTCAAGTATGGTTCTAAATGCAATAAATTGTTTAGTAAACAAAACAGTATTGGGGCGCCTGGGTGGCTCAGTCGCTTAAGCGTCTGCCTTCAGCTCAGCACATCATCCCTGGGTCCTGGGATCGAACCCTGCATCAGGGTCCCCGCTCTGCAGGAAGCCTGCTTTTCCCTCTCCCACTCCTTCTGCTTATGTTCCCTCTCTGGCTGTCTCTCTGTCAAATAAAATCTTAAAACAAAACAAAACAAGAAAAACAGTATCTCTGTCTTTCTGGGACTTACACTGTAGCAAGGAGAGATGATAAATAAGAAAATAAGAGCCCTACAGAGAACAAAGCAGGGCAGTGGGACAGACAGAATAATGGTTGACTTCTCTGGGTCCAGTGGTAAACCTTCTCTGTGGTAATAAACTGACAGATACCAGCATGATAAGCAGTCAGAGTCTCATTCAAGATAAAGGAAGTTAACCATTTCATGTAGAAGGAACAACTAGTACAAAGGTCCAAGACACAAGGGAGCTTGTTCCACTGTGAGACCAGAAGGCAAGTCTGGGATGATCTGCGTGGGCTGGGAACAGAGAGGGGGGCGGAAGTCCAGAGAGGCTCCTTGGGGCTATACAAGGCAGGTTAGAGCATTTGGATTTTATTCAAAGTGCTCTGCTCCGACGGTGAAGAGTTATAAATAGAAAGTAACATTATCTGATATGTTTTTACTTTTAAAAGTCCACCTAGGGGGAGGGGGTGCCTGGGAGCTCAGTCATTAAAGTGTCTGCCTTCAGCTCAGGTCATGATCCTGGAGTCCTGGGATCGAGCCCTACATCGGGTTCTCTGCTCAGCGGGAAGCCTGCCTTCTCTGTCTCCCACTCCCCACTGCTTGAGTTTCCTCTCTGTAACTCTGTTAAATTAATAAAATCTTTTAAATAAATAAATAAATAAATAATGAATGAATTAATGAATGAATGAATGAATGAATGGATAGATGTCATTCTGGCTTCTAGGAGGAGAATGGGCAGTAGGAGGGCAAGGGTGGAAGGAGACAAACCAGCTGGGCCTCTGGAACAGTAGTTTGGGGGAGTGACAGCACCCGCTGGGTGGAAGGCAACAACTATGGAAATGGAGACAAGAGGCCACACTTTGGATACAATTAGCAGGCAGACTTGACAGGCCTTAACTTTTCAATTGGATATGGGGTGTGAGAAACACAAAACAAACAAGCAAATTCATCAAGGATGCATCTTCATTTTTGGCCTGGGCATCTTGCTTCTTTGAAGCAAGGAGGAAAATCGGCTACTTTGGAAGTCATATATGAAGGCAAAGTATTTTAGTTAACTGCTATGATTGTACAGTACCTCTGGGTTCCATTACTCTTCTCAAGGCCTAAACACCCTTTGTGCTATTTCCTTCCTCTTGTCAAGGCCAAGGCTAAAAGGCAGAATATGTGTTCTGTCTCCTCAGCTAAACTTCAACTCTCATGATTTATGAGATATATACCTAAATCTAAAGCCTAAGTGTTGGAACTCAGAAAATGTATAGATACGTCAAAAGAACAATGGATTTGGGTGATGAGAGATTTACAGAGACAGACAAAAGTAGCAGGATGGTGTGTAGTGAAAAACCCAGGTTGGGACTGATGATCTAAACAAACATAACTAGAAACTGAATACTAAAAAAAAATAAAAAATAAAAATAAAATAAAACCTTGCTAAAAAAGTTAAGATGTGCTATCCTAAAGATCATATACCCTTGTATGATTTTTCTTATTTTACAACTGGGGCAATTTGAAAAGATATATGCACCCCTGTGTTTACTGCAGCATTGTACAATAGCCAGGATATGGAAGCAACTCAAGTGCCCACCAACAAATGAACGAAGAAGATGTGGTGCGCACACACACACACACACACGCACACAATGCAGTATTATAAAAAAGAATGATATTCTGCCATTTGCAACAATGTGGATGGACCTACAGCGTATTGTGCTAAGTGAAATTAAGACACTCAGAGAACAGTCATTAAGCGACTGCCTTCAGCTCAGCTCACGATCCCGGAGACCCAGGATCGAGTCCCACATCGGGCTCCCTGCTCAGCAGGAAGCCTGCTTCTCCCTCTCCCACTCTCCCTGCTTGTGTTCCCTCTTTCTCTGTGTCTCTGTCAAATAAATAAATAAAATATTCAAAAAGAAAAACAAGAGACAAACAAAAAACAGACTCTTAAAAACAGAGAACAAACTGATGGTCGCCAGAAGGGAGGTTGGGTAGGGTGATGGGTGAAACAGATAGAGGGGATTAAAAGGTACAAACTTCCAGTTACAAAGTATGTAAGTCACAGAGATAAAAAGTAGAGTACAGAAATGTAGTCAATAAGACAGCAATTAGGCTCCTTGGTGCCAGACTGGGGGCACTGAGTAATGGAGAGGAATGCTGACTCATTACCTGTGCACCTTAAACTATGATAACACTGTATATGTTCATTATACGTCAATGCAAAATTAAATAAAAATGTATTTCTTATTTGCCAGTTCTGGTGATTTTTCATTTGCAACATGTTATAAATTACAACAGATGCACACTGATCCCCTCAGATGCACAAGAACAGAGTGCTGTCCACTTCACTTCCATTTCAATTTCATTGAAGCAGTAAGAAAGGAGGGAAGAGAGAATGTGATCCCTGAACCCCACCACAGCTCTACCCCCATGGCTTCCCTCACTTAAAAGCAGGGAGTGATATTAGTGGTAAATCAATAAATACTTGGATTTTTTCACTGTCATAAGAATAATTTTTAATTGAGCTCCCTGAAAACTGCTGCTATGCTTTCCTGTTAAAAGATGGTTAAAAGATGGCTTAATTTAAAAAAAAGAAAGAAAAAAGAAACTGAGGATATGGTTGTGATAAATGATTAATTTTCTGATTTTGATAGGTGTCTTCCATATATGTAGATAATGTCCTTACTTGTAGAAAATACACACTAAAATATTTAGAAGTAAGAGAATATCAGTTTTGTAATGAAAAGAAGGGCCATATGTACCCAATGTTCATCGCAGCAATGGCCACAATCGCCAAACTGTGGAAAGAGCCAAGGTGCCCATCAACAGATGAATGGATAAAGAAGATGTGGTACATATATACAATGGAGTACTACGCCTCCATCAGAAAGGATGAATACCCAACTTTTGTAGCAACATGGACTGGATTGGAAGAGATTATGCTGAGTGAAATAAGCCAAGCAGAGAAAGTCAAGTATCACATGGTTTCACTTACTTGTGCAGCATAAGGAGTAACATGGAGGACGTTAGGAGAAGGAAAGGAAACGTGAACTGGGGTAAATCAGAGAGGGAGACGAAGCATGAGAGACCGTGGACTCTGAGAAACAAACTGAGGGTTTTGGAAGGGAGTGGATGGGGGGATAGGTGGGCCCGGTGGTGGGTATTAAGGAGGGCACGTATTGCATGGAGCACTGGGTGTGGGACATAAACAATGATTCTTGGAACATTGAAAAAAATAAAATAAATTATTATTAAAAAAAGATGGCTTAGTTTTCAAACTACAGGGGTTTTTTTGAAGTATATATTAATGCAAATATTATCTTTAATGTATATATGTGGAACAAATAATAAAAAGAGATACTCTAGGTTACTGTGTCCTATCACTGGCTTTTTCGGTTTTAAACAATTCTTCCCTGTGAGGGACGCATTCTGGAAGAGTTACCGATTTGTTGGGAAGGAATGAAAACAGAGACAAGGCTTTGGGGGAAAACAGATACTCTAGTACACTTAAATAAAATATATTATTAAAATATTTTATCTGTTTATTTTTACCTTTATTAATATAGCAACTAGAGAACCTAATCATCCACAAGGCATGCATTTTGTTTCCACTGGACAATACTTACTGGGCTAGACAATTATTTGGCAATATAACCGCAAAGACCTTACGAGATGGAGACAAACCTCCAAATGCTTCTAAAACATTTTTTCCAATAAAATATGAATACTCTCTTTGTGAAAAAGTAAAGCATAAATGTATGAAAACTCTTGCACGTGGGAATTAGAAAAGTAGATGTAATATCTAAAACATATGCCAGAAGCAAGAAAAGGGCCAGGAAATACTTTGGCCTTTGTGGGCCAATATTCAACTCAACTACTCAGCACAAAAGCCAGCCTAAACAACAGGTAAACAGATGCGCAGGTCTGAGTTCCAATAAAACTTTACAGAAACAGGCCAGCTGAACTTGGGTCCCAGGCTGTAGTTTACTAACTCCTGACATATAGCAAAACACCATGAATTCAAATTTCAAAATGAGTTTTAAGTGAACAAGCTTTGCTTTAAAACATGACAATACAGAACAAGAAAAGTCAAAATCTCCTGGAAAAAGAGCAACATTACCCCTTCTGGAAAAAAGATGGAATTCACTAAATAAGACAAGTGATGAGAAAAATAAGAAAATTGTTTCTTATGTCTGGAAACAATTCTCACATAGAGTCATGGGAAAAACCACTTACATTTAACTCTATTATCCAGAGTAATGTTACAAATAAGAGGTCAAAGGTGACAAACAAACAGAAAGTCCTTCTGACATCAGATATGCCTTTCTTCTCCCTTCCTTCGTAAGACTCGATCCTGGCCATGAGGTGTGTGGGGTTGATGGAATGAACGTCGCGCAAAGAGGCGTGAGAGCTCTGGCTCCCTGTGAGAGCGTTCTCCATGTCTTCTTGCAGGGGGTTCATCCTGGAGGAGGGTTAAAGGAGCCTTTCTCCAACTTCACCATCCCTAGAAAGAAGAGAGCTTTGCGTTAAATCAGAACTCACCTAGGACCACCATGCTACTCCCACTCCTGGGCAACTCTTTTCTCTGAGCAACAGTGTCTTAACTGAAGACATCTGTTCTGATGAAGACATGAAGAGATAGTGAAATGAGAAGCAACTGATGTTATCAATATTACAAAAGCGCTGTTACAGAAATGAATGAAATAAGGAAGAATGCAAATTTACAGAATTAAAGAGAGAAGACAGGATCCCAACCACATCCAAAAAGGTCTCACTGACAAGCTGGAGGCCGCTTCCTTTGCTGGTCCTAGGAAAAAAACTCTCCAACTCTGTGTCGTTACTCCTGAATCAAGAAATCATTTCCTGAAAGCTCCCCAGAAAGCATGTAACCAGAATGTGTACACAAGACAGGAAAAACACGTTTCCTAAGAGGAACTGCCTTCCACCAAAAAGTATCTAATAAACTGATTTTATTAGCATTTTCCCATCACCCCATAATGAATAAGCATGTTTCTTCTTGGAAAAGAAGTACACACACACACACACCCAATGTTCAGCATTCTGCAAACACCTCTGTGCTAATTACACAAGTCATAGCTCTATCTAGAGATCCAGGAACCCCTTCTCCAAGACCCAGATGTGCTTCTACAATACAAGTAAAAGATTAGGAATCTAAGTGGTCTGATCTCATGATGACGCAAAGTCACAAGAAGAGTATGGTAGATGGTGTTACTGTCTGCAAACATTCCTGTTCCCTCCCACAGCACCTCTCCCCACGGGGGATTCTATACCCCTGGCTCTACCAACCTCGTGGGACTTCCTTGACCAATGAAACACAAGCAGAAGTTCAAGTGCCACTCTCGTCCAGATCTAGGAACCATGCACTCGTTCTCCTTGCTTTTGCTACGGTGTCCAGCAATGATCAGATAAAGAAGAGCATTTTCCAATCTATGTCATTAGAGATAGGCTTAGTGATTACCTTTGAGCAAGAGGGAGGAAAAGAGTGAGTAGAGCTCACCAGTTGGTCAAATTCCATTTCTTGGCCTGAGTAATGCTAGCATGGCTGTGCTCACTTAGTGATAATTTACTCACATAGGTAGTAGTTTCCGTGGTATATTAATTTGTGAATATTCAAAATGCTGTACACTTATGTACATGTACACATACATGAATTGCTTATGTGTCTCTAAGTAGACTTTCTCATTATATATCTATAATAGTTCCAACTAGAAAACAACCTAAATATGTAACAACAAGGGATTAGATAAATCATAGTACAGCCACAAGTAGTCATTAAAATAAATACTTAGAAAGTACGTATAACTTAGAATATGTGTTATAACAGTAAGTAGGACTAAAATCTGAATATTAAATGGAACACACACATACAGACTATGTTCACAACTTAGTAAAGATTACATCAAATTTTTACAAGAACGTACCTATGAAGCATACCAGATGTTAATACTGATCATCTCTACCTGAGATTATATCCCCCTGCGCTTTTACCTTTTTCATATTTCCAGATTTCTTATTTTGCACATATTGTATTTAGAATGGGAAGGATTAAATTCAAATGTAAAACTGTTACAGTCCTAGATAGATGTTCCTGGATTTTATGAGGCTCTTCCCTCCCTTCTCAATGCATCTGGGAGCCAGTAGATAACACCACCTTGGACATTGTGAAAAGCTCAACAGGAGTCTGCTTCAGTGCTTTGTAAAATAAAATACAAAATTCCAAAACTCGAAAGCATTTCTACCAATTTCTTTCTCAATGAGATCATTACCATCCTAGGGGAAGGAATATCAATGGCATATTCCCCAGTACAGCTGCTCTTAAAACAAAGCTTTCAAAACACTAAATTTATCTGTCAGGCTTCTAAGAGTTAATACTGGAACAGTAAGTAAAAAGGAATGTAACTGTGTTTTCTGTGATGAAATACACATTTCAAAGTTCAAAAAGATACTGGAATTGCTGGCTAAATTTGAACCTGGATAAGTATACACGTTATTTCTGAAACCATGCATTCTACAGTAAGAAAGAGCAATCCGAGTAGTTTTTAAGCCAACCTAATATTCTATTAACAAGTATATTTAAAAACTAATTTAAATTCTTTGGTCTAATAAACTATATAGACAATCCAACAAATTCACAACTGAAACTCGGGGCTGTTTTTAGGAAGAAAACTGCTTCTGAAGTAATTAGATCATTTTCTCAATCTCATTCAGTCCTCCTTCCCTGAGCCCACTCCTCATGAATAAAAAATGGTAACAAAGGAAACACCAACCCTAGAAATCTTTAGTTTATTTCTAACTAAAACCTGACATCATACAATGATATAACCTGCCCTGAGAAGTGAGAATCGTTTCACTATTTTTCAGATGCATGCACTGAACTGCTAACTAGCTAGAATTTATAGGTACTTGTGTCCCTTCAGCAATAGTTACCCAAAGCACAGCTTGTTGTGAGCAGATTGATCCCTCCTTCCCTAGGACAGAGTGAAATCCCAAATGGGAGCGAGAGGTTCCTCTTAATGTATAAAAGAGAAGGATACTACACAGGACTCCATGCTAACGCTGTTTGAATGCCCAAAGATTCAAGTGTGAGACCCTTCAGGAAGACTTCACTGAAATGCTCGCCACATTCTAATCCCCAGACAGGGTCAGGGACATTTCCTCCAGGTCCCCCTAGGGCTGTGGATATGCCACTTCTGCCTCGGCTCACTACAACATGCCCTAATTATCCACTTACCGCCTGTCTCTCCTGCTAGTCAGTGTGCTCCATGAAGGCCTCGAGTTTGATTTCCACACTCCTGTGCCCCACAATATACAGCACACAGCAGGAACGAAACACCTGGTCGACTAAGATAATTCTACCATCTATCACAGACTAGCACAGAGTCAGCTTTCAAAATTCTCTGAATTGAAGAGATCACAACTACTTCTTTTCTAAGGAAGAGCTTGGATAATCTTCCAGATATAATTTTGGAAGTATTAAATATTCAGTTCTTGGTACTGAAAGCCTCTCTGGGGTTGGCTTAAGGAAAACTAAGCCTCTCTAAAGATGGTGTTAAGCACTGATTAGCTGTATGCACCAGAATCTAAATCTATAATGCAAGATTAAGTCCAACCATGGGGAAGTGGGGGGTGGGGGGGGAGAGCGGGGTGGAGAATTATTAAAAAAAAAAATTTCCTTATCTTTTTCTGGGATTTGTGTGAGGAGAATCTCCTTTTGTTGTTTCAGTTTTTGAAAATGAGATTCATGTCTTCCTCTCTAGATGAATAACTATGTTCCTCCTTTGTGCCATTAATATTAGCCAGCTATTTCCACAATCACGCTATATTAACAGCTGCCCAAAATTCAGTGGCTTAACACAATCTACCTTTACTCTCAAGCTCACGGGTCTACAGGTTGCCTGAAGTTCAGCTGCTCTAGAAAAACTAGATCATGTAAATACGTGTAAAATCTCTGTATATATGCTATGTGCTCATAGTCTATCACCAAAGTCTATCTCAAGGCCGTGCCCAAAGGCAGCAGAGCTGGCATGCACACTCCACTCAAGGAGGAGGAGAACGTTAAGTGAATACTTGCTGATTCATATTTCAGCCTAGCATAGCTATCAATGTTCTAAACCCAGGACTGAACATCAAATACGGCCTGCTGCCTGTTTCTGAATACTGGGTTTTATCAAAACCCCACCACACCCATTCTTCTGGTCCATGGAGGCTCTTGCAGAAAGATGGTAGAGATGAACTGTCCCAGCAGATACCATACTTTACTATGGGCATTTTTCTAGAAAGAGATTACTGCTTTTATTAGCTTCACAGAAGAGACCCAGGCAAGAGTTGTTTAGATTAGCAAAAATAGGCTAATTGATGAATATTCATTGTTCCAACACATGCTCTGATTATATGACTGGCAAAAACCTACGATTCATTCTTATTTTTCCACTGGTTGTTCTAGGGACACCACAGGTTACGGATACGTGGTATGCTGGCTCTCCTGGGGCCACTTCAGCATCAACATGCTGCTCTTTGACTCAATTCTCTTTCCTTAATTCCATGTTATCAGAACCGGACAAGAAATCTGTCTCATCTATGTTGGCAGCTTCTTAAATGATGACATCCTTCCCACATAGAAAAAAACAAAACAAAACAAAAAGAACTCAGATCCTTTCTGCTTCCAGGAGGAACTGCTTACATCTCTGGGATTCTTCTACGGCACTGCTCCCCAGGCTGGGTGCAAAACTAAGCCACAACTTGAGCTCCATTTGCCTCAGCACAGAACTACCACAGTTTCTTGGGCCTTCCTAGGAGGAGGGGAGAGAGCCTCTGGGGACCCACTGGTGGCATCGATGCACACCTTTCAACCCAGCCACCCAGCTTCTTTCTCTGTATGACTCCTGGCAAGAGCCAGGCACTGTGTGTTCCCCTTGAAGAGTGTCAGAATAACAGGCACTAAAATCACTTGATTCAGAAAGACTTTAGCCATCATCTTAACAAAAGGCTTAGGGAGCACAGTTGGCTTATAGACATGTTTTGGTCGGTCTTGCACAGTGTTGCTCAAGAATTTGAATTAATTACTGACATTTTAAATAATGAATTTCCATGTAAAAATCCAGATTTCTAGCTTCTCTTAAAAAGTTAAAATAGAAACACTAGGCTTACATTTCTTTAACCATGACAGTAAAGCCAAGAAGCTGCTGATGCACTTTCCACTTGGCCTCAGTTTTGACCTAACTTGGAGGTATCTGAGTTTGTCACTCTAATCTATTTCCACTCCCTTGTTTTAAAGGAAAGGAGATGCATTAACACACCTAAGGACTGTCTCATCATATTGCTTCAAAGCTTTCTTCATGTTTGTTATGTTATTCTTGATTCATTTGTTCATTCAGTTATTCTTGCCTATAAAACAATGTATGCTTAAAGATCAAAAAAATAGGAAGAATCTGAGGCCTCTGTGGATTATAAGGACGTGCCCAACTAAGAGATATTTTAAGATATATTTTAGGATTAAAACTCCAGTCTTCTACCTCTTTCTTCTCCATCACTCAGCCTCATCCCAGATTACTAGGAGGAAATAGGACAGACATCAGCAGGTGCTTAAGTGGACCTGGGGATGCAGGCACTGAATTTGAGGCCCTGAGGACAGGGCTGCCTCAGCTGTGCCCACTCTATCCTAGGGCTGGGTTTCTTTGGGAGAAGGAGCAGCCTGAGCTGGCTATCCTCTTGCAAGCCCCACTTGGGGTGCGACCTACTTTATGACGGTTGAAGTCCTATCTAGAGCCTAAAGATTCCAAGAAGAAACAGCTAGAACTGGGAAATGGGAATACTAAGGAGATAAGCTGACATTTACAAACACGTCTTGCCAGTAAGAGAAAGAGGCATGGTAACTAAGAAACACAGAGACTTTAAAAAATAAACAGACACAGAAAGAGAGGAGGTGGGAAGGAAGCTACAGCTAATTTGGAGTATCAAAAAACATAGTAAAACAATCTTCATATTTTAAGGATATCAGTATGAGATAAGCAAAGTTCTGCCATGCCTAAGAAAAGCTAGATAACCTACATGTCAAATTCAGTTATTAACCTTCCGTAAAATAAAAATTTCGATTTAATGTTTGCTTAAATGAAGCTGCTTACATTTTTTAAAACTTTCAAAGTTGTTTGAAGATAAGATGTTCTAAACAAAGAAAAAAAGCATGATTCATTGCCCTATGCTTCTTCACGTTGTTGATTCTACCCTGGAAAGTAAAAGCCAGGCAGAACTCTGATGAAAGTGGCTTAAGAAAGACTAACAGGGGACCAGGTTAAGAAGTTGATGCCTTTGGGCAACACTTCAGCTCCTGGGCCAGAGAACCAGCACTACAAAGCACGACAGAAGTTTAATAAAACCAAGCTCAAACCAACCTTTTTTGGGCACACTGCCCACTACCACTATGGTCACATTTCAAAACAATCTTGGCTTACTTTATGCCATATATACTCTAAACTTAATACAATGTCTAGAAAAATATTTCCAAAATCTAGGCTATTGAATTTTATTATCTTTTGTTTCAGGTTTTTATTTAAATTCTAGTTAGTTAACATACAATGTAATATTGGTTTCAGGAGAATTCCGTGATTCATCACTATAACACCCAGTGCTCATCACAACGATTGCCCTCCTTAATGCCCATCACCATCTCGCCCGATGCCAGCCAGCCTCCCTCCAGCAGCCCTCAGTCTGTTCTCTGTAGCCATCAGAAAGAATGAGATCTGCCATTGGCAGGATGGAGCTAGAGGGTGTTACGCTGGGCAAAGTCAGTCAGAGAAAGACAAATGCCATATGATTTCACTCATATGTGGAATTTGAGAAACAAAACAGATGCATATTGGATTGGGTTTTAAAATACCTACCTATCACATTCAAATTAGCAGCTCAAATAACAGGAAATTACAGATAGAAACAACAGGAGATTAATGGATAGAGAAATCTGCAGGCAAAAATCAGTTATAGCAAAGGATTAAATAAAAAATTCTAGGGGCGCCTGGGTGGCTCAGTTGGTTAAGCGACTGCCTTCGGCTCAGGTCATGATCCCGGAGACCCGGGATCGAGTCCCACATCGGGCTCCCTGCTCGGTGGGAAGCCTGCTTCTCCCTCTCTCACTCCCCCTGCTTGTGTTCCCTCTCTGGCTGTGTTTCTCTCTGTCAAATAAATAAAATCTTTAAAAAAAAAAATTCTATAAAGTGTTTAACATCACCCTATTGTTTGGTGCAAATAAAAATCAACTCCTCAGTCAAGGACTCCAATTTTACCAGTAGATCCCTATTAATTTGACTACTGAGTGAAATATTTAAAAAAGAAAAACAATTTATGAAAAAAAAGAAGAAAACAATATATGTGCATGTATGAAGGTCTGCAAGGCTCTTTTTTTTCCCTTTTCCTGCAAGACTTTTTACAGATCTGTCCGTATCATCAGGGCTACAGTGTGGGAGCAGCGGGGAGAAGTGAAACAACTGTACAGAAAGACTGCTGAGAGTTCAACTACAAATTCATACATAACGAACCAGAGTAGATGTACAGTGTCCCTAAGGAAGCAAAATGGTCTGCAAGACAAGACAGGAGAACACTGACAGGACGCGCATCCAGCTCTCAAGAGCAGGAGAGGAAATGTGCCGTCAGAGGGGGTGGGTCAGTCCACAAAGCGCAGCAGCAGGAGCAGGACAGCAAACGTGAGCTCCACCCAGCCTGGCACCTTCGACTAAGAGTACCTGGCCTGCTGGATTTCCAGTATCTCCAGTCCAGGCACCAGATTATTTCTACGAGTAATATGGTGGCACGAGGGTATCATCAGTGCCTTCCGTCACTGAAGAATTTAATAATTCCTGGCATGCCTCCTACCACCTTTTTGAAATTGTTTTTTAATAAAATGTCATAGTGTAGGTAGAGAAACAAGAGACTGATCAGCTTGAGATAAACATTCAGTCTACACTGAATGTCCACTGCAGATTTTGAGATGTGAGTTCACCAACATAAGGCAGAGCCACTCTCCATGGGGCTCTGGAAACAGACGGTGACAAATCAGGTTTCTTGGTCGACAAGAAAGAGGGCTGAACTATAACACTAACAAAGTCAGTGTGATGCCACTGAGAAACTTGGGGAGATGGGTCTGGATGTCTCCTGATGACCCACAACAGCACTGCTCTTTGAAAACGTCTAGAGATACCATTCAGGTACCACCTTAGAGACAGTTAGTTACCTTTAAATATTAGCATATTTTATGTATCATAGGTAAGTGGTTACATTCCAAAAGCAAAAGAAAATAAAAAATTGTACTTTCACTCCAGTATTCTTCCACTATACCTTCATAAACTCACATGATGAACAACAGGAGTGAAAGTAGACATCCCTGTCATGTTCCTGACCCCAGGGGAAAAGCTCTCAAATTTCCCCTCATTTAGGATGATATTCACTGTGGGTCTTTCGTATGTATGGTTTTCATGATGCTGAGGTATGTTCCTTCTATCCCTACATGGTGGAGGGTTTTTATCAAGAAAGGATTATGTATTTCGTCAAATGCTTTTTCTGCATCTATTGAAAGAATCATACGGTTATCCTTCTTTTATTAACATACTGTATCATCCTGATTCATTTGCAGACACATGTGCAATTATCAATAATTTTCTGTAAGTAAATTATTAAGGGGACCACAGTTATCAGGCTCAAAATGATGCTAGAATAACTGAACTTGACTCTGTAATGGTAATACATTTGATTTTTTAAAAATCTGACCTACAAGTATTTGAGTATGATTACTAATTCATAACCTCTAGAAAGCAGGGAAAGTTCAGCAAAAGGTTCTTAATAAGTACACAGATTCTGACATATATCCTCTCAACTAAGCAAGTATAGATAACATTTGGATTTCTAAAAGTTAGGAAGTATAATACACTGGAAATCAGGTTTAAGATTTACCACTCAGTATCAATAATGTATGCCTTACCAGAAAGAACAGAGGAAAAAAATCCATCTTAAAAATGAAGAAAATGAGACACCTGGGTGGCTCGGTTGGTAAAGCCATTGCCTTCGGCTCAGGTCATGATCCCGGATTCCTAGGATCGAGTCCACATCGGACTCCCTGCTCCACAGGGAGTCTTGCTTCTCCCTCTGACCTTCTCCCCTCTCATGCTCTCTCACTCTCTCTCTCTCTCTCAAATAAAAATCTTTCTTAAAAAATGAAGAAAATGTAACAGCTAAGAAAATGATAGATTATAATAAAAGAATCTATTTGGTATTTTAAAGACATACATATGGATGCAGATTATTTAAATACATAATTTTTTAAAGACTGATTATTTTTTGAGACTGATAATTATTTTTTAATCCCTCAACCACAGATGATATGCTATTTTGAGAATATATGTTATGCTTACAAAATTTAGGATAAAATTGGGTGCCTGGGTGGCTCAGTGGGTTAAAACCTCTGCCTTCAGCTCAGGTCATGATCTTAGGGTCCTGGGATCGAGGCCTATATCGGGCTCTCTGCTCGGCAGGGAGCCTGCTTCCTCCTGCCTCTCTGCCTACTTGTGATCTCTCTCTCTGTCAAATAAATAAATAAAATCTTAAAAAAAAAAAAAGAACAAAATTTAGGATAAAATAAAATCTAATTCAATAACAGTCTTACATAAGGAACTGTACACAGAAAAACCGGTGCATAACAGATACCCATAGCAGTGTTTTCTAAAATACTGAGATAAATGAATTTAAATTTTTTAAAATAAAATTTAAAAAACAATAGCAAGACCTTAGGAAAATGTTTAGAGAGGTATTTATAAAAGAATTCTGAAGGGGCACCTGGGTGGCTCGTCAGTTAAACATTTGACTCTTAATTTTGGGTCAGGTCGTGATGTCAGGGTCCTGGGATCAAGTACTGGGTCGGGCTCCACGCTCAGCATGGAGTCTGCTTGAGATTCTCTCTCTCCCTCCTGCTTTATGCATGCCTGCTCTCTTTCTCTGTGTCAAATAAATAAATAAATCTAAAAAAGAAAAAAGAATTCTGGAGCACCTGGGTGGCTCAGTTGGTTAAGCGACTGCCTTCGGCTCAGGTCATGATCCCGGACACCCAGGATCGAGTCCCACATCGGGCTCCCTGCTCGGCGGGAAGCCTGCTTCTCCCTCTCTCACTCTCCCTGCTTGTGCTCCCTCTCTGGCTGTGTTTCTCTCTGTCAAATAAATAAAATTTTAAAAAAATTAAAAATTAAAAAAAAATTTAAAAAAAGGAAACATTTAATTTGAAAAAAAAAAGAATTCTGAAAATATACTACTAACGAAGGATTTAGGAAAGAACATGTAAAACTCTCGTATTCAATGTAAATATCCATTTTCTCCTCTCAGGATGAGAAGATCCAATGAAAGTAAAACACCTTACTCTGAAAAAAAAATAATAAATTAGGTTGTATAATTTTTTTTTAAATGACAGTAAAAGCAGTGGAAACCTGTCAAAATCATGCTTATCATCAAACTCACTTCCTTAAATACCTTATTTCATAAATAAAAAATAAAATTTAAAAGTAGACACTCAAATTTTAAGGCTACAAAAACAACACATATCTTTTAGGGAAAAATATCAAAAAGAAGTGAGTCCTAAAGGAGAAGGATAAATGTTCCAAGCTGGGGATGGACACAATTATTCATTATACTAACCTCTCTACTTTTATACACAGATGAACATTTCCACAGATTTAAAATATATAAATAAACCAAAGAAACAGGCAAATAGGTAAACCTCGATGGGGAGGGAGAGATTAAGAAAGGAGTATAAGTATCACTATAGGAGAGGTTATTTTTCTTTCTTTCTTTCTTTCTTTTTTGACTTTAAATTTATTTTATTTTTTCAGGGTCCCAAGATTCATTGTTTATGCCCCACACCCAGTGCTCCATGCAATAGGTGCCCTCAGTACCCACCACCAGGCTCTCCCATCCCCCCACCCACTTCCATCCAAGTCTCTCAGTTTGTTTCTCTGTCCAAAGTCTCTCATGATTCATTTCTCTCCCCGAATTACCCTACTTCCCACTTCCTTTCTTTCTCCTACTGTGCTCTATATTACCCCTTACGCACCACAAGTAAGTGAAAGTATATGATAATTGACTTTCTCTACTTGGCTTATTTCACTCAGCATTATCTCCTCCAATCCAGTCCCTGTTGCTACAAGAGCTGGATATTCATCGTTTCTGATGGAGGTGTAGTATTCCATTGTATATATGTACCACATCTTCTTTATCCATTCATCTGTTGAAGGGCACCTTGGCTCTTTCCACAGTTTGGCGATTGTGGCCATTGCTGTAATGAGCATTGGGGTACATATGGCCCTTCTTTTCACTACATCTGTATCTGTGGGGTAAATATCCAGTAGTGCAATTACAGGGTCATAGGTTTTTTTGTTGTTGTTTTTTTTTTTCATTTTTTAAATTTTTAAAGGAATTTTTAATTCCTATTTTTAATTTTTTAAGGAATCTCCACACTGTTTTCCAAAGCAGCTGCACCAAGCACCAACTTGCATCCCCACCAAGAGAGTAAGAGGGTTCTCCTTTCTCCACAGCCTCTCCAACACTTGTTGTTTCCTAACTTGTTAATTTTGGCCATTCTGATTGGTGTAAGGTGGTATCTCAATGTGGTTTTGATTTGAACTTCCCTGATGGCTAGTGATGATGAACATTTTTTCATGTGTCTGTTAGCCATGTGTATATCTTCCATGGAGAAGTGCCTCTTCATGTCTCCTACCCATTTTTTGATGTGTTCATCTTCTTTTTCGATGTTGAATTTGAGTAGTTCTTTATAGATCTTGGATATCAGCCCTTTGTAGTGTCATTTGCAAATATTCTCTCTCATTCAGTGGGTTGCCTCTTTGTTTTGTTGACTGTTTCCTTTGCTGTGCAGAAGCTTTTTATTTTGATGAAGTCCCAGAAGTTCATTTTCACTTTTGTCTCTTTTGCTTTTGGAGACATGTCTCGAAAGAAGTTGCTGTGGCTGATGTCAAAGAGGTTACTGCCTATGTTCTTTTCCAGGATTTTGATGGATTCTTGCCTCACATTGAGGTCTTTAACCATTTCGAGTTTGCCTTTGTGTGTGGTGTAAAAGAATGGTCTAGTTTCATTCCTCTATACGTAGCTGTCCAATTTTCCCAGCACCATTTACTGAGGAGACTGTCTTTTTTCCACTGGATATTTTTTCCTGCTTTGTCGAAGATGATTTGACCATAGAGTTGTGGGTCCATATCTGGATTCTCTACTCTGTTCCATTGGTCTATGTTTTTGTGCCAGTACCATGCTGCCTTGGTGATCATAGCTTTGTAATAAAGCCTGAAGTCGGGTAACGTGATGCCTCCGGCTTTGTTTTTCTTCTTCAACAATTCCTTAGCAATTAGCGGTCTTTTGGGGTTCCATATAAATTTTAGGATTGTTTGTTCCAATACTTTGAAAAATGTTGGTGGAATTTTGATCGGAATGGCATTGAAAGTATAGATTGCCATGGGCAGTATAGACATTTTAACAATGTTTATTCTTTCGATCCATGAGCATGGAATGCTCTTCCATCTTTTTGTGTCTTCTTCAATTTCTTTCATGTGTCTTCTGTAGTTCCTTGAGTACAAATCCTTAACTTCTTTGGTTGGGTTTATTCCTAAGTGTCTTATGGTTTTTGGTGCTGTAGTAAATAGAATCAATTCTCTGATTTCCCTTTCTATATTTTCATTGTTAGTGTATAAGAACGCAACTCATTTCTGTGCATTGATTTTGTATCCTGCCACATTACCAAATTGTATGTGTTCTAGTAGTTTGGGGGTAGAGTCTTTGGGTTTTCCCCATAGAGTATCATGTCATCTGCAAAGAGAGACTTTGACTTCTTCTTTGCCAAACTGAATACCTTTTATTTCTCTCTGTTTTCTGATAGCTGTTGCTAGTACCTCTAACACTATGTTGGACAATAGTGGCGAGAGTGGGCATCCTTGTCTTGTTCCTGATCTCAGAGAGAAGGCTGTCAGTTTTACCCTGTTGGAATGATATTCGTTGTGGGTTTTTTGTAGATAGATTTTATGAGGTTGAGGAATGTTCCTCTATCCCTATAGTTTGAAGAGTTTTAATCAGGAAAAATGTTGTATTTTGTCAAATGCTTTTTCTGCATCAATTGAGAGGACCATGTGGTTCTTCTCTCTTCTCTTGCTGATTTGTTGTATCACGCCCCTAGGAGAGGTTATTTTTCAAGCTGTAAGTGATACTTAACACTAATTACGCTTGAGAATCATAAAGGTAATACTCTGGAAATACTTTAGTATTCTTGTTTTATCAAGAAGATGTAGATGGACTAATTAGAATGAACCATCCTAAAAAGAAAAGTAAAAAAGTTGACAAAGAATTACCTAGCAAAGGAACCAGAGCAAGACAGTTTGCTCAGTATTCCAAAATGAGATAAAGGAAGATAAAATCTTGCAAACTGCTCCAGAACATTAAAAAAAAAGGCTATCGTATCATTAAAGCTAGCATAATCCTGACATTATCTGTCCAAAAACACACAAGAACAAAGAGCACAAGCCTAAACTAATCCACCTACGGCCATGTTATTAAATATTATATAATAGCATTGTATATACCACATACTAACATAATAACAAAATGAGTAGTTTCTTTAGTGCAAACCGAGTTGGGCACAGTACTGAGTACTTAATTTACATTAGAGTCATTTAAACCTCACAACAGCTTCCAAGAGTAAGCGTCCCATATTCTAATGTATTCCTGAAACATCGCATAAACAAGTCAAACTCATATAAATAAAATCTAAACCTAGTATACTAGAAGGCAGATATTTCTGTTTCTTTGCATTTCAAAAGCATGCATGAATACAACTTATGATTCACATGGGCCCAAAAGATTTGAAATTATGTAAATTTTGACTGGTTTCCAATTTGGGGGGACTGTCATAATTTCAAACTTTGTGGGACTCATTCCACATTGACATCTATTGTCTCCCACTTTCCTTAAAACGTGGCCCTTTCAAGTCTCTTATTCTCCAGGTTTTCAGAGAGATATAGGTAAATATACTAGTGATATAGAAAAACAACTGTAAGCTAAAAGAAAAAAACGGCTAGTGCTAATCTGTGCCCGGAGACAAGAAAGAACAGACAAACAGGAGAGGAGTGGGTGCCCATCTTCAGGAGCCACATGTGTGGACAGAGCAGTCACAATGTTGACTTATCAGAAGTCAGAAATCTTAACTGCAAGATAAAATTAACCAAATACCAAGTATTAGTTCAATTAAAAAAACATCAAACCACTAAAGATCAAGGAAAACTCATTACCTATAAACTATCTGGCCTGTACTTTAAAGCTTTTCTGCAAGAAATATTTACAGATGATAAAAATGCCTTCAAAATTCAGTTACAAAAGAATGCTACTATTAAGTAGTCATTCTGGCTCAAGGAGGAAGAAATATACACATCAAAATATACTGAAGATTCCATTTAAAAGTTAAGAGAACTAGGGGCTCAGTCATTAAGCATCTGTCTTCAGCTCAGATCACCATCCCGGGGTCCTCGGATTGAGCCCCACATCTAGCGGCACACTGGGCTCCCTGCTCAGCAGGAAGCCTGCCCCTCCCTCTCCCACTCCTCCTGCTTGTGTTCCTGCTCTCATGCTCTCTCTCTGTCAAATAAATAAATTTAAAAATCTTTAAATAAATAAATAAATGTTAATGAAACAAAACTATTTGCTTGGTTTATGTGGTAGAAGAAACTGCAGGTAAATAAATATTTTCAGGATGAGGAATTTATAAGAACATCTACAAAGAGAAACATCTGAATACATAAAAATCAAAAGCTTCCCTTACATTAGAAGTGAAACTTCGAAGTGACTAAAGACATAATGAAAACCTTAAAATTCAATTAGAAGAGTGGGCAAAGAAAGACAAGGGACACAAGATAATTTACTGATAATCTAATAAAAAAAGAATTCTCATCAAACACCTACAATTTTTTTAGAGAAGCAAATTTGAGATAGGAGATCATTTATTAAATAGTGTCTTGGGGCCTTCAGGTAGACAGCCCCCAAACTCTTTAATCTTGCCTAACCTAACACATGGTCTACTTCTGCCTCCCTCTCCAAAAGCACTTCATGCTAGAGATTGTAAGGACTTCCCTAAAGGAATTACATTCTCTGGAAGCTCTACTTGTATTTTTCCTCTCTACCTGGAGTGCTACTCTCCTTATCTCTATGGCTTACTCATCCTGTAAGCCTTAACTCAAAGGTTACCTTCTCAGGGAAGCTTTGGCTTCTTTCCACTCTCACACACCTCACTGCCCAAGCATAGACTAGCATACACAGACTTCTAAAATGACACTTAATTATGCTGCATCAGGATCATTCTTCATCTTCATTTTTTTTAAAGCAACAGTTAAATGTTGGGATTCACCTACTTACCAGTCTGTCCCTTCATTCTGGACAGTGAGAATAGGAGAAAATTAAAGCCAGAGAGACATGGGGCACCTGGGTGGCTCTGTCAGGTAAGCGTCTGACTCTTGATTTAGACTCTGGTCATGATCTTAGGGTCCTAGATTAAGCCCTGCATCAGGCTCCCCGCTAAGTGGGGAGTCTGCTTGTCTCTTTCTGCCCCTCCCTCTGCATGAACTCTTTCTCTTTTTCTCTCTCAAAATTAAATAAATAAACCTTTTTAAAAAATACAGAAAGACAATTTAAAATGGCATCAAAAACATTAAAATAAATTTAACAAAATATATGCAAGATCTCAACACTGAAAACTAAAAAACACTGCTTAGAAAATAAAGATAAAAATAAATGGAGAGATATACATTTATGGATTAAAAGAATTCAATGTTAATATTTCAGTTCACCCAAATGAATCTATAGATACAACTCAATCTCAATAATAATCTCATCAAGTTTTTTGGTAGAAATTGACAAGCTAATATACAAATGCAAAGGAATGTAAATATCCAAGGCAATCTTGAAAAAAAAAGAACAGGGGCGCCTGGGTGGCTCAGTTGGTTAAGCAACTGCATTCGGCTCAGGTCATGATCCTGGAGACCTGGGATCGAGTCCCACATAAGCAGGAAACCTGCTTCTCCCTCTCTCACTCCCCTTGCTTGTGTTCCCTCTCTGGCTGTGTTTCTCTCTATCAAATAAATAAAATCTTTAAAAAAAAAAAATTGAAAGACTCACACTGCCTAACATAAAGATTTTCTATAAAAGCTTCAGTAATGGGGCGCCTGGGTGGCTCAGAGGTTAAGCCTCTGCCTTCAGCTCAGGTCATGATCTCAGGGTCCCAGAATCGAGTCCCACATCGGGCTCTCTGCTCAGCAGGGAGCCTGCTTCCCCCCTCTCTATCTGCCTGCCTCTCTGCCTATTTGTGATCTCTCTCTGTCAAATAAATAAATAAAATCTTTCAAAAAAAAAAAGCTTCAGTAACGAAAACAGTATGGTACTAACATAAAAATAACAAATTGATCAACAGAACATAACAGAGAGCCTAGAAATAGACCTCCGCTTATATGATCATTTGACTTTGGAACAAAAATGTCAGAGCAATCCAATGGTAAAAAGAAAGTTTGTTACAACAAATGATGCAAAGATAACCAGATACCAAAACTCAAAGTGAAAACAACAACAACAACAACAACAAAAAGGACTTTAAACCCTGACTCACACTGTGCAAAAAATAAGAATGTGTAGGAGAATATTTTTACAACCTTTCTGTAAGTAAAGATTTCTTACCGAAGATACAAAAAAACAATCATTTAAAATAATTCTGTAAGCTGTCTTGTGGGGTTCCCACTGGCCAATGTGGGACAATTTGAAATGAAAATAAGTAAGGGCAATAAAGTCCCAGAAGTCCACAGTAATGCTGTAAAAAAAAAAAAAAAAAAAAAAAAAAAAAAAAAAAAAAAAAAAAAAAAAAAAAAAAAAAAAAAAAAAAAAAAAAAAAGAAAGGAAGAAAGAGAGAGAGAGAGAGAGAGAGGGAGAGAGGTGGGGTAGAAGTTCTCATTTACAGAAAAAAAAGTCAGATAAAAAAGGAAGAAGAGATAATAAAATTAGAAAAATCAACAATTTGTAACCCACTGTTGGAGTAACTGAGCCATGTAAGAATCTTCAACAGATGCTAAAAATTATTAAGAGGTTGTTGAGATATAGGGTCTTCACAGTCTCAAAGTATTATCCCTCGGATTATCTAATAATTCCACTAGGGATAATATACCTTTACAGTGAAGAGATCTGGAAGCCACCATCTGTACCCAGTCAAAGAGCATTACCAATACTGAAATAAGCTGACATTATTATATACCTCCTGATGTGATGCCGTAAGAAGTATACAACACCAATTATCTATCATGACACACCCTTGCAAAAATGTTTAACCTGATTTTAGTCATAAAGAAACAATTAGACAAACACAGCTTTTGGGATGTTCTCCAAGATAGGTACTGTGGACTTTTGAAAGAGGTCAATGTGGTTAAAAACAAAACAAGAACAGAAAGAAGGAAAAGTGTTGGGGATACTCTTTAAGCTTAAAAAAACATCAAGAGACACAACTACCAACAAACCTAGATGGAATCCTGAATTTAAAAGCAAAAAAAAAAAAAGAGAGAGAGAGAGAAAGAAAAGAGAAAACAAAAGAAAAAAAAGAGAGAAGAGAGGAGAGGAGGGAAGGGGAGAGGAGAGGGGAGGGGAGGGGAGGAGAGGAGAGGAAAGAGAAGAGAAAGATAGAGAAGACAAAGACAACTGGGGAATTGATTATAGTTCAGTTTTCTGGTTATGTAGGAGAATGCTCCTATTCTTAGGAGACATGCTGAAGTACTGAGTGGTAAGTGTCATTAAGTACACAGCTTAGCTTATAAATAGTTCAGAAAAACAAAAGGACAGAAAGATGTTTTGTAATATAGTTGGCTCTATTTATCCATCCATCCACTATCTATAAACATACATGATAGATATTTAAATATAACATATATACATGTACACATGTAGCATACAGATATTACAGAGAGCAAATGCAAATTTTCATTACAAAAAAAATCATTAAATTAACTTTGCTACAGTGTGAGCTACTTTTCGGAGCACAGAGGAACCAGAATCAGCCTAGAAAACCACTTAAAACCACTTAAATCATTCTATAAAACAGAATGCATGTGGATTTCGCACACATTTGTCTATTCTGTACATGACAGTTTAAGACACAGTGAGAGACTAAAAGGAAAACCTCCGTAAGAGCTCTAGGCATGCAAATAATTTTGCCCTTTGTGTAACTATCAAATTATCCCCCCACAAGTGAAAATTGGTTGAAGACTTCCAAAGTACTTAGGACTGAAGACAGCAGTCGTTCTGCCGGAACATTCAGCCAGTGTCAAACCCCTAATAATGGCCTTTCTGGTTGCTGTAACGAGACCATATGAAAGAGTGGAGGGTACACTGAGCAATAGTTTGAACTCTAAAGTTTGCTCAGATCTTTAGTGAAAATGTGCACAAGATAATCACTTTTCTACAAGCTTTTAGAAGCCCAATCTGTTCTTCATTTGGTTCCATATATTAGTACCCATACTCTTCCCAGACTTGGGGAGAGAGATTATTTTACAAGGCATCATCCACCGAGGTTCAGGCATACCAGATGCTGTTCAATTCATGCAGCTGATTTATTATGCTACACTGATTGCTACATTTCAACACCATTTCCTTCTGTTCTTTCTCTTACTTCTCTTTAAGAATTTAGAATGTCTGACTCCATCGTAATATCTCTATATATACTTTCCATAGTTTCATTCCAAATATTTATTTTCTAGGTCTTTTCTAGTGTTGTTTACTCACTTGGGATATAATGAAAGCTTGTATTCCATCCTGATAAATCTGCTCTCCCTCTGCCACTTTCTGCCCTCCTCCCCCTCAACCCCGCCAACACACACATTCAAGGCTTTCTATTAAAACCTCTGTCATTTCTTCAAGTCTTGTATCACTCAACAATTTCTGATAATATCAGCAGATCAGAGTAACCATGTGTGCATAAACAGGACTTAACCTTTCAATGATATGCTTTAGGACCTCGATTTATTTAGAAATTAATATCAATGACTTGGAAAAATTAAAGCAAAAAACAAATATGTTACAGTATTTTTAAGTCAGTCTTCTAACAACACTAATTTATATCTGCCAAGCCCAAACCTGTGTTTATAGAAACTCAATTTCTAAGCAATCTATTTCTATAGCAGTAGTAAAAATATTAGTGAACTTTTATTTGACACTTCACATAGAAATATTAAGATTTAAAGATGGCTGGATAAATGCATATTGATGTTTACATAATTTATAAGGCAAACTAAAACATATACTGAGAAACTGAATCTAGATGTGTACTACAAAATTTTTTTAAATTGCACTTGATAATTTTTGAAAATTCAAAGCTTGCCAGGAATATACCACGTCTACTTTATTCACTTCACAAACATGTGTCAAACACCAAAGAGCTGTGTCAGGCATTCCTCTGAACATGGGATATAGCAATGAACAAAATCAGAAATATCACCTACCTTCACAGAGCTTACTTCCTTTTTTATTTTTTTTAAATATTTTATTTATCTATTTGAGGGCAAGTGAAAGTGAGAGAGAGATCACAGAGGAAGAGGGAGAAGCAGGCTAGCCACTGAGCAGGAAGCCTAACTCGAGGCTCAATCCCAGGACCCCAAGATCATGACCTGGGCAGAAGGCAGACTTTCTTTCTTTTTTATTTTAAAGATTTATTCATCATGTTTATTGGTTTAGAATCACATAAAAACCGAAAACAACATGACTATTCATCAGTGGAAATAAGTGAATAGGCTGTGGAATCAGAAGCTGCTTATAAAAAAAAGTTACATCAGGGGCACCTGGGTGGCTCAGTTGGTTAGGTGTCTGACTCTTGATTTCGGCTGGGATCAAGATCTCAGGGTTGTAGGTCCATCCCTGCATACAGCTGCCCACTCAGTGGGAAACTGGCTTGGGATTCTCTCTCTCCCTCTGGAAGGCAGGCTCTCTAAAGGGGCCAGGGAGTAAATTAAAAAGCACTGTACATTTAAACTGCATGTTTAAGATGACCTCACTGAGAAGGTGGAGATAAGACCAGCAAAGAGCGCTGCAAAGAGAGGGAAGAATAAGAACAATGCCCTGAGGTGGAGTGGAGTCCGCCACCTTTGGAGTACAGATGAGTCATTAGCTCTCAGCTTGGCTGCAGCTAAGTAATAGAGCTGGAGAGCAGCAGGAGAGGATGGGGGTGGGGGGAGGATAAGAGAGAAGTTGAGAAGGGACGAAGACCTTGCAGGCCACGGTAAAGACTTTACTGAGACAAGAAGACACTGGAAGGTTTTCAGGAGAGGCTCTCCAGCTGAAAGAACCATGGAAGCAGGAAGACCGATCAGCAGATATGGTAACAATTCAGGAAGGAGGTAAAACACTGACTTAGCGTGGTAGCATGGAGATGGTAAGAACAGACTGGTTCTAAATACAGAGCCCAAAGCATTTGATGATGGACTGGGTGTAGGGTTCGGGATAAAGGATGAATGAAAGGAGAACTCCCAGATTTAGAGCTTGAGGAAACTGAAGAATGGAGCCTATATTTACTGAAATGGAGAAGATTGTGGAGGGGCAACTTCAAGGAAGAACATCAGTTCAATTTGGACACATAAAGTATGAAGTGTTTACTAATATCCAAGCGGATAGTACTTATCATTAAAGTAAATGGCTGGAAATAAGTGAGAAGTTTAGAGAAGAGGTCTGAGCTACAGAGAGAAATTTGAGAGTCAGTAGCTTAGGGATAGAAGCAAAACCATGCAATAAAACAGAAATTTGAATGTTCTTCCTTCTTTCCAAAAAGATGAGAAAAAAACAAAGTGCCTTTATTTGTAGAATAGGGGGGCCCTCTTTAAGTCCACTAAAAGTTCCCATTTTGTTAAATAAGCACTGAACACCTACAAAATGTAAAACCCCAAGGACACTTATAAGGATTCAAAAAGCAATGCAAGCGTTCCCCCATTCTCAGCAGAACTTCCATCTAGTTGAGCAGACATATAGACAAATAACAGAAGCCACTGACTGAAGAGGGAGGGAGGGAGGAGGGAAGGAAGGAAGGAATTCAAGTGAGTAGCCTGATAGTAACCATGCCCCTGGGTGTTGCCTGGTCCAAAGGAAGATGAGCCAGCTGGAGAGAGGAAGGACATCCAACAACGAAGATTTGTTCTCCCACAGATCACAGGCTGGCAGACTGCAGCATGCCGTGGAGGGGCCAGTCACGCCACCGGCACTGGCTGAGTGAACGGCTGGCATGTTACAGCCATAGCTCAACACCAACATCTCTCAAGATGCCCTGGTGAGCAAGAATATTCATCTTTTTCAGAAACTGCTATCAGGTGGCCCAGAATAACTAGAACGACGTGGTCTCTATAGCTACCTTCCTCCAACTTCTAGTGTCTCTCTCTCTCCAAACTCTGAGTCTCCTCCTAGTAGATCTCTTCTGGTGCTCAAACAGATTTTTACAGCTTTTCTCGCTTTCACAGCTTTGGCTCTAACTTCTATACTCATATATTTCCTTCACATCTCACCTAGAAACAACTTTATTTTAAACTTCTAGGTCACAGAAGCTATACATAACCCCATTTCCCTTCATCAGTCAAACAAAGTCATTTCCACAGGTATAAAAGACTGCTGATTTTTTTGGTTGCTGACTACCCACCGTTTTCCAGAACTTTTTCTTCTTCCCACAGAACAAAATGTACTTTTAGCTTTCCTTAAAAATCACAGGAAATCAGTTATTATGGTTATTATGGAGTTAGCACTATTTTTCCCAATTTTGAATTCATTATACTCTCAACCATCAGTAGGTGGTAATTTAGAGCTACCATGTTGCTCCTCAGTGCACACGTTCTCATGAATATTTAAAACTTCCTCTTACGGATGTGCTGCCAGTGTTGGCAATGATGGGCTCAATCATCACATTACTTCCTAGACAGATGAGGTCTGTTGGAGGAGATCATCAAGAAGACGTGACCACCAGCCAACCTGTGAGCTGGACCTGGCCACCTAGAGGCTCCCCACCCTCTTTCTTGTCCTTGGTATGTGTATTCAGCTTGTCTTCCTCACTCTCAGAAGCTGCTCCAAAGATAAGCCTTGAAATAGAACTGTGGTTCTATTTCTCTATCAGAGACCATCTGGACTGGGTGTGTGTGATTGACTGAACTCGCTTGAGGCCTCGACATAAACTTTTAAGATTCTGGAGGCCAAGTGAGGAAAACTACTCGTCTTGCAACTACTCAAGACAGGCCTTGTCAGTAAGTTCCTTCATCCCTACAACCGCCATGACCACCATGAAGTGGTCTACCTCCTTCTTTACTTCCCTGTCCTGAACACACAGCAGCCAGTTTCAGATTACACCCCGGAAGCTCCAAAGGAAGCTGTAAACCAACAAATCCCTCAGTTAAGAAACCTAAATATTTTCCAATGTATATGAAGACATCTCTGCACTAGGTACCGCCATTTCTTCAGTGCTCACTGCAAGCAATTTTCAAATAGAGGCTTTTGGTTCTCTGGACAGAACTGCAATCTTATCGATCTAGAGCTGAGAAGCAGTAATATCCCAAGGAAGTGAGCTCACTATCTTCCAGGGATCATAGGCAAGTGGCTACAAGTGGACTCTTCTTTTAGTAACCATCTCTCCTCATCTCAATGACTAGGATTAAGAATGTGTTCATCACACATTCTCTGTAGCCCTCACCAAACTTATCTCCTCTACAGGAGGAAACCTGAAGCTAAATTCCAAGGAGCCAGCTGATGAGGATGACTAGACAGCAAAGCTAAGGTGACTATTCAGAAGTGAGCAGGGTTTCTCTTCATTCAACAGCACAAGACTCCCATGGAAGAGGAGAAATGAGCATCCCTGCAAGTGTCACTCTAGCTGACAAGGCCATCTCACTGCTCCTTAGTAGCTCCAATGTTGGGAGAAGCGGTGCACCAAGAGTTAATGCCAGGGAAGATGGACTATCATCTGCCCCTGGTGTTATCCAAGGCCAACTTGCTAATTCACAAACCAGAGCAAGCCAACAGAAGGAACGGTCATTTATATCTTTGCCCAGGGGTATCTACCAACGGGCACAAGTTACATATGTCATCCCCCACACTTGGAAATACAAAGATGGCACAGAGTTCCTAATATAATTACCAATCTTTACCGTGGGTGAAGGTCTGCTTGGTGCACAGGACAGATTAGGAAAATCAATAGAAAAATCTTGATGCCTGGAGGGGCGCCTGGGTGGCTCAGAGGGTTAAGCCTCTGCCTTCGGCTCAGGTCATGGTCCCAGGGTCCTGGGACTGAGTCCCACATCAGACTCTATGCTTAGCAAGGAGTCTGCTTCCCCCTCTCTCTATGCCTGCCTCTCTGCCTACCTGTGATCTCTCTCTCTCTCTCTGTCAAATAAATAAATAAAATCTTAAATTAAAAAATATCTTGATGCCTGGATTTGGGAAAAACAAAACAAAACAAAGAAACAACAACAACAAAAAATGGTAACCTTTCTTTCTTTCATCACACTTCTTAGGTGGTCACATAGGAAACTGACCTCCTGATCAGCGTCAGATGACTTTAGCTTATGTTTCAGGAAACAGAAACAAAAACAAAGACCACTAATTGTAAGACTCAGTGCTTATATACCCAGAAAACAGAATTATAGCCTCATAATGAGAATGAATTCAGAGAATGTTACAGAGGCAGAGGACATCACAAAAATAGTAGGATCTCGGTGCACCTGGGTGGCTCAGTTGGTTGGGCGACTGCCTTTGGCTCAGGTCATGATCCTGGAGACCCGGGATCGAGCCCCACATCGGGCTCCTTGCTTGGCGGGAAGCCTGCTTCTCCCTCTCTCACTCCCCCTGCTTGTGTTCCCTCTCTAGCTGTGTTTCTCTCTGTCAAATAAATAAATAAAATCTTAAAAAAAAAAATAGTAGGATCTCTTTAAGCTCTCAAGGTTCTCAATAAGGGTTTGAAACCAGCTCCCATTATTTGTTCCCAAATAATGTTACAAAAAAATAAGCAATTATAAAGTCAAAAAGAAAACTGTAAGAATGACTTAAAAATACAGATATTGAAGCAGAACATATACACTACTTGTAAATACTGCAAAAAAGATGTTTAGGGGAGGAAAAATTAACAAATAATAACCCATAAATTCTTGTGTACAGCTTTTATTATGAAGGTAAGCATTAAATTTGATTCTGCTGTGAGCTACATCTTCCGAACTGGTGAACATGTCATTCCCCTAATATCTCTTACTGGACTTCTCCAGTTTTCCCAATTATCACTCATTCACATTACTCCAATAATTCAGACTCACTCATCTCTGAAACATCCTCCATGCTGGTATCATGCTAGTTTTTTTTTTTTTTTTTTTTAATGACAACTTGAATGAATCATTTCATCCCTCTACTCCAAATTCCATTTCTCTCAGACCCAGGGCTCTAGCCATAGGGGCCTATTTTTAGTTCCCTGTACAGGGGAAATTTCACCATCCATGCCTTTGCCATAATGCTCCATCTTCCTGGAAAGCCACTTCATTGGAGCACTTAAACAACAGCAATAATAAGCCAACTCACTGTTTAAGGAAGCTTAAGTACCACTTCTTCAAAGAAACCTTCCATAAACCTCACTGGATGACATGCATGGCATATATCTTTAATGGCACCTCTAATCTTTCACACACTGTTCACGTGTCTTTTTCTCAGTGCTAGACCAGTTCCTACAAGACACATCTACATCCTTCGCACGCAGGGAAATACCTCGCTATGTGTTATGGGTTTGTTTATTCAATTCATGAAGCACAAATAACACCATATAAAAGTCTGGAGTCTGGGTGCTTGTTACCAAAATTAGGCAAGTTTACATATATGTCTGGAGTTTCAATATATTACATTAATGAACCAAGAATATTTGAACTTTCTTTAATTAGTATAACTGACAAAACAATGAATCCAAGTGCCCAAAATTAATTAACTTAGTCATCTCTTTTTCCAATGTGTTTTGAATGCTATTTACTGAAGTCATTCCAATAACACACTACATAAACTGATACAAATATATGGAAAAAGAGAAAGAAACCACTATAGGAATGAAACCCCAATAGATGGATATTTAAATATCTACCACAAGTAAAACACTAAGCTAGAAGCTGTGAGGAAAACTAAGACGGGAAAGACACGCCCCTGATCCTCCAGTAGAATAGTTTTATAAAGGAGGTAAAATGGCTAAACAAATAATTAGAAATCAAAGCCTAAGATAATTATAATAGAGAAGATTAAACTTCAGGTTGTTGTGACTAGAAAAGGCTTCACAAAAAAGCTGCCCAAGAGAAAATGTATGACTTTGCAAGAAATGGAAAGGAAATATATATTGTGAATAACAGGAAGACTAGAGTAAATTAAAAACAGAGGTGCAGGAGGACGGCCAGGACCAGTGAGCCATGGACGGTCTGGGAGGGCCCCTATGTGAGCAAGCCTCAGAAGGTGCAGCAGGGCCGGGAAGGAGGACAGGTGACAAGGGCCATGGATGGTCAGCACAGGAGCATGGGCTCACTTCTCACACTGAGAGCAGGAGCACGAGGACACACAGGCTCAACTAAGGGGGTCAGAGTCTGAGGACAAGGACAGTGCGCTGAAGGCCACAGCTGTCCATCAGCTACTGAAATGCAGGCAGAGACACTGGCCCTTCAGAGTGTTAAACCAGACTCAACGGGCTTCTGGCTGTCAACAAAGTGATGTCATGTTGTGGTTGCTTCTCCAGGATACAGCCATTCTGGGATTCCAGAATTTATGTTTTCTCCATGTCCTATAAAAATACGTATTTTACCACCTGTACAAGCAGAGGGCATGAGAGGAACAGGTACAGAATGATGCTAAAGGCCGTTAAGAGTCCAGAACTTTCAAATGGTCTGTTCTGAACAGCAGAGGACTAAAAGTTCAAAGGGTGTCGGACGGCCAGCTTTAATTCTCACATTCTTTCTGGCTTAAAAAGCAGCAAGACAGCGCCTTCTGGTCTGGAAGCCCTTCCCACCCACCCTCATTTCCAGCGCCTTCACAGGGAAACCCACTCTCCACAGAAAAACTACATTTCCCCCATCAAATGCACGCATACTTTTCTATAATGTCGCACTGCAGCAAAGTTTACACAAAAAAAGACTGCAAACCAATGCCCCGGGACCAAACCTTGTCCATATAGAAGTGACAGTGTTTATCTGTTGGCTTACATGTTTCAGAAACACCACATGGCCAATATTGAAATATGAGAGTTTCCCCACACAAATCTAAATTTCTAGTTTCTCTTCAAATACAGGCAATCCTGGCAATACTCCCCAGTTTCCCAGTTTGTCATCCGGCCACCTCACTTACCTAGAGCCCTGCCTGGCCCCTCTTGGCATTCGTTTGGGCTCCTAGTTTATATGGTCTTCGGATCCCCAACAGCTGGGGCCCAGTCTCAACTGGCTGTGTGAGGATGGCTTTCACAAAGAGCACTGCCTGCTGTCAGTCCCCTGCTTACTAGCTGTGTGACCTTAGACAAGCTACTTTAACATCTCTGTGCTTCAGCTTCTCCTTCTGTTCTCATTCTGTAAAACGAGGACAATAATGATGCAAGGTACTTCAGAGGGCTGTTGCGAGGAATATATTAGTTTCTATAAAGCAGCAGTTGTACAGGTGTTGGGGCCGGTGAGATGTTTTTGGTTGTCACAACTGGGGGAGCTGTCCCGGTCATGCAGTTAGAGTCCAGGGATGCTGCAGGACAGCGCCCACAATGAAAAAATACCCAGCCCAAAATGCCAATAGGATGAGCAATCCAGACACAAAGCATCAGAACAGCAGCTGGCACAGAGGAAGCCCTCTTTAAGCATCAGCTCTTATCAATAATGCCCAAAACAAGTACTGGCTGGTGCTTCTATCTCAGCTGGAGAAATTTCTAATAGCTCAGGAGCCGAGCTCCTTGCTTGATGAATTTAACGACACAGATAGGAAAACGTACTTGAAACTCCCTGGTTCCACATATTAGCTCAACAAGCAAATGGTTAAAGAAAATAAAAACAAAAACATGAAAATATACTTTCCTAAAACAAAAAGCAAACAAGAATACACCTGCGTGAGCAATAACCCACACCATTTGAAAAGCATACTGTTCTGGCAAACATGGGTCATGGAAACCAGTGCTCATCGTGACTTAGAAGGTACTAGGCCAAACTGCTCTCAACTCCAAGTTTTATACACTGAGGATGCTCACTGGTCCCCAGATAGTTTTTGGAAAACTGTGACAAGAGGAGAAGTAGAGGAGAAGGGTTTTAAACTAAAGAGTCAACCAAAGCCAGTACTACCTCAGTGCCTGCCCAGGAATATCCTGCAGGCTCGAACAGCTCAGGCAGGGATCATACCTTCAAGATCCAGATCGAGAACAAGCAAAGCAAGTGAAATAGCTCAGAAAGGCTTGAGCGCTGCAGGACATCAGAACCCACACTATCTGGTGCAAGCCCCTACCACCTCAAGCCAGGGAACCAGACTACTTGGCTCAGCACCACATGCACCCCTGGCTAGGCTCACTGGGCCTTTTCTAATCTTTAATACTCAAAAGTGGAACTGCTATTATTTTTTCCAATACCATAAACACAGGCAACAACGATTTTTACTTATGATAATGTGACTTCATCATTTACAACCCACAGGTTTGGGTTCCTCTCAAGGGATCCCTTGGTAACTGCAGAAGTCAGACCCTTAACTGAAACAGGAAAGAGGTTCTGCTGAATCAAAGCCAAAAAAGGCCGAACAGTGCTTCTCTCAAAGATGAGATAAAAGTATGAATAAAACTAAAGGACTCTACGATCTACAAAAAACTTCGCATGTATAACATGAATTGATGTGTCTTTTAAGCTCAAGCAAACATATTTTGAACACCCATGTATAAAAAAGAGAGCATTACCAAAGATAGCAGGATTGGTAAACTGCATCATAGAGAAAGACTCCCAAAAGTACAATGAAGGAGAAGGCTCCCATTAGAGACACAGGAAATATCTCATTAAATAAGCAATACAAGTGGACATGGAGGGACGGGCAGAACTTTGGCTGGATCTGTCCATCTCTGAGGCTATGTGGGCAGGACACAAGTAAAGGCACTGGAGCTGAAACAGCCAGTTCAGTTTGGGGTACTGGGTTCATGGAAGGGTGGACTGGAGTCTGAGACCAAATCATGACCGCCTAGATCGTCAGAACATGGACATCAGCTGCATGAACAATCTGGAAGGACAGAGAAACTCAGACAAAACACCCAGTGAATGGCTTAAAGAGCAAAAGCTCTCTTTTGCCTAAATTTAAAGATTTTCCAACATGTAAGAAAGAAGATAATTCCATTAACATAATTGTAACTCAACTAGTGAAAGACAATCCCTACTATATTGCAGGAGAGTCAAAAAGTCACCAGAAAATGAATTAAACTATTTGTTAGTTTACTATTATTCCCCTACCATATCCCAGTCATAATAAGCAAAGCTTGGAAATAAATAATGAGTACTTTTAAATTAGAGGAACACAGTAACCCATTTTTCAACCATAAAATTCATCAATTGATTTTTACTTATTTTTTTAAATGAGTATATAGTACCAAGAAAGAGAAGTTATATCCCTGAACTGACCCAAGGGCTTCCTCAATTCTGGGAAGAAACCACTTGTTAACAGAAAGTATGAGCCAGCAACTCTAGGCAACGTTCCCACACTTACAAGTACAAAGTCAATGCTAGAAATTCAGTAACAAGTTTTGAACTCCATTTCAAAGATGTGTGCAAATGGGGTGCCTGGGTGGCTCAGTCAGTTAAGCATCTGACTCTTGCAGGCCATGTCTCAGGATCATGAGATTGAGCCCCACCTCAGGCTCTGCATTGGTTTAAATTAACCACCCTCAGGTGCCTGGGTGGCTCAGTCGTTAGGCATCTACCTTCAGCGCCAGTCATGATCCCGGTGTCCCGGGATTGAGCCCCGCACTGGGCTCCCTGCTCGGCGGGAGGCCTGCTTCTCCCTCTGTCACTCCCCCTGCTTGTGTTCCCTCTCTCGCTGTGTTTCTGTCAAATAAATAAATAAAATTAAAAAAAAAAAAAAAGATTGTTTCTGCCCCTCCTTCCCAGACCATGCTCACTCATTGTCTCTCACAAAAAAAGAAATACTGTATTTTCATATATGTAGAAACCCATTGTGATAGAAATTTTATGAGGCAAAGCAGAAAGAAAAACATTAGGCTGAGAATCAGTAAGGTGAAAATTTGGCAGCAGTTATGCCTTGAAAATGTGGCTTCCCCAGCCCACCTTTAAAATGCAGGGGCTAGGGGCACCTGGGTGGCTCATTCAGCTGTTGGTCTGCCTGAGCCTGGGATGGAGATTCTCGGGGTCCTGGGATCGAGCCCCACATCGGGCTCTGTGCTCAAGGGGGAGCCTGCTTCTCCCTCTCCTTGTGCCCCCCCCCTACTCTGGCTCTCTCTGTCTCTCTCTCAAACAAATAAAGAAAATCTTTATAAAACGAGATGACTGAATCACGATCTCTAAAATGTCATTTCAGGAAGTGTAATTCCAAGTCACAGAGGTCGGCAGCTACTGCTGCGCACTCAGGGAAGAGGGCGGTCTAACACGGGCCATGCTCTGGGGTCAGGCTAACTGGGGTGTTCCCGTCCGTGCCCGCCCGCAACTAGCTGCACGGTGACCCTCGCCTTTGCCGTGTGCCCGGCACAGAGCGGCGCTGCAGGGAGGCACACGTGGGCTCTCCGGACGGCGGCCCACTGGACAGAGAAGCCCCCTGGACCTCGGCCTGGACAAGCGCGGGGAAGGGCTGCCAGTGCTTTCCAAAGGGCGACCCCAAGACGACAACGCTGGAGGACGCGAGGAAGGACAGGTAAAGGCAGGGGGCTGAGACACGCAGAAGCTGGGACAGTGCTCGGGGGAGAAGGCGTGGTCCTTCGCAGCGGAGACCACCGGTGGGCAGACACGGACAATCGCCGCGATGACTGCGTGACCCAGACGGCCGGCTGGAGCCCGCGGGCGCCGCTGCATAAGGAGGGGCTGGCGACACAGAAACCCGACGCTCTGCCTGCCCGCCCAGGGTCCAGCTGTCACCTCCTCCGGCCCCCTCTCGGGGCCGCTCCGCCCACGCGGCTTCCCTACCCGCGCAGCAGCTCAGCCGTCTCCCCTCCAGCTCCTCCGCGCCGCGGCGTCCGCCCGGAAGCTCCCCGTCTCTCAGGGCTGAGTGCCTGTAAACATTCGGTCTCCTCCATCGGTCACTTCCTCCGGGAAGTCTTCCGGGATCAGCACGATTCCCTCTTACCCCCACGTCCGAGGCACGCTCTCGTCCCCTATCCTGAGCTACTTTTCTCTCATTCACCATCTAAAACAGTCAGTTTTCGTCACACGTTCGTGAGGGCAGGAGCGCCGTCACAGCTCTGGGCTCCAACACGTGCACCTGCCGCGCCCGGAGCGAGAACTCCCGAGAGCGCAGCAGCCGCGGCGTCGGGGGCACGAGTGGGAGGCACGGCGGTGGCAGCCGCGCCCTGAGGCCGCGCTCGCAGAAGGGGCGGCCGCGGAGGTAAGCGGCGGAACCGACGCGCACGCGTGAGGCCGACACCCGCGACTCCGTCACGGCCGCTCACCCCAGCGGGACCCGGCGCGCGCTGCAGACACTCGGACGGAGGGGTCCGCCCCCACGTCCACCCGCGTCTCAACAAAGAGAAAAGCTGCGTCTGTCCCTCCGCGGAGCCCTGAACAAAGACCCGCGTGTGGCGGGGACCCCGCGGCGCCGCAGCGAACCCGCCGCCCCGTCCGCCACACCGGCCCCTCAGCGACGGCGCGGCCCACACGGCGCGGCCCTCACGCGCTCACGCCCGCCCGCACCCAGGCCCCGCACCCCGGCCCACGCGCGGGGACCAGGGCGGCGCGGTATCCGCACTTCCGACCCTTCGTCCTCCCCGTCCCCAGGGCCGCGCAGCCCCCGCCGGCCCCCGACGCCGCGGTTCCGGCCTCCGGGAGCCCCGGGCACGTCCTCCGACGCCGGCCGACTCAGTTTCCAATCGAACGCATGAGGAGAAAGCCAGCCTACCTTCCCGGGTGGCTCCCGGCGGCCGCCCCAGGCTGGCCCGGGGACGGCGGTTCCGTGGCGGCGCCCGCGGGAGCCCCGGCGGCCGGAGGGCGGGGCCTCGTGGGGCGGGACCAGGACCCAGCCCCGCAGCCGCCGCGCAGCCCACCGCCCGCAGTCGGCCAGCCCCCGCCCTCTTCGAGTACCCGGCCCGTGACGTCAGCACGCCGACGTCCACGCACAGAGGCTCCTCTCGCCCGGAGGACCAAACACTGGGCTGGGGCCTGCGTGGCCCCGTCTCTGGCCGGCGATTGGTGAGCGGGTCTGTCGATCACTCGCCGCCCAGTAAGCGACAAGAGAAGGCGGGAGAGGGCGGGCCGCCCTACCCGAGGGGAGGGTGGGAGTCCGGAAGTGGTCGTGAGAGCCTCGGGCTGCTCGGGCTTCTCCGCCGGCTGCCGCGCGCTGTTTCCTCGATCGCCGGTTGCCCTGGTCGGAGAGTCCGCTGCTTGCGCTTTCCCGCTGTCTTTCGCTGGGGATTTGGTTCCAGTTCAGGGCCCGCGCACTGAGCTCGCGGGGCGGGAAACGGCGGGAGCTGCCCTCCCCCGAAGCATCACCGCGACCGGAGTTCTCAGGTGCGCGCTCCCGGGACAGGAGCCACAGTCAGTTTTACTCGCGTGTTTCCCATGGGGCGCCTTCTACTTACTGTCCTAATTCACCTTTACGTCTCCATGGGGCCCTTTACCAACAGACGCGACACCACGTCGTCCAAGTGTCAAAGGTGTGGGCGCTCGAGGGACGTTTCCTCCGCTGCCGGCTCCCACCCAGCTCCCGGTGGGCGGACAGCCTCTCCGGGCGGACGCTCGCGGTGCTCTGATCGATCGGCTCCTCACACAGTGGACAGGAGCGTTATTCGGGCGCCAGTGACAGACCCGGTCCCTGCATGATGACCCCCAGTTCCTGTGCATTTCCCTGTGTGTAGACTTTCCCCAATCAACGTTATATTCTGGGGATTTTCCCGTATCTCTAGTAGATCCGCCTCATTCTTTTAGAACACTTGATGAAGTCCTCGAACGAATAGATACAATTTATGATTTCCTTACCGTTCAATAGTTATTTTATCTCACTCTCTTTTTTTTTCCTGTCAGAAGCATTGCTACATTCAACCTAAAAGCACGTTCCTTTTTGTACCTATATCCACGTAGAGATACTAGCGAATGAGCGTGCTGCATAGAGAGTCTCCATAGAAGATTTTAAGTCTTCATAGTAGATTCTTTCATTTGCTCCTTTAAATAGCTGTTATGACTTACATTCCTACTAGTATATGAGCCACTCCCTGTACCCTTGATAAAACAGGAAAAATATAATTTAGGGCGCCTGGGTGGCTCAGTTGGTTGAGCGACTGCCTTCGGCTCAGGTCGCGATCCCGGAGACCCGGGACCGAGCCCCACATGTGTTCTTCTGTGAGAAGATCTGCAGCCCCCGTTAACCCTCACCTCAGACTTCCCCAGACGTAGCACCTACGCCTGAACATTTCTCTGCCCCTCCACGTTCAGGTCCAGGGACCCAGGTTTGCCTGGCTGGCCGGGACCCTGGATTTTGTATTCCAAAAACCCCTAGGAATTGTCTGGGCAGGACCGATGCTGTAAAGAAAAAGTGCTGATTGAACCAAGTGAAACAATATCAGAGTACGGACATGTCTCTGGTCGGGCAGTTGGCCTATCACATGACTTTGAAGCAATTAGAACTAGATAATGCAATCATTTCTTACCCGATTAAATGTGTAAGCCCAGAAATGCATGAATTAGCACTTTAGCTTTTGCTTCAAAGCAATTGTTAATTAGATAAAAGGACATTTAAAATAAAAAAAAATGAACTCATTAAAATGTAGAGTTAGAATATTCACTTCTTTTTAAATGCATGAAAAATGCATGTTTTCTAGTCTGTGCATGATGCCCCAATGGTATGATTTCTTTTTTTTAAGGCTGAAAAACATTGGATTGTATGCATCTGCCACCTTGTATTTACTCATTCACCTGTTGATGGGAATTGGATTGTCTCTAAATCGTGATGCTTGTGAATCATGCTGCAATAAACATGGCAGTGAAGATACATCTTTGTGATCCTGATTTCAATTTGGATATATATCCAGGAATGGAACTATTGGGTCATATAGTAGAAGAAATAGAAAATATGAACAAACCAATAAACAAGTAAAGGAAATTGAATCAATAATCAAAAACCTCCCAAAAAAAGAAGCGCCCAGGACCAGATGGCTTCACTGGTGAATTCTATCAAATGTGTAAAGGATTAATACCATTCCTTCTCAAACTCTTCCAAAAAATTAAAGAGAAGCAACACTTTCAAACTCATGGTACAAGGCCTGCATTACACTGACACTGAAACCAGAAAAAGACACTACAAGAACACAAAACTACAGGTTCATATCTCTGATGAATATAGATGCAAAAATCTGTAAAAAAAAAAAAAAACTAGATGCAAAAATCTGTGACAAAAATTCTAGCAGAGTTCAATGGCTCATTAGAAGGATCATATACTGTGATCGAATAAAATTTATTCCTGGGATGCCAGAATGTGTTAATAAACACATTAACAGAATGAGGGATAAAAATCATGTAATCATCTCAAATGTGCAAAAATAATGTATTTGACAAAATTCAATATCCCTTCATGTTAAAACTCTCAAATTGGGTATAGAAAGAATACACCACCACAACATAGTGAAAGCCATATATGACAAGCCCACAACTAAACTCCTTAATAGTACAAACTAAAAACTTTCCCTCTAAGATCAGGGGCAAGACCAAGGTGTCCTTTCCCACCACTTATATTCAGCATAATAGTGGAAGTCCTAGCCAGAGCAATTAGACATGAAAAAGAAGTAAAAGGCATCCAAGTTGGAAAAGAAGTAAATTATCTATGTTTGCAGATTATATGGTCATATATGATCATGCATATAAAACCCTAAAGATTATGCACACATGTGCGTGCGCACACACATACACATTTGTTAGAATGAATAAATGCATCTAGGAAAGTTGCAGGATATAAAAATCACCATACAGAAGTCATTTGCTGGGGGCACCTGGGAGGCTCAGTCAAGTCAGTTAACTATCTGCCTTCATCTCGGGTCATGATCCTGGGTTCCCGGGAATGAGCTCTACATTGGGCTCTCTTCTCATCGGGGAGCCTGCTTCTCCCTCTTCCTCCGCCACTCTCCTGCTTGTGTGCTCTCTCTCTCAAATAAATAAATAAAATCTTTTTAAAAAAATCAATAGAATTTCCATACACTAGCAATGAATTATCCAAAGAGGAAATTAGATAAATGTTTTCAGTTACACAAGCGTCAAAAACAACAAAATATTTAGAAGGTGAAAAGTTGGGGCACCTGGGTGGCTCAGTCGGTTAAGCCTCTGCCTTGGGCTTAGGTCACGATCCCCGGGTCCTGGAATCAAGCCCCGCACCGGGCTCCCTGCTCGGCGGGAAGCCTGCTTCTCCTTTCCACCACTTGTGCTCCCTTGCACATGCACACACTCTCTCTCTCTCAAATAAATAAATAAATCTTTTAAAAAAATGAAAAGACACTTTGCGTTCATGGATTGGAAAGCTTAATATTATTAAAATGACCATGCTACCAAAGCAATCTACATATTCAGTGCTATTCTCATCAAAATTCCAGTGGCATTTTATACAGAAATAGAAAAATAATCCTAAAATTTATGTAGAACAACAAAAGACCCAGAATAGCCAAAGCAACCTTGAAAAAGAAGAACAAAGCTGGAGGCATCGCAATTCCTAATTTCAAAATGTATTATAAAGCAGTCATAATTAATATGATACTGGCATAAAAAGACTCATAAACAAATAGAGCATACTAAAGAGGCTAGAAGGAAACTCAGATATATAGAAGCAACTAATCTTCCAACAACCGTGTCAAGAATATACAATGTGAAAAGCACAGTGTCTTCAACAAATGGGGTTGGAAAAGCTAGATATCCGCATGTAGACGTAGGAAAATAAACTCCTACCTCACAACAAACACAAAACCAACTCAAAAAGGATTGAAACTTTAAATATAAGACCTGGAACTGTAAAACTTCTAGTGGAAAACTTCACGATGTCAGTCTTAACCAATGATTTCATGGCTATATGGACCAAACATCAAAAACAAAACAAAACAAGCCAAAAGTAAAAGTAGGCAAGTGGGACTATATCAAACAGAAGCTTTTTCACAATAAACAGAAAAAGCACAATGGAATGGCAACTTAAAAATGGAAGAAAATATTTGTAAACCACATATTTATAAGGTCTTAACCTCCTCACTGGAAAATATATATAAGGAACTCTTTATATTGTCCCCCTCCCCACAAAATTCCTACAACTCTTTAATTTAAAAAAAAAAAAGCCCAATTAAAAAAGAGCAAAAGACTTGAATAGACATTTCTTGATAGAAGAGATACAGATGGCCAATAGATATATGAAGATGAGCTTAACATCATTAATCAGAGAAATGCAAATCAAAATCACCATGAGAGATATACACACCACACCAGTTAAGATGAACATTAACAAAAGATAACAAATGTTAGTGGGCTGTGGAGAAATTAGAAGTTGTGTCCACCGTGGGGATGTGAAACAGTACAGCCATTGTGGGAGACAGCATGGAAATCTTTTGGTGATGTCATACACTCTGATGCATACGTAGAGATCACATTGTAGATTTAACTTGTCACTTCCTGAATGATAAAAAGGGTCTGGCACTTTTTCATGTCTGTATGCCACTTTCCAGTCCTTTGTCCAATCTAAAACTAGTATGTGTTGTGGTGAGCACTGTGTATTGTGTAAGACTGATGAATCACAGACCAATGCCCCCAGGGACAAGTAATACATTAAGTATTTAAAAAGTAGACTATATATGCCATATTGAGGTTTTTCTACACTTCAGATATGATTCCTATGTCAGGCATGAATCATGTATATTTTTCTTACTCTGTGGCTTACTTTATCAAAATATTCATTTTACTAGAATGTACTACAATTAATACTTTTTCCAATTTCTGGAAAATTCAAGGACTTTCAAACATTAATTTCATTTACCCAGCTCCTGATTTGGGGACAATTTTTTGTCACGTATTTTTTTTTGAAAGATTTTTATTTATTTTTTTGTCAGAGAGAGAGTACAAGCAGTGAGAGCAGCAGGCAGCGGGAGACGCAGGCTCCCTGCTGAGCAAGGAGCCTGATGTGGGACTCGATCTCAAGACGCTAGGATCATGACCAGAGCCGAAGGCAGACTCAACTGACAGAGCCACTCAGGTATCCCTTGCCATGTGTTTTAAATCTATTAAATTAAAAAACCCAACAAAATATAATTTTATTTCATATAGAAAAATTTAGATTTATCCATATATTTTTCCTATGCTTTGCCTTTTATTACTCTTTGCTTTTCTGGGATTACATTTGAAATCATTGCATTCTTTGTTAAGTTTTAAAGTATATCTGCTGGTGACAAAAATCTCTACTGCACTACCAAAGATGAGATACCTGCACTCTGTCTGCTGGCTGTTTTGGTTACTCTCTGATGCAACTGTTTTCTTTTCAAACTTAATCCAGCATTGGGTTATTCTTGGTAGGAAGTGGGTCTGATACCAAAGAGTCAATTATAGCTCAGAATGGACTGAATATGTTGACAGGTGTGGATAACATTATTTTGGTGTCCCTCAGCCTCGAATAGTGATGTGCCTCACAAGAAATATATTTGGAATGACAAAGGTGAAAATGATGGAGTAGGCAGCTCCAATAACTTACTCACCTACAGAAACATTACAAAATTAAGCAAAAACTGTCAGAATCAGCTCTCTCAGAAGTCTGGAAAACAGACAATGGTTTAAAACACAAGCCCCTGCTGAATTAAGGAAAAGACAACTTTGTAACAGTAAAATAGTTTTGGGTGTTTTTACTTGCCCTTGACCAGGCCCCTCCAGGATCTGTAACGGTCTTGAAGACCAGAACTGGTGTTCCCAGTATGGGACCCTGGTCCCTGGGCAGAAAAAGAACAGAGCAGAAATAAAAGGCATCCAAATTATAAAGGAAGAAATAAAACTGTAAATATTCACCTGTAGTATAAGCCTATATATAGAAAATCCACAGAATTTTTTAAAACTCTACTAGAGCTAATAAATGATTTCAGCAAACCCGCAGGCACAACGTCAATTCAAAAAAATCAGATGTGTTTCTGGTCAGGTGTTTCTATGCACTCGTGTAAACAGTAAAAAAAAATGGAATTAAGAAAATAGTTCCATTTACATGAGCATAAAAAAAGTTAGGAATGAATTTAACCAATGAGCTGGAAATCTTCTATACTGGAAACTATAAGACATTGCTGAAAGAAATTTAAGAACTAAATAAACTGAATAACAGCTCATGTTCATAGATTGAAAACTTAGTATTATTAAGATGGCAGTCCTTCTCAAAGTCATCTACAGATTCAATACAATCTCTACCAAAATATCAATAGCTTTTTGTTCTGAAGGGAAGAGCTGATCTTCCAATTTATATAGAATTGCAAGGGGCCCCAGATAGACATATCAATCTTGAAAAAGAAGAATGAATTAGAGGAATTCATATTTTTTGGTTTTAAAACTTACAACAAGACTATAAACATCAAGACAGTATGATACTGGAATAGAGACATATAGATCAATAGAATAGAATTGAGAGTCCAGAAATAAACCCAAATGTCTGTAGCACAGTAATTTTCAACAAAGATGCCAAAACCATCCAATAGGGTAAAGAATAGTCTCTTCAACAAATCATTCTGGAACCACTGTGCATATACATGCAAAAGAATAGAATTGGACCCCTAACTCACCGATACATATATTCTGTGTGTATGTGTGTGTGTGTGTGTGTATCTATACATACATATATATAAATTATATTAAAAAGAGCAGATAACCTAAATGTAAGAGCTAAAACCATAAAACTCTAAGAAGAAGACATAGGGATAAATCTTTATGTCCTTGGGCTTAGCAGTGGATTCTTAGCGTTGACAACAAAAGTTTGAAAAACAGCAAAAACAGATAAAATGAACTTCATCAAAATTAAAAACTTCCTTGCATCAGAGAACAATATCAAGAAAGTGAAAAAACAGCCTGCAGAATCGTAGAAAATATCTGCAAATGATGTGTCTGCTAAGGGTTTGGTATCCAGGTCATATAAAGAACTCCCATGACTCAGCAACAAAAGACAATCAAATAAAAAAACAGGCAAAGGACTTGATAAACATTTATTCAAAATAGATATACAGTTGACCAATGAGACATGAAAAGATACCTAATATCCTTCATTAATTATTAGGGAAATAAAAATCAAAACCACAGTGAAGCACCACTTCATACCCATTAGAATGGCAAACAAAACAAAAACAGTCCCCCAACAAAAAGGGAAAATAAAAGTATTAGCAAGGATGTGGAAAATTGGAATCCTTGTCCATTGTTGCTGGGAATGTAAAATGATGCAATTTTTGTGAAAAACCGTTTGGCATTCTTCAAAAAGCTACACATGGTATGACCCAACATTTCTACTTGTAGGTGCAAACACAAAATAAAAAAATAAATACATCTCAAATAAATACATGTACACGTGTACTCACAGCAGCACTATTCACTATAGCCAAGAGGTGGAAACAAAACATCCACCAGTAAGTGAATGGGTAAGCAAAATGTGGTATATACATACAATGGAATATTATTTAGCCATAAAAAGAAATAAAGTATTGAAACATGCTGCAATGTCAATGAACCTTGGAAACATTATGCTAAGTGAAAAAAATCAGACAGAAAAGATTATGTATTGTATGATGCCATTTATACGAACTATCCAGAGTAGGTAAATCCACAGAGAGAACGTACCTTTGTGCTTACCCGGGAAGGGAGAGTACAGTGGCAGCAAGTGCTTCAGGGGTAAGAGGTTTCCTTGGGAGGGACAAAAATGTCTTAGAACTTTAGAGAAATGGCTGTTGCACGATGTTTGGAGTGCATGAATGAACACCACTGAATTGTTTGCTTTAAAATGTTAATTTTATGTTGCATGAATTTCACTTCAGTTTAAAAAATAGCAATTCAATGACCTATCCTTGCTCCAAAGAAAAACGTTTAAAAGACTTTTCTTCTCTTTCCCAAACATCCATGCATTTGAGGTAGAGAAGAGACCTATAACTATTTTAAATACGGGAGAATATCTAATTTACATCTAAATTACATGAGACATATTTAAAGCAGAATGTAAATGTAAAAATAGAACTTAATACAGGAACTTCTACAACTGTATGTGAACTCATGTGGCACTCCTCCTCTGACTTTCCATTTGGCTAGCTACACCTTTTTTCTGTCCCAGATCAGGTGCTTAGGAATATTTGCTGAACGGTGATACAGTGAATAAGTACTTTACAATGCTCATGCAATACAATACTTCCATTTAATCTGTCTGTGCTGCCACTAGTTAGTCTCTATGGGATATGACGAAAGCCTGCAGGCTTGCAGTGGTTATATTTATAATGGAAATCAGTGATATGCATTCATATGGATTAGAAAGGAAGAAATGAATGTGTATGCAAGCTATTAAAGAAATAGAATGGACAATATTTGACTATTTGGGAAAATGAGAATAGGGAAGAGGGGATTAGTTAAAGAATTTTACCCCTCACTTCATCAGGAATTCAGGAGGAAAGCTGGATCGAATAGGGTTTCTGTTATAAACTCCCTTTTGAACATTTTATGTTTGAAATAGGTGTGGTTCACTTGGAATTTTGTGTCTAGTAGGCAATTAGATTATAAACCTAGAGAGTTCAGGGGCACCTGGGTGGCTCAGTCAGTTGAGTGTCTGACTCTTGATTTTGGCTCAGGCCATGATCTCAGGGTCCTGGGATCCAGCCCTGTGTGGTGTCTTACACTCAGCAGAGAATCTGCTTGAGGTTCTCTCCCTCTCCCTCTGCCCCCCTCCTCCCTCTCTCTTTCTCTCTCAAATAAATAAATCTTTAAACAAATAAAATAAACCAAGATATTTCAGGAAAGACGCTTCAAGATGGTATCACTCAGGAAGAGTACAAATTGAGAAGGGAGGACAACCTAGGGCAGGATCCTGGGGAATATCGTCCGTTAAGGAGAGGGTGAAAACAGAAGAGACCAAGAGCTATCTTAGACACGGGGGACTCAGAGATCAAAGAAGACCAGGAAAACAGTCATGGGTGACCAGAGAAAGCCATGTTCTGAAAATGATTTTGAAAAAGATTTAAGTCAGAGTGAGCAAGAATTAAGAGAACATAGAATATATCTTTCACATTAGTGTTTCTTTGGGTTAGTATCCAGGAGTGGAATTATCAGATCTCAGGGTATTTCTAGTTTTAGTTTTTTGAGGAATCTCCATATTATTTTCCAAAAAAGGTGCACCAGTGTACATTCCCACCAATAGTGCATCCACATCCTCAACAACACTTATTATTTTTTGGCTTTTTGATTCTAGCCATTCTTTTTTTATTATTAAATTTATTTTTTTATTTTTCAGTGTTCCAAGATTCATTCCCCATTCCCCACACCCAGTGCTCCAAGCAATAGGTGCCCCCAGTACCCACCACCAGGCTCTCCCGTCCCCCCAACCCCTCCCTCCAAGTCCCTCAGTTTGTTTCCGTCTCCAGAGTCTCTCGTGTTTCATTTCTCTCCCTGGATTACCCTAGTTCCCATTTCCTTTCCTTCTGCCACTGTCCTCCAGGTTACCCCTCATGCACCACAAGTAAGTGAAACCATGTGATACTTGACTTTCTCCTCTTGGCTTATTTCACTCAGCATAATCTCTTCCAGTCCAGTCCATGTTGCTACAAAAGTTGGGTATTCATCCTTTCTGATGGAGGCATAGTATTCCATTGTATATATGGACCACATCTTCTTAATCCATTCATCTGTTGATGGGCACCTTGGCTCTTTCCACAGTTTGGCGATTGTGGCCATTGCTGCGATGAACATTGGGGTACATATGGCCCTTCTTTTCACCGCATCTGTATCTTTGGGGTAAATGCCCAGCAGTGCAATTGCAGGGTCATAGGGTAGCTCTATCTTTAATTTTTTAAGGAATCTCCACACTGTTTTCCAAAGCGGCTGCACCAGTTTACATTCCCACCAACAGTGTAAGAGGGTTCCCCTTTCTCCGCAGCCTCTCCAACACTTGTTTCCTGACTTGTTAATTTTGGCCATTCTGACTGGTGTAAGGTGGTATCTCAGGGTGGTTTTGATTTGAATTTCCCTGATAGCTAGTGACACTGAACAACATTCTGACAGATGTGAGCTGATATCTCATGGAGGTTTTGATTTGCATTTTCCTGGTGATTAGTGATATTGAGCTCCTTTTCATGTGTCTGTTAGCCATTTATCTGTCTTGTCTGCCATAAAATGAATGAGATCTTGCCATTTGAGACAACATGGATGGATCTAGAATGTATTATGCTAAGTGAAATGAGTTAGATGAGAAAAACAAATACCATATGATTTTATTTGTATGTGGAATCTGAAAAAACAAAACAAATGAACAAAGAAACAAACAGACTCTTAAATATAGAGAATAAAACTGGTGGTTGTCAGGACGGTGAGTAGATAAAGGGGATTAAGAGGCACAGACTTCCAGTTATAAAATGAGTAAGTCATGTTGATGAAAAATACATCATGGGGAATGTAGTCAATAATACTGTAATATGGTGACTCTCTGAGCCCTGAGTAATGTATAGAATTGTCAAACCAGTATGTTGGACACCTGAGACTAATACATACCGTATGTTAATTATACTTCAAAAATAATTATAAAAAGGAACACAGAATAGAAATTGTAGCAAAGTGAGGCACCAATGCCAATCTTTACTTTAAGTAAAGAGATTAATTGTAACTTCGGGGGCCCTGGGTAGCTCAGTCAGCTGATTGTCTGATTCTTGGTTTTGGCTCAAGTTATAATCTCAGGGTCATGAGATTGAGTCCAGCATCAGGCTCCCTGCTCAGTGGGAAGTCTACCTGAAGATTCTCTCCCTCTGCCCCTTCCCCCACTCATGCTCTCTCTGTCACTCTCCCTGTCTCTAAAATGAATATATATATATGATTAATATAACTTGGAACTTAAGGATGTAATATAAAGCAGTAATAAAGCAAGTTTAAGAGAAAAGGACAAGCATTACAGGAAAAGTAATGGAGGAAGCAATGCATGAGCGGCCTTGAGGACAGCCTTGACTGAACGGTGCATGAAATGATAGGGCCCTTTATTATCTGACCTGATAAATCACTTCAATGCTGAGAGAAGCTATGTTTGGTCATATGATGGAAAGAGGGATTAACACATTTTGCTCTAATGTTTTCCTTGTATTCCCTTTATTATTTCTTAGTTCGCAACTAAAACAGCCTAAAGAGTTTATCTAGGGGCGCCTGGGTGGCTCAGTTGGTTGAGCGAATGCCTTCGGCTCAGGTCATGATCCCGGAGACCCGGGATCGAGTCCCACATCGGGCTCCCTGCTCAGCGGGAAGCCTGCTTCTCCCTCTCTCACTCCCCCTGCTTGTGTTCCCTCTCTGGCTGTGTTTCTCTCTGTCAAATAAATAAAATAAAATCTTTAAAAAAAAAAAGTTTATCTAAAGGGACAATCCTTCTAGAATTTAGGAATTTGACAAATCATAAGTTTACAGTACACTTTAGTTTCCATAAAATGATACTACCATATAAGTAAAAATGTTAAAAACCTGGGATTCGAGGTTTTAATTTAAAAAAAAGGGGGGGGGGCGCCTGGGTGGCTCAGTTGGTTGGACGACTGCCTTGGGCTCAGGTCATGATCCCAGAGACCCAGGATCGAGTCCCACATCGGGCTCCCTGCTCGGCGGGAAGCCTGCTTCTCCCTCTCTCACTCCCCCTGCTTGTGTTCCCTCTCTGGCTGTGTTTCTCTCTGTCAAATAAATAAAATCTTTAAAAATAAATAAATTAATTAATTGATTTAAAAAAAAACAAAACAAAACAACAATACCCCAGTCCTGGAGAAGACCACAGTATTGGATGGGTGTTGGGAAGAGCAGTACGGTTACTGGCCAAAGAGACATGAGCTCAGAGACAAGTTGGGACAGTAGGTCTGGTCCAGGGTAGAATTTAAATGTTGATTCACCCTTAAACAGAATGGAAATTTCTATAGAATTTATTGAAAAGACAATTTGATTATAGCAATTTAATTACTAGAAGCCAAGAAGACAAAGGAGAACATGATTTATGAGCCCAGAGCTAATGTTAGAACTTCATAGAATCCTGCCAACTCAAACCATCAGTGAATTTGGTCTTTCTCATCCTGTTCTCTCCTAATCTGAGGGATTTGGTTGCATCTTGGTGAGGTTGTTAGCTCACCGCGGTCTCTCATGTAAGGGACCACAGCCCCAGTGAGCACCCTCTTCTGCTCCACAGTGAGTCAGGACAGCCAGGAAGGAGGCTGTCTGCTGCCAGTGTGAGTCATGGCACATGAGACTGAGCTGGTTCCCTGGGGTATGAAGCCACCGCACACCCTCCTTCCATGTGGACCTGATGTTAGCCGTGGCTGGGAAAACCACCAAAGCCACATGTCAAATTAGTCCTCTGTCTTGCAAAGTTAAGAAGTCATACAGAGGTCATTGGTTTATTCTTCCCAGTGGTGTTTCTAAAGTTTTCACACAATGCTTATGTTGGCAGGAAGCAGATCCTATAAGATTCTGGTGGTAACATGTGAGGAAAGGCCAAAATAATGGCAGAATATCCAGGAAAGCAATGCTTACCATTTATCATTAATTATTTTCAAAGAAAGTTTTCCAGATTGCTTTTTGGACCTACTGGAGGTTCTCTTAGTCTTTTTGTAAGAGTCAGTAAGCTGATGTCCTTTCTGTGTTAAAAAGAAGTAAAGGCACTGTTAGTAATTCTTAAAAGAAAAGCACCATGTCGATGTAAAATTTCTCCATAAAATTGTGCTATCCATTAAGAGGATTTTTTTAAAAGATAAATAATACAGAACTCTAATGCTAACATGCACTCCTGGTGAAATTCACTATCAGCAGAAACTGATAGAGTTAGTAAAGGTTTTGTTTTGGTTTTTTCCTGTTTAAGTATTTATAGGGAAAAGAAGATCAGACTTAACTCATGCTCCCTTCCTTCCATCTGTCCTTTACTTTTTTACTTCCTTCTTCCTCTTTTTGCTACAGAAAAATGAAAAAAGTCAGAAAACACAATCTTTACACCTGGCCTCATTTTTAATGGGAATGCCAATAATCTCAAAGAAAGTTTGTCTTTCCATGAAGTTCTCTAATGTCTGGTTATAACAAAGTGGACAGTATTTAGGGCAGATTCATTACCTGTATGAAATAAACCTGCATAATATGTTAGTTTCAAATTCTGACTAAAAATCCCATATCACTTACATAAGTTATATATGAATATGTACTCCTTGCAACTAATTCAAATATTACAGATGAAGAGTGAGTAAAGATTAAAAATCTTTCAAGTGCTCCCTAAAGATGCTTACTATTATTCATTTAGTGCACAACCTTCCCCTTGGAAACCGGTATACTGGACAGGTGAAAAACATTAGATATACATTGAAAACGTCTTTATTTTTGTTTCTCATTTTATCTTTAAACTGGCTTAGTGGGAAATTTCTTTATCTGCCAATAGGTTAAAACTGGGCATATCTAGTAACTCTTCTGCTCCTTCCTAGTTAAGACTAAATTATAAATTATAGTCCTATCTTAGAAATTAGAGTGCTAAAACTGTATGTCGGTGAGCACTCCAGTCTCCCACCACAAGCCTTCCCTCCTTCCCTTGACTGGGGAGTAGACCACCTCCTGCTAGAGAAAGGGTGCCTCTCCTCTCCCTTCTTCTTAGTATTCCTTTCCCACTTACTGGCAGTGATATATTTGACCCACTCTAGTTGGAGCCAGAGGGATGGGAAATAGGGAAGAATGAGACATGAATGTGGGAGGTAGGCAGCTAGGAAAGCGTTGACTTTCACTGAATTTTATAAGAAGGGCTCCATTGTCTTTAGGCCTGGGTGTTTTGTATTTTAACTGTGGTTAAAAAAAATGTGGTTAAAATTTACCTTCAACCATTTTTAAGTGTACTATTCCATAGTGTTGATTGTGTTCACATTGTTGTGCAGTTGCTCTCTAGGGCTCTTCCGTTTTGCGAGACTGAAGCTCGGTGCCTGTTGAACAGCCCCCATGTCCCCTTTCCTCCAGCCCTCGGCAACCACCATTCTACTTTCTGGCTGTATGAGTCTGACTGCTTGGGGTGATTCCTGTAAGTGGAATTTATACACTGTTTGTCTTCTTGTGACTGACTTCACTTAGCAAATTGTCCCTAAGGTTCATTTATATTGTAGAGTGTATTGGGATTTCCTTCTTTTTTAAGGTTGAATAAGATTTCACTGTATGTATATACCCCTTTTTTTCTTAATCCATTAATTCTTCAATGGACGTTTGAGTTGCTTCCACCTTTTGGCTATTGTGAATAATGCTACGATGACCACGAGTGTGCAGAATGTCTTCAATCCTTGTCTCAATTCTTTTGGATAAATACCCAGAAGTGGGATGGCTGGGTCATATGATGATTCTATTTTTGACTTTTTGAGAAACTTTACATTCCCACCAACAGTGCATAGGGTTCCAATTTCTCTACATTCTTGTTATTCTCTGGGGTTTTTTATTGATACCTCATTGCATTTGTCTAATAGTGATGGTCAACATCTTTTCATATGCTTGTTGGCCATTTGTATATTTTCCTGTGTATATTCCTCTTTTGGAGGAATGTCTGTTCAGGTGCTTTGCACATTTTTAAAATCAGGGTTTTGTTGTTGTTGCTGAGTCATAGGAGTGCAGTTCAGGGTGAGCTGCATGTCTATGTTATTATGTATTTTTATGTTCAAGTAGCTGAGCTATATGTATCTGCCTCCCCTCCAGGACTCCACTCTGGGGGGCCAGCCCAGTCTAGAGCAGGAGGGGATGTGAGACAAGATTTGTAGTTCTTGGAGTCCAGAATAGAAGGGCCAGTTTTGACCCGGAGGCCATATATATATATATATTTTAAGATTTTATTTATTTGACAGAGAGAAACACAGCCAGAGAGGGAACACAAGCAGGGGGAGTGAGAGAGGGAGAAGCAGGCTTCCCGCCAAGCAGGGAGCCCGATGTGGGACTCGATCCCAGGTCTCCGGGATCATGATGCAAACTGAAGGCAGACGCCCAATGACTGAGCCGCCCAGGCGCCCCAATAATATATTTTAAAGGACAAGTCTCTCAAGATTATTCACATAACGTGAGTCTCACAAACATAAACATTTCTTAGCCTGCCTGTGTGCATGCAGGTCCCAGTGACTGGTTACATGGGACAAATCACAGGAACATCTATCCATATAGAGCACGTGTGAGTACCTAGTTTTCCAGCATCATTGCTGAAGACTATTCTATTCCCATTATGTGGTCTTGGCAACCTACTCCAACGTCACATGACCAAATGCACGAGGGTTTAGTCTAGACTCTCTATTCTGTTCTATTGGTCTATATGTCTGTCTTTACATAGTATCACTCTGTTTTCATTACCATAGCTTTGTAATATGTTTTGAAGGCAAGAAGTGTGAGGCCTTCAACTTTGTTCTTTTTCAAAATTTATTTGGGATGCCTTGAGATTCCATATAAATTTTGAGATTTTCTTCTATTTCTACAAAGCTGTCATTGGGATTTTCATAGGGATTGCATTAAATCTGTAGATCGCTTTGGGTAATATGGAGATTTTAACAATATAAAGTCTTCCAATTCATAGACATGTGATGTCTTTCCATTTATTTGTGTCTTCTTTAATTTCTTTTGGCAATGCGTTGTAATTTTAAGTATATAATCCTTTCCTGTCTTGGTGAAGTTTATTTCTAAGTATTCTGCTCTTTCTAATGTTATCGTAGTTGAGATTTGTTTTCTTTAATTTCCTTTCTGATTGTTTATTGTAAATGTATAGAAACACAACTGATTTTGGGGTGTTATTTTTATATCCTACTTCTTTGCTGAATTTGTTTATTCTAACAGCATTTGTATGTGTGTGTCTGTGTGTGTGTGTGTGTCTGTTTATTCATTAGTTTTCTACATACAAGATCATGTGACTTGGCAAAAAGAGATAATCTTATTTTTTTCCTTTCCTATATAGATATCTTTTATTTTTTTTCTTTGACCTATTCCTCTGGCTACAATCTCTACCTAATGGTGAATAGAAGAGATGAGAATGGGCTCCTTCTCTTGTTCGTTATCTGAGAGGAAAAGCTTTTAGCTTTTCTCCATTGCATAGTATAGTTGAGCACTTTTTCATATGGCTTAATTGTGTCTGGTAATTTCCTTTAATTCCTGATTTTATGAGTGTTTTATCATGAAAGTGTATTGAATTTTTTTATGTGATTTTTCTTTACCTGAAATGATCATGTGGGTTTTTTTCCTTCATTCTGTTAATGTCATATATTAAATTGATTGGTTTTCATGTGCTGAACCATCCTGAAATTTCAGGAATAAATCCCACTTGGTCGATGTGGAGTACTAATCTCCTACTGAGTTCAGTTTGCTAGTATTTTGTTGAAGATTTTTATGTCAATATTAATCAAAAACATTTGCTTCTAGTTTTCTTTTCTTACAGTGTCTTTCTCTGGCTTTGTTTTCAAGGTAATGCTGTCCTCCCAAAGTGAGCTTAGAAGTGTTCCTTCCTCAATTTTTTGAAAGAATTTAAAGAGTATTCATATTTTCTTCTTTACATATTGGTAAAATTCTCCAGAGAAGACATCTGGTTCTGAGGTTTTCTTTTTTGGGAGATTTTTGATTACTCATTCAGTCTCCTTAGTGATTTTAGGTCTGTTTGGATTTTTTTTCCTTTATGATTCAGGCTTCTTAGGGTCTATCTTTCTAGTAATTTGATCCTTTCTTTTAGATTGTCTAATTTGTTGGTGTTTAACTGTTCATAGTTGTCTCTTAAAATCCTTTTTATTTCTATGGCATCAGGTGCAATATCTCCTCTTTTATTTATTTATTTTTTTACTTTTATTTTAAATTTTTTAGAGAGAAATACAGCATGTGAGGAGTGGAGGGGAAGAGGGAGAGGGAGGAGAAGAGAATCTTCAGCGACTCAGCTCCCAACAGGGAGCCTACACAGGGCTCCCTCTCATGACTCTGAAATCATAACCTGAACCAAAACCAAAAGTTGAACACTTAATCGACTGAGCCACCCAAGCACCCCTCTTTTATTTGTAATTTTATTTATGTGAGTCCTTTTTTATTCTGTCTAGTTGAATTTGCCAACTTTGTTGATTTCTTTAAAAAAAACTGTTGATTTTCTTTTCAATTTTCCTCTTTTCTATTTCATTTATTTCTTCTCTAATCATTATTATTTTCTTCCTTCTGCTAACTTGGATTAAGTTTGATCTTTTTTATTTCCTTAAGGTAGAAGGTCAGGTTGTTGATTTGAGTGATTTGAGATATTTCTTCATTTTTTAAGGTAATTGTTTACAATCATAAACTTCCCGCATAATACTACTTTCACTGAATCCTGTAAGTTTGGTATACTGTTTTTCTTTCTTTTTCTGTCCAAAGATATTGTGACTCATTTTTGATCCATTGGTTGTTTGAGAGTATGTTAAGTTCTATGTATTTGTTAAGTTTAGAGATTTTCTTTTTGTTATTGATTTCTAGTTTCATCTCATTATGGTTGGAAAGATCTTTGGCATGATTTAAGTCTTCTTAAATTTGTTAGAACTTGTTTTGTGGCCCAACATTTGGTCTGTTGTGGAGAACGTTTCATGTGCACTTAAGAAGAATGCTGTTCTTGCCTGATGTTAGGTCTAATTGGTCTACACTGCTGTTTAAGACCTCTGTTTCCATATTGATTTTCTGTCGATTATTCTAGACATTATTAAAAGAGGGATGTTGAAATTTCCTACCATAATTGTATTGCTGTCTATTTCTCTCTTTAATTCTGTCAACTTTTTTCCTATATATAAGGGAGCTCTGATAAGTGCATATACTTATAATTCTTATATCTTTCTGATGAATTGACTCTTTGATCATAATAAATTATCCTTTATCTCTTGTGACAGTTTTTGCCTTACATATTTTATATTATAATTATGACCACCCAACCTATTGACTATTTGAACATTATGTATTGTTTTCAGCCTATGACCTCAGATTTTAAACTGAGTCTTGTATACAGCATATAGATTGATATTGTGTTTTTTCAGCCCACTCAATAACTCAATATCTTTTAATTAGGAGGTTTAATATATTTACATTTAAAGTAATTAACAACAGGGTAGGATTTACTATGGTCATTTGTTAATGGTTTCCGATATGTCTTGTACCTATTTTGTCCCTCTTCCTCTCTTACTACTTTCCTTTGTGTTTCATTGATTTTTTTGTAGTTACGTGCTTTGATGCCTTTCTCATTTCCTTTTATGTATCTTCTATAGTAGTTTATTTGTGGTTACCATGGAGATTGCATAAAGCATCTTAAATTTACAGCCATCCATTTTATTTACTTTTCTATTTTTCTTAATTTTAATTTCAGTATAGTTAACATATATGTTATGTATTATATTGGTTTCAGGTGTATAATATAGTGATTCAATGATTCTATACATCACTCAGGACTCATCAAGATAAAGTACTCCTAATCCTACTATTAATCAAAGAGGATTAAAAGTAGGATTAATCATAATCATTAGATCGTCCACCTCTGACTCATAATAATCTGTCTTACACTGATAACAATTTACCTTACATTGCATACAAAAACTCTATCCATTTACATCTCTGTCTACCCAAATTTATGTTTCTGATGTCACAATTACATCTTTTTACACTGTGTATCCATTAATAGGTTTATAGTTGTTTTTTTAAAGATTTTATTTATTTATTTGACAAGAGAGAGAGATCACAAGTAGGCAGAGAGGCAGGCAGAGAGAGAGGAGGAAGCAGGCTCCCCGCTGAGCAGAGAGCCCGATGCGCCTCCATCCCAGGACCCTGAGACCATGACCTGAGCTGAAGGCAGAGGCTTTAACCCATTGAGCCACCCAGCCGCACAGTTTATAGTTATTTTTAATGCCTCTGTAATTTAAATTCTATGCCAGAATTAAAAGTTATTTATGAGATGACATTATAGTATGTGAGGATTCTGTTTGTCTATATATTTATCTTTATAGAGAGCTTAATAATTTTGTATGTTTTTATGTTGCTGTCCAGTGTCTTTTTGCTTCAATTTGAAGAACTCTTTTTTTGTTTTTTTGTTTATTCAGCTGGTTGGCTTTTTGTTTGTTTGTTTATTTATTTATTTTAAAATTAACATATAATGTATTATTTGTTTCAGGGGTACATGTCTGTGAATCATCAGTCTTACACAATTCACAGCACTCACCACAGCACATGCCCTCTCCGGTGTCCATCACCCAGCCCCCTATTCTTCCTACCCCCCTCCCCTCCATCAGCCCTGTTTGTTCCCTGAGATTCAGAGTCTCTTATGGTTTGTCTCCCTCCCCACTCCCATATAGTTTTATTTTCACCTCTGCCCTGCCTCTCAAATTCCTCATATCAGAGAGATCATATGGTAATTTTCTTTCTCTGATTGACTTATTTCACTTAGCATAATACCCTCTAGTTCCCTCCATGTCGTTGCAAATGTCAAGACTTTGTTTTTATGATGGCTATGTGGTATTTCATTGTATATATATATATGTACTACATCTTCTTTATCCACTCATCTGTTAATGAACATCTAGGTTTCTTTCCATCATTTGGCCGTTGTGGACATTGCTGCTATAAATATTTGGGTGCATGTGCCCCTTTGATCACTACATTTGTATCTTTAAGGTAGGTACCCAGTAGTGAGATTGCTGGGCCATAGGGTAGCTCTATTCTCAGCTTTTTGAGGAATCTTCATATTGTTTTCCAGATTGGCTGCACCATCTTGCATTCCCACCAACAGTGTAGAGGGGTTCCTCTTTCTCCACATCTTTGCCAACATCTGTCATTTCCTGACTTGTTTTTTTTTTATAATAATTTTTTTAATTTTTTCAGTGTTCCAAGATTCACTCTTTATGCCCCACACCCAGTGCTCCATGCAATACGTGCCCTCCTTAATACCCACCACCAGGCCCACCTATCCCCCCATCTCCTCCCTTCCAAAACCCTCAGTTTGTTTCTCAGAGTCCATAGTCTCTCATGCTTCATCTCCCTCTCTGATTTACCCCGGTTCACGTTTCCTTTCCTTCTCCTAACGTCCTCCATGTTACTCCTTATGCACCACAAGTAAGTGAAACCATGTGATACTTGACTTTCTCTGCTTGGCTTATTTCACTCAGCATAATCTCCTCCAGTGCCATCCATGTTGCTACAAAAGTTGGGTATTCATCCTTTCTGATGCAGTTGTAATATTCCATTGTATCGCCAAACTGTAAAAAGAGCCAAGGTGCCCTTCAACAGACAAATGGATACATTTCTCTTGTTTATGAGACACTCAGTCTATGGTATTTTGTTATAGCATCCAGATAGACTAAGACAGCTTTTTTAGTCTTTATTTCTACTTTGGTGTTTGCTGGATGGACAGGTAGATAGAAGGAAAGATGGAAGGAGAAAAGGAGGGCGGGATCCTCAGTGTACCATCAAGAAAGCACTGAGGAAAGGAACTCTTGGAAAACATATATTAACTCTGAAATCTAACTCTGGCTCAAAAAGACTGAGGCAAAATCACCTCTCAGTCTTTGCTGCAAGGAAGTTTTAGAGGGCGCTAACCCACTGTTGACTCTGAGGAATCAGTGATTGAGTCTAAGCATGCTGTGACTTGGAAAAATGTAATTCTAACGGTTGACTTGCACACACACACCTTCCCCCAATCAGCAAAACGGGAAGATCGGCCGATGCACTTTCTCCTAGCTTTGCCTGAGCATAAGAACCACCTGGGGCAACAGTCGGACGTACGGATTTCTGCCCCGGCTCCAGTGCGCCGGCCTCTCCAGGGGCAGGGGTCTGAACACCAGCGTTTAATTCAGGAGAGCTCACGATCAGAAAACTTTGGAGACATTGAGCACATACAGGGAAATATTTCTGAGGAAAAAAAATAATAGAGCGCTCAACTTACAGATGATATGACATATATTTAGAAATAACTACTCATTGACTAAACACATTTCTTAAGTAAGGAATGTCTAGTTGATGACTTAAATCTTTTTTAAGTTTGAGGATAATGATTTATGAGATTCCTACCCATAAAGTTTCCCCTCTGTCTCATCTTCTATAATAATAATATAATCTTATTGAATTGCCTAATCAGCAGCTTTTAACTAAATAAAAACCATAATTTCTTATGAAATAGTTATTTGTTAAAAAGAAAAGTTTCCATAGAAATAAAAGGAAAGTTAACCTGCCTCCTATATGAGTGGGAAAATGATCCTTTTTTGAGCACTTATTATGATTCTTATGCCATATGCCATTCAATTATCTTCAGATCAAGGCAGGGTTTCCATTTTACTGATTGAGAAGCAGACTGCAAAAAGCAAAGAGGCTTTCCCATGGCCCTAGAGTATAAAGCGGGCCAAGATCCAAATCCAGATAATTTATTAAGATGACTAACTCAGTAACAAAATGGAGATGAAAGGAGGAGAACTTATGTTGTATTTTAAAAACAAATGTGCCCTAATATTTGCAAGACAGAAAAAGCTTACCGATGCTTATTTTAACTCCTAGAGAATCTACGCTGCTTTTGTATTGCTGGTTGTCTTGATTACAGACATCGGTGACATCACAGCCGGTGGACTGAATTCTACAAAGGGAGTGAGGCCAGAGTCTTCTGGTCTCTTGTTATGCAAGAAGAAACCATAGGAAAATTTCTTGGAAAAGCAATAGTCAAAATTTTATGTCAGAATACAGAACAATGAGGTTGAATATTTCCCAGCTTCTCTCAGTACCTGGCCCACTGCTTTGAATTATATAGATTCTCATATGAACTATCTTCTTATGGTTTCAGATTTTTTTAAATTATTTTGAAACCTAGTGGTCTTTGTGTTGACTGTAATTTTAACCAATGTTAAGTCAAACTATTCAGCTTTATAATTTTCTAAACCACCCTAAGCAGGATCTCAGTGAAAAATGGTCACTGACTCCTATGTCATTTGCCCTTCAAAGATAAATTATAAATGTCTACCAGAATCTGTCAGGAAGTATTTTGATGCACAATTTATCAAGTATTTAAACAAAAAGATACTAAACTTGATAGGACATCAAAGAATTTTCCAGAGAAGCATTACAATAGGAGAAAATAATGCCACAGTGTAGCTTGCGGTGCTTTAGATATGTACTGGCTTTCATAGAGATTCTGATGTGTACTCAAGTTGTGAGGTAAGTTTCTCGTGTGTACATTTTACTGGTAACTTATTCAGGTAAATTATGCAGGTAAGTTCCTAGTAACCTCTCACCCCAGGATAAACTACCCCATGTGGATTTGAGCAAAATAGTTCATGTAATGCACATAGTATAATGTCTGTTCCATCGTTAGTGGAATTTATTAAACCAATAAAATTTAGTCATTATTAGAAGTTGCTATTATTAAAACTGTGTCCACAGCTTGTCTCCAGAATGGGCAGTCCTTGGAAATAGAAAATGCTGAATATGTTGTGTTGCTGGTCGGTGTAGCAAGAAACTTGAAAGCAGCGTGTGGCTTTATAGAAAACGACCCACATGACACTGTAGTAGGAGCCTTGTGGGAGATGAAATATTCATACTGAAGTTTGTCACACGGGGAAAATTACAAATGTGTACAAAGGCAGAAAGAATAGTACGACGTATCCACCAGCAGATTCAACAACACTCAGTTATGGCTCATGGTTTCTAGTGTAGCCCCTGAGCCGTTCTCCTTCTCCGTCACCACACTCATTATTTTGCAGCAAGTTGCAGAATCATATCATTTAATAAAAATTTTAACCAAATTTGATATAATTAAATAAGATCATTTTGAAGAATCTTATGAAATTGATATAAATGTGATCTAAAAAGCAAAAACGTGAAAAGTCTCATACTGTGGGCTTTCATCTTCTAAAACAGAAGAAAAGAATAAAATAATATGATCTCTCTTTCAGATATTTCTTATTAAGCTCGCAAATATGTGAGTGGAAAAATAAAAATTCCTGAATATTTTCAATATTTCAAATGAACATTATCTGATAACACTATCTACTTATTTATTAAAGAGTAACCAAGTATTCTAAAATAAATGTCTCTGGTTATCACAGGATCTGTTATCTGGTAAGAGTGTCTGGCAAAGTACTCAGTCATTTCTCAAAAAGACAAGTGAATCTGTACTGAGACTAGAGATGACTAATTGTTTTCATCTTAGATATGTGGGTTATAGTGATAAGAAAGACAGGTAAGTCAAAGAGGAAGAAATGTCTGGTGCAGAATTTGACTGAAGCCCTGGCATAGGCACAGCACATCTACGTCCTGTAGGGTGCCCACGGTCTTGAGACGCCGGCAGCATCACACGCTGAGCTGGGAACAATGTGGAAGACATCCCCTGCCCGTCGTCACGTGTGTGCATGCCTGCTGCTATGCAACGGGTCACAGCAAGTCTTAAAGACAATACAGAGTGTACCGACCATCTTATAGTTCCTAGTGATCAGGGGAACTAGGCCTAGACTAGCCGGCCTTCTGGCTCAGGGGTTTTCACAAGGCCGCAGCCACAGTCTCGCTGGCAGCCGCCCACTTTAGACGACTCCGGTGCTCACCATAGGCTTCCAGTCCTCACCGGCTATTGCACCAAAGGCCCTAGTTCACTACTGGCTGTCGGCCAAAGTTTGCCCCCAGCTCCTAGGCTTCTGAGACACGTTGTTAAAGCCAGCAAGAGTCTGCTAGCAAGACAGAAGTCATCATTTTTGAAACCTAGTGGATAAAAGTATTCTACTCACTAGACACGAGTCAGATGTCCAGCCCTCATTCCAGGCGAGGGCATTATACAGAGTAGGACTGCGGGGAGGCTGGATTATGGGGAGTCATCTGGGAAATTGGCCTATTGCATTCGGTTATTATAAGCTTCAGTCCAAAGCTACATTTCCTTTTGCGTTAAGATTTTTTTTCTACCACATCTCACGAAAATCTTTGACCGGAAACATATTAAGCCAAGAAATTCACATATATGTGAGAAGAGAAGGTTGCCTCAGTCTAAGTAAAACTTTTCTTAGCTATCTATGAAAATTATAAGAGAAAGCTACAGAAGCAGCAGAAATTCTAGAACATGACGTTTATGCATACAACAATGATCAGTACAAATCATACTAATTATTCAAACAGTGTCTGTTGATTGGTCAGCACAGCATACATTACAAATGTATCCAGTTCAAGTGTGTTCTCTCTAGCCCCTCCCTGGCCCCACAACCCTGGGGGGCTTCTCACACCACAGACCCAGGACCAGATCCTTTGTACTGGGATGCCCTGGGGTGTATTGGCAGAAGGTTGTTAGACGATCCATGAATCTGTGGCACGTTGTGGAAGAGAACTAGCATGATGGAGGGACAGCATGGACAGCACGTGACTCCCACTACTGTGCTCAGCAGACCAGGGTAGCAAATATTTCTGGTTTTATGGGCCACATGTGTCTTCTGTCATATATTCTTCGTTATTTTGTTTTGTTTCTATTTAAAAATGTCACAACCCTTCTTAGCTCCAGCCTATACAAAAATAACTGCAAATTGGATTTGACCTAGAGGCATTACTTTGTTAACTATGAAAGATTAGTTTTCTGAAATTTTTTTGATGTGCAAACACTATAATACTATAATTCTCAATTTTAGAAGACATTTGTTAAAGAGTGATTCATTTATACTTATTTTATGTTTTAACAAATTTACTTAATCTTTGCCTTTATATCTACTAACATATTAATTGAATATAAAATATTAAGTAAAAGGCCACCTGTCATGCTAGATACTTTGTGGCCCATTCTGATTTGGGAAAATTTCTTCAGGAAATTTTACTGTATTACTATGTTAAAAAATGTTATCCCTTTTGGGACACCTGGGTGGCTTAGTTGGTTAAGTGTCTTTCTAGGGCTCAGGTCATGATTTCAGAATCCTGGGATCAAATCCCACATGGGGCTACCTACTCAGGAGGGAGCCTGCTTCTCCCTTTGATGGTCACTCCCCCTGCTTGTGTTCTCTCTCATGTTCTCTCTCTCTCTCTGACAAATAAATAAAATCTTTTTTCCCATAACTCAACCACCCTATCTCTCTCCTCCCACACCCCCCAGCAACCCTCAGTTTGTTTTTTAAGATTAAGAGTCTCTTATGGTTTGTCTCCCTTCCCGATCTCATCTTGTTTCATTTTTTCCCTCCCTACCCTCCATGATCCCCCTACCCTGCCTCTCAAATTCCTCATTATCAGAGAGATCATACAATAATTGTCTTTCTCTGATTGATTTATTTCGCTCAGCATAATACCATCCAGTGCCATCCATATCATTGCAAATGGCAGGATTTCAATTTTATTGATGGCTGCATAGAATTCCACTGTATATATATATACCACTTCTTTATCCATTCATCTGTTGATGGACAGGTTCTTTCCATAGTTTGGCGATTGTGGACACTGCTGCTACAAACATTCGGGTGCACGTGCCCCTTCAGATCACTACATTTGTATCTTTAGGGTAAATACCCAATAGTGTGATTGCTGGGTTGTAGGGTAGCTCTATTTTCAACTTTTTGAGGAACCTCCATACTGTTTTCCAGAATGCACCATCTTGCATTCCCACAGTGTAGGAGGGTTCCCCTTTCCTCATATCCTTGCCAACATAAATTCTACCTGGTCCATTCCCCTAGCTCTGGAGTTGCACAGTTCTCATTGAAGGGTGAACTTGGTCTTGGCTGGGTGCTCTCACTGATCTTCTGGGGGAGGACTATACAACTTTGGAGGACAGGAATGAAGATGGTAGCCTCCCAGTCTCTGGTCCAGAGGAGCTGAGAGCTCAGGGCCCTACTCCTCAGTGTGCCCTCTGAGAAAAGCCATCAATCATTCCTGTCTCCCTGGTCTCCCGCCTCAATCCATGTTCACTCAGCCTGTGACCGATCATTTCTATCTCTGGTGCTCGGCCCCATTTGGAGTCTCCAAACCCAGCAGGTTCCTGAAGCATGCTCCTATGCTGCTCTTCCCGGTGGAGGAGAGAGGGCATCTCCCCTGATCTGTCACTTATGGGGTCCCTGCTCGAAGAACAGTGCCCTGACTGCACGTGGGATCACAGTTTAAGGTAACCCTGAGCTGAGATCCCACTCCTGGCCTCTATCTCTGCAGCCAGCTTTCCCACTCTGATACCTGGGAGCTCTGCCACACTCAGGCACCCAGCGTTGTTCTGTGACCCCATGGGTCCTGAGGCCGGTGTCCCTGTGAGGGCTCCACCCCTGCTTAGCCTCTGAGGTGATGTCCCTCAGCGGATCAGAGTTCTAAAAGTTCCGAGTTTGTGCTCCACTGCTCTGCTGCCTGGGAGGCAGCCCCTCCCTCCACCTCTCTTCCCACATGTTGCCTCCAATTCACTTCTCCATGCATCCAGCCTTCCAGAAAGTGGTCACCTTCGTGTTCCTAGAATTGCTGCTCTTCCTCTGTTCGATCTCCTGTTGAGTCTGTAGGTGTTCCAACTGGTTTGATAACCATCCAGCTGAACTCCTGGGACCTGATGACATCTAGGTCCCCTACTCCTCCTCCATCTTGCTCCTCCCTCCCTCTCCATTATCCTTTTGTATTGAGTGTTACTAGTGAGATGTCTGATTTCAATCTGACACTTGGTTATTTACAGGTAATTTCTGGTTAATTGACAGTCAACAAGATCTTGAGAACTTTTCTCCAAATTTATAGTAAGAAACTGTTCAAACAAATAAGAAAGTCAAAAGAATAGCATAGGGAATACTCATGTACTTGCCACCTACATGAGCATTTAGCCATTCTTTTGGCATCTCACTCTCTACATGTGTGCACTCTTCTGCTTAACCATCTGAAAGTCAGTTGCAGCCGTCACAGATGTGCCATTAACCACTCAGCATTCTACGCTAAAGAATCAGGACGATCTTCTAAGAGCCACAATCCTTTCATCATCTAGGAAAATTAATACTTATTTAACGACTAGTATATTCTCTTCTACATTTTTAGAGTGTTTCATTGATGCTTTGATATTGTACTTCTGAATGTATGGAAGTTGGAGCTTTCTGTTTGGCCTAATTTTAATCTACTCTGCTTGGCACGTAAGCAGTCTTATTCAGTCTTACACTAAGCCCTTCAATTCTTATTCATTTTCTTCTCTCTCTTTTTTTACTTATTTTATATACCACCCCCTCCCTTTGTTCTCTGTGCTGTCTCCCTCTGGAACTGTCTCTGGAATCTCTAAAGATGTACATGCTATGTCTCTTATCCTTTCTTCTGTGATTTCTGTCAGTTGATTCCTTTGGAATTCATTTAGGGAGAATTCCTTAGCCTGATTTTTAGCTCACTAATTTATCTTTTAACTTTGTTCATTTTTATGTTTATCCAATCTCTAGAGTATTCTTTTAAACTAATCAGTTTTTAACTTGTGTAGATCTCTATTTGAATATTTGATGGATACAAAATTTTCCTGAACCTCTGTGGGGGGGGAGCTGGCTCCATTTATACATTTTTTAAAGTTTAATTTGGTTTGCTCTACTAACTCTATTACTTAGTAGTTTTCACACAGATATATTGTGTAATAGGGTCCGTGGTCAAAGGAACGACGCTGATACAAGAGTGAAGGTCAAGCAAAGCTTTATTTCACACCAAGTATCAGAATCTTACTGGCCCCGGGGCCAGGGTCTCTTCTCTCCGGGGAGAAAAGGACCACCCCGACTTCTCAGGCCAGCTTTAGGCATCCCCCCAAATCACAAGCTGACTAGGGTCAGCACCGAAGCTGACCCACTCACGTGGCTTGCCTGAGTTAATTTGCACCTCTGTGGGCCCTGGACCCCGGAGGTGGGGGCACCTGGGCATTCGCATCCAACCCCGAGTTCCATTCTGAGTTCCAGTAATGGGCTGGGCTGCCCATTCTTAGTTTGCATCTAAATACCTTCCCAGGCCCCTCCCTGGATGGGAGATTAAAGGGTTTAACTGGTTGGGCATCTCCTCCCCAACCTGGCTGCCTTTGTTTTCCAGGGACCATTTATCCATAACACCTGGAGCTGTTTTTATGAGTAAACAGGATGGCGGCTTGGATTCCAAAACTGGACCTTACAGTGTGCTCAACTTTATTTGCATTTCTTCAGACAAAACATGTTTTACTGCAGTTTTCCTCTTTGGTTATAAGGAAAGGATACAATGTACTGAGAGATGGGGTGGTTAATAGCTAGTTTTTCTTTTATGTGGTTTTTCCAACCATTCTTGTTTTGTCAACATGGCACTAACCTGATTTCTAGTAGAAGTCCCCATCACTCTTTATTGTCAGGCACAGACACTACTGCTGTGTGCTCAAATGTCGTAAATCATCTCCTTGAGTTGCTGGGGTTACATACCCAAGGAGTGTGTAGCTGCCCCTCAGGATTATTCTCCTGAGAAGTAACATAGAGCATTTGTTATCTGTCACTTCCGGACCCCATTGGTGAGGGTTCCTCAACAGGTTGCTAATACTCCTGAGCTTTTAGGCTGCAAATGTATTCATTCAGAACAGTCTTTATGTCCTGTGCTGCAACAATGAGAAGCCCTGAGCAAGAAGCATTCACATCTGAGATGTTAGTCATGTCAGTATGTCAAGATACAAAATGTTCACGGAGTTCTTTGCCATAACATGGCTGAAATCAGGGCTGAGACTGAGAAGGTGTAAGGCAGGCACATGTAGCATCTGATATAGGGAATGAGGTAGGAAATTTTAGGCAAAAGATGTTAGAGAGACTGCTTGTGCAGTTATGGTTCCTATGAGACATAAGAGAAGCTTAATAAAAACAAAGACAAGTCCTGTTTGCTGTTATCCTCCTTTACAAAGACAATAACCTATCCAAATGAGCCTCAAGTGACTATCTCCTCACAACACTTAAATCCGATTCAAAGGAATACATTTTAGACCAAGATTTTACAAACTACACCCAAATTTTCTAATTGGCATTTTTTGGCATTATGTCCCTTCTTTCAGAATCTGTCCAATACTGTTAAAGTTCACAACATAACAATGAGAAAGTGTGCCAGCATTAAGAGATAGGAAAGGAGGGCGCCTGGGTGGCCCAGTTGGTTAAGCGACTGCCTTCGGCTCAGGTCATGATCCTGGAGACCCAGGATCGAGCCCCACATCGGGCTCCCTGCTCGGTGGGAAGCCTGCTTCTCCCTCTCTCACTCCCCCTGCTTGTGTTCCCTCTCTGGCTGTGTTTCTCTCTGTCAAATAAATAAAATCTTTAAAAAAAAAAAAAAAAGAGATAGGAAAGGAACTAGTAACACATGCTGTCTTCACTTAGAGCAGGGCATTTGTCTTGGGAAGTCTGTCATAGTTTCCTTTCTCTCCTTGTTCCTTGTGATTTTTAGCATCCTGCCACAGGTACTGAAGGATCAGGACTTGAGCAAACATCTCAGAAGAGGATATATATACAGTCTCCACTAGGGGAAATTATCCTCACAAAAATGATGGACAAACTTGTGCTGAATAGCTTCATTTTATAGAAAAAGAATAATAAATGATGGGTATGTAATTGAACCCTGGAGGACAAAAGGGGAAAAGATTATCAGAGGATATTTACGTCTAACTCCCACTGTTTATGGAAATCTTTCACAATACAATTTTTACTGGATATATTCCTTATAAAGCTTCCATCAGAAAAAAAAAAGGAAAAAGATATCATGTGTGTGAAAACAACAAAGAAACAGTTTTACGAATGTGGAAAATACCATCCATTCTGTGTCGCCGCAGTAGCAGCAAGCTTGAGGTCAGGATTTCTGACCTTCATCGCTGCGGGAGTAGACAAGTGTTAGATCATAAGGAAATACCACAGTAAGTGGCCTAGGCATTATTCTGTAGGCAGTCACTGAAGGGTATTAAACATGAAAATGATGTAATCAGTCTTCATCAAAGAAGAATGATCAGAAACTTGGTGGAAAATGAAAATGAAGGAATAAAATAAGTAGGAGAGAGAGTATGCAGACATCTTTTGCATCTCCAAAGGGCTACGATGGCAGCCTGAAACCTACCAATAAAATTGTGGCTGAGGATCACGAAAATTAAAATCAAAACTATATTGAGATACCACCTTACACCAGTCAGAATGGCCAAAATTAACAAGACAGAAAACAACAAGTGTTGGAGAGGTTGCGGAGAAAGGGGAACCCTCTTACACTGTTGGAAGGAATGCAAGCTGGTGCAGCCACTTTGGAAAACAGTGTGGAGATTCCTTAAAAAATTAAAAATGGAGCTACCCTATGACCCTGCAATTGCACTACTGGGCATTTACCCCAAAGATACAGATGTAGTGAAAAGAAGGGCCATATGCACCCCAATGTTCATCGCAGCAATGGCCACAATCACCAAACTATGGGAGAGCCAAGGTGCCCATGAACAGATGAATGGATAAAGAAGATGTGGTCCATATATACAACAGAATACTATGCCTCCATCAGAAAGGACGAATACCCAACTTTTGTAGCAACATGGACTGGACTGGAAGAGATTATGCTGAGTGAAATAAGCCAAGTAGAGAAAGCCGAGTATTATATGGTTTCACTTACCTGTGGAGCATAGGAGTGAATAGAGGACAGTAGGAGAAAGAAAAGAAATGTGAACTGGGGTAAATCAGAGGGGGAGACGAAGCATGAGAGACTGTGGACGCTGAGAAACAAACTGAGGGTTTTGGAAGGGAGGGGGCGGGGATGGGAGGGCCTGGTGGTGGGTATTAAGGAAGCACGTATTGCATGGAGCACTGGGTGTGGGACATAAACAATGAATCTTGGAACCCTGAAAAAATAAAATAATTTTTAAACATTAAAAAAATAAAAAAATTATAAAACAAACAAAGAAAATGTGACTGAAGAAGAGAGTTCCAGTACCAGAATATTTGATATATAATCCATGACTAAGTTATGAGTGGTATAAACAGTGAGGGAGCAGGGAGCTAAAAGATACGCCAGATTTTAAGCTTGTGTTAGAGTGGCTGCCTGTATAGCCCATGCATATTGGGTTATGGAGAAGTGCTTGAGGAAAGAATGCAGTGGGAAGACATTACCTTTAGAAAATGCTGGATTTATGTTTCCTCAAAAATTAATAATTGGGTTTAGCCAGGTAGTGAAAATCTCGAGAAGGGGAGAAAGTTGAGTTGGAAATACATATTTTGAAGTCAGACCATACTTGTGATAGTTTAAAATGAAAGGAGGTGTATTTTGGTTTTTTTGCTTTTAACATTTTTATTTATTTATTTCACGGTGAGAGAGAGAGAGAGAGAGAGAGAGAGAGAGCAGGAACATGAGCAGGGGGAGTGGGAGAGGGAAAGCAGCCTTCCCACCAACCAGGGAGCCCAAAGCAGGGCTTGATCCCAGGATCCTGGGATCATGATCTGAGCTGAAGGCAGACCCTTAACGACTGAACCACCCAGGCGCCCCAAAATATGTGTTAATTTTACATATTTTTGTCTATGGTTTTGGCAGATAACTGAGAAAAGAATCCAAAATTAAAGAACATATTAAAGAAAGAGATTCACTCATAGAAATGGGGATAGAAGTAAGAAGGTAGTGTGTCTTGGAAAACAAATAATGTGTCTTGGAGAACAATAAAGTACTGTGTCTTGGAGAACATTTTAAAAAGAATAACGTTAACAGTGTTACATAGAGTAGAGGGATCCAGTAAGATAGAAACACAAAATCACTATTAAATTTGGTGATACTGTTACTATGGATGCCAACAAGAGCGACTTCACTGGAGCGCCAAGGGTAGGAGGCAGAACTCACCAGATCTCCATGGTGATTCAATTCAGGATCTGTAGATCACTAATTATGGTGCTTTTGGGGGGGAGGAGGAGTGGTAAAGGAGCAGGCAGGACAGAAGAGATTGAACATATAAGATAAGAACATACGTATAAGAACATATAAGAACATACAACATATAAGTAGATAACTGAAGGAAATGAACGAGGTCAAGGACTGGGTAGCTTACCGTCACCCGAGTAGGCAGAAGTTAGACCAGAGGAAAGAAGCTAAAATAGATCAGTGGTAAATAAATTTGTAGACAGGATGGAAAATTCAGAATGAAAAAAAAAAATAAACAGCACTCAAACTACTGAAAGCTGTGTGCATGCTCTGAGTAGAAGGTAACATCGAGAGGATGAGTGAGGACAAGAGGATAGCTTGTGAATTTAACGGCAGAAGTGAAGTCATGGTTACATTGAGAAGAGTCATTGCGTGGAACAGAAGGGAAACTGACATTAGCTAATAGAAGGGCAGATCGGAGGCACAGGTGGCTTGGGAAGTCAGAGCCCAGAAGTCTGGTTTTATCAGTTTGCAGTGTTGTTCAGTTTGGGGCTCAGTCCCCTAGACAGAGTAGGAGAAAAAGTGGATTATTTCTTGTCTTTTGTCCAAGGGTCAGGTAATATGTATAGTGGGTAGCAGGAGGATAGATTGTAGGGAAACTGAGGGGCTGGTGAGAAGGTAGAGAAGATCACCCATGAGGTTTAGGCCAGGCTGGAAAGATACCAGTGAGGGACACACACACTTGGGTGAGGTGAGATGAGGAACTGAGGAGAGGAAGGTCTCAGGGGGTAAAGACCAGGAGATCCTGAGAAGGTCAGGAGGTGGTGGTAAGAGTGTGGGATATTGGAATCTATGATTTCTGAGGCCTGAACACATTCTTCAGACCAAAACTGGACAGACTGGTTTTGCGGCTTTAGGGCAGAAGATGAAGACCCAAAGAATTACATCTATCCCATTAATTATCTTCTCCTCAATGCCCCAGATCAATAATTGGGGATAAAGCAGCACAGTGTTTATCTATTTACAGCTTTTCTGATTCATACCCCTTCTATCTTATCATTCAAGAGAAATCTGGTTAAAAGCAACCATTATTGGAAGCCTGGGAAGAGCTGACTATGCAGGAGAATCGGAAAATTTAATCTATTAGAACTTCCCTCAGTTACCACTGAGACATAATGTGATTATGAGTGGTCTCTAGTGGGAACATCTGAAAGGTGGGGATATTGTACCACAGGAAATATCATATTATATACTTGTTTCAATATATTTCAAGAAAATGCTATGTGATGGGATAATCTGATACTAAGTATAAGGTTTAAAGATACGTCAAAGAGAGGATGACTTAGCCTAGAGGTTTTGAAACACTATGGAAAAAATGGAAATCTTGGGTTGTTCTCATTAACTATTGTGGATAACCACTGTATTTCCCAATCTGCAAAGTATGCAAATTGTAGAATATTTACAAAAAAAAGTTTTTGGAAGATGGCAACAAAGAAGTAGCTAATCTAAATGATTTTTCTTCCAGGGAAAGTTATAACTTGGTTTTCCATTGTACCCTTGAATATTATCACATGCAACTCACATAGAAACTAGAGTACACTATCCTTCATTTCTCTCTTGGTTATAGATCTGTCATCTCTGAAAGCTTCATGAACTTTTTTCAACCTAAAAAGCATATGACCTTGTAAAGAGTAGAAATTACCTTAAGCATTCTTTTATTCTTGGATCACTTTATAACAATATTTGGATTTTCTGGCCTCTCCCTTCAGGGTTGGTATTCTGACCTTTCTAGAGAAAATAAGGCTAAAGTTTAATGATGAAACAAGGTACATTGCCATCTAAGCAACTTTTTAATATATCTTGAACTGAGCTGGCGAAGGTCAGTAGTTAGCATCATAAACGCATCATTTTCCTTGCTTTGCTGGTTTAGAGTGTTTATATACTCCAAGGGTATAAGTTTTTTTAAAAGTCCACCCTTGTACTTAAATTTTCTATCCCATCAGCAAAGTTTAGCTGAATTGGGCCCAAAATATGCCTTCTGATAGAATGAGGTATCCCCCAAATCACTAACACCAAACTGTGCTGCTCAATCAAGGGCGTACACATGTAGGAAAAAGACACTGTTTGACCAGTCAAATGTAAATGTTTAATAATTCAGAAACACAAGAGCACAGCTTGCTTTGATTTATTTTGCAACTTTCCAGCTTCACCCAGCCTCAGGCAACTGTGTAATAGAAGTTCCAGCCAAGTGCAACCTTTCTTTCTTTCTTTCTTTCTTCTTTCCTTCTTTCCTTCTTTCTTTCTTTTAAGAATAAGGGGAAAATAAAGGTTAAAAATAAAAAGAGCAAATTGAAATCCTTTTTCAATGCGTAACCATCTCAGCATCACAGAAAAAGAGCAGAGATGTGAGGTAGGGCATCATGAAAGTGAACCAACAGGTGGGAGAGGAGCTGATTGGAAAGCAGAAGCCTTCTGTGTGTATGTGAGTTAAGTCCCCAAACAGTAAATTCCTTCATTTCAATCTCTCTAACTCCAAAATACGAGATTCGCTCAGTTTTTTCCAAAGGTGATCTTCCTTTGCAGATCCAGACCCACACTTCAGAGTCAAAGTCACTGGAACTAAATCTGAGGACATCTCTGCCAACCCAACTCTCACCCCTGACAATGACTTGATAATAGAGTCTGTGTTCCAAAGAAGGACAGACATTCAACGGCAGAAGCTACCCAGTGTGTGTCTCCCAGGTTCCCAACTCAGTGGGGTTTTTTCCTTTGCAGAAGCCTGTGGGAGATGAGCACTGAGGCAGACACATGATTTCTGAAGGAAAACCTCTTCAGACTAATTCACGAGGCAGAGAGAGTGCTAATGTTTCTCTTGTGGTTGTATTGTGCTTTCCTGCAGTTTGTAATAAACGCCCCGGTCAAAAGACCCAAGTTCTGATGAAGTGGCCCAAAACTGCGTGCCTGCCCACAGCCTCAGAAAGGAGGTCTCTCTGTTTGTATTTTAGGCGCACCGTACCATGGGTCCCACCAGTCTGAGAACCGAACTATGACAACACACAGCTCTTGTTCGGATCGCCTGTAAACCACAGAGGAGGAGCCCCACTGCCAGCAGCTTTCCTTCAAACTCCAGCCAAGGTTCTAAGAGCTGTATCCTGGAAGTCTAATGAATATCATTGACTTCGGAAGAAAAAGTGGTTTCAGAAGACAGTCATTGATTAGTTCTGATGTAGTGTGTGGTCATAGAAATGCCTTGGATAGAAATTTTAACCTTTTTTCCACCCCAGTAACTAACCTTGCAATTGAGGTTAAATCCCTTGGATCCCTTCATTCAACAGATGAGAAAATTAATACTGATTGCAATGAGTTTCTTTATCTGCAAGTGAAAAAGTCAAAGTTTGAATTTCATGTCAATAAGGCCTTTCTAGAATTCTAAACTTCCCCTTTTCTCCTTTGGGAGGAGTTGTATCACTGGTGTAAAAAGTACCAGTTACTTAATACTCTCCATTTTAAAGATATATTACCTCTTAGGAAATTATCTTTCATAATTCCTAAGGAAATTACTCAATGTACTAATTTTTTAAAAAATTATTTCCTGGCGGCGCCTGGGTGGCTCAGTTGGTTAAGCCACTGCCTTCGGCTCAGGTCATGATCCCGGAGACCCGGGATCGAGCCCCACATCGGGCTTCCTGCTCGGCGGGAAGCCTGCTTCTCCCTCTCTCACTCCCCCTGCTTGTGTTCCCTCTCTGGCTGTGTTTCTCTCTGTCAAATAAATAAAATCTTTAAAAAAAAA
>PITA01001174.1:0-126001 GCA_004023965.1 Spilogale gracilis | reverse complement strand
TCACTAGAGTTGCTTCTCCTTTCCCCAGATGACCAGAGCAGGGATGGTGACTTCAGGAAAATGTGAGCCAAACCTTAGGGGTAAGCTGCTTCTTGGTCCGTACAAGGGAGTTGGGAAGCCGTAGAAACTGGTGCATAGTTTATTTCCACTTTGACTCTGGCTACTTTTAATTTCTCTCTGTTCAGATTAGTTAAGAGTTGAGTTTATGTCTATATTACTAAATGTCCAGAACAAAATGGGCAACTTACCAAGGTCATTTCTGGTCATTTGATGATCCTCAAATCCATGCCTAGCATTTTCTTCATATTTATTCTTTATCTCATACCTATACTTAAAGATTCAGAAATATTTTCATGAGAAAGAACATTGCCATACAGTGGGATTATAAGGAAAAAACATTTTACTGAATTTGGAAACATTATTTAAATATTATTTATGGTTCCCCTGCTTGCTCTCCTAGCTCTTAGATGGCAAATAATAATCACATCGGTTATTTTTACCAAGAAGGGATTTGGGGATCGCCACTTGGCATCGAGCTGCTGAAGACGCCTCACATGGCCGGTCCCCTGCAAATCTCTGAAGCCAAGGTGGTTTAATCCATGCAGAGAATTCCATGAGCAACAGAAAGATTTACAGACATTAAGGTCACTGAATCCAAATGGACCATGCTTTTGTAACAGGTCAGGTGTTGCCATAAAGGAACATGGTTCTTCCTTGGATAACAAAGGAACTGGTCATTGGGACAAAGATGGGGGTACATTCTTTGACATTAGGGGTTAGTAAGAAGGCAGGAGGGTGGAGTGGTAATTCTGGGCAGTTACATAGCTATGACTAAAAATCTCTCCAAATTGAAGCACCCTGGAAACTAGTATGGATATTGTAAAAACATCTTTACGTATACCCACATAGTCTCTTATAAATAAGACTGAAGTGGGGGATACTCAGACCTACAATGGCACAGTTATCATAGTTGAAAAGACACTAACGGGGGCTTTCTTCTCTCTGTGGATAAAAGATGGGGGACAGTGGGGCTGATAGGTCACCAGGACTGCTCTGTGCTGTGACCACCGACCCCAGCACCTGCCTGGGACTCCGGGACAACCTGGGGCAGCAGGGCCCCGACCTGGTGGCTATGTTCCCTGCGTTTCAATAGCGACACCATGTGGCAACAACTATAAAAAGAATGGCTTCTGCCACTGAGGGAGCATGTTTTCTGGTTCTTTCAGCAGGTTAAGTGTCCCTGGGGGTTTTGGAGTTCTCACAAGAAGGAGAATCTCTGAGAGAGAAGGAGAAGAATGATCGCATCCAAATGGACCATGGCCCTATCTGCAAGGGAGTCTTCACCTCCCTCCTTCAAAATGGAGAGAGAGAGGAACACTCATCTACTGTCTGCCTTTGGGAACAATCTCTTCACCTGGGTGCCTGGGTGGCTGAGTTGGTTAAGCGACTGCCCTCGGCTCAGGTCATGGTCCTGGAGTCCCAGGATCGAGTCCCACATCGGGCTCCCTGCTCGGCGGGAAGCCTGCTTCTCCCTCTCTCACTCCCCCTGCTTGTGTTCCCTCTCTGGCTGTGTTTCTCTCTGTCAAATAAATAATACCTTTTTTTAAAAAAAAAGAAAAAGGAATGATTTCTTCACTCAACAGGGAAAATCAAGGTAAGCAGTTTTAAGGCTCACCAACATTCAGTGTGAATATGGAAACAAACCACACTACATGCCAGACAAATTACCACATCGTCTCTCTGTAGCGAGGGCCTTGCGGTAGAGGCTAAGAGCTTGGGCTTTGTCTCGGACTTACTGGGCTTAAACCCACTCCTGCCACTTACTATGCCAGACTTTGGAGAAGTTATGTAACTCTGGGCAACACCTTCCTTATTTGTATCGTGGGAAGGAAACAACACACCTCACAGAATGATTCTGAGAATTTAATACATGAATCTACATCAAATGCAAAACCTGGACACCCAGTCAGCTGCTGCAGGATGCTATTCTTTTTTTTTTTTTTTTTTTTTTACCTTTTATGCCGTCTTCCTGCTTACCTTGCTTTAAGCCTCCTCTACTTTCATTAAGTCAGTCTTCATTCTGTAAGGACTAACCCGATCTCAATTTCTGTCTTATTTCTTCTCTTTTAATTTTATATCTATTTGTTACCGGGGACCAGCCTCGGCAGAGATGTGGGTCCCGAACCACGGGATGTCTGGCGGACGAATAACCACACAGACACGGAGATCTGATGCAAGCTGGCAGACCCGAGGGCAGGCAGGAGAGACCTGTGAAGCAGGCTCAGCCGCACGCTCTGGGTCTCTTGCTCTGTTTCTGTCTCTGCTTCTGTTTCTCTTGCTCTCTCCCCGCAGGCTCTTTGCCTTTGCTTTTTCTTTGCCTCTGCCTCGGTCTCTGTCTCCCCTGACTGTCAAGGGTCCCAGTCTTTTATTATTCCCAAGTGAGGAAGTTGGGTGGTGCAGTTAAATCTTTAACTGCTTTTGCATCTGCCCTAGAGACAGGATTAGTATTGTTACTGCAGGGTACAGAGTGATTGCTTAAACTCACAGAAGCTGAGACCATTGAGGCACAGGGATCAAGAAATACAGATAAGAGATACAGGATTGAATGGAACTATACGTCTTGGATAAGCACACAAAAGACGCATTGCCCCGGCCCACAGGGTACATGGCTTTCCGGATTCTACACGGAAAGCCCAGACGGGGCTTTCATTCACATTCATGGGTCCCTCCACCAAAGTTTCCGGTGGCTTGGGCCTGGTGGGAGGGGCGGATCACGCACCGACCCCGACATCTATTATTTCTTAAATACATTTCAGTATTAAATTACATTTTCCTTAGGTTTTGCTTTGTTTTGTCGAGTAAATAGCCATTGCTTGAGACTTTCTAGTGCGACCGTAATGTGAAGATCACACGGTCAGACACCTACAGGGGCCACATGGGACTATGAATGATTAGAGCAGACACGATGAGAAAAACAGGCCTCATGGGTTGTAGTCTGTGCCGCAACCTGTGGTAGAGTCAGCGGACTGCTGGCAAGTGGAGAAGCAGGAAATATAGTTTAGAATGGAATCCTCTCATCTTAAACATAGACCAATATTACAAATTTTTGAAAACATCACGTGCCAATCAAGACACATTTGTGGGCCAGAGTCAGGCCATGTCACGTCATGTGTGTCTGCAACCTCGAAGTCCTCTGCCTGCGTGAATACAGCTTCGGGTGGGGGCCATCTGGTGGCAAGAATCACAGCCGAGAGGCAGGGAATAATATGAAGTATAGATGGCATTGGTGTCGCTGGTGGAATCAGTTAGTTTTGGGGACCTCGTTAATCACGAGCTGTGCTTTCATAAAAGTACTGCCCCAGAATTGTCACAAACGATAAATCACTGACATCCCATCCTACGCTGTTGGGGATTCTATCGCTATAAACTCTACTACCTGAAATCTCTGTCTTAACGGCTGTGAGGTGGGAGCGAAGGAAAAGGAAGGAAAGGATGGGTTAGCGATGGGTAAGGGAGTGAATTCTCAGGCTATCTACCATTTCTATCGTTTCTTTTCCTCTATCTTTGAGGAGCGCCTATTCCAGCTTCTGAGCTTAATTTTTCTTATAAAACCACGACATTTTGATTTATTTCTTTGTATCTTAAAATATTCCTTAATATATATATGAGGCCAGTGATGGTGACCTTTCAATAGACCAAAGGTCAGCAACCTGTGGCCCATGAGCCAAATACGGCCTGCCACGTGTTTTTGTAAATGAAATTTATTAGAACACATACGCTCGATTGTTTACATGACGTCTATGCCTGCTTTCTTACCACAATCACAAAGCTCAGTAGTTGTGACATAAGCCAAATATCTGGTCCTTTACATAAAAACATTTTGCCTCCTGCTATAGAATGTCTTTAATTACTGAATGCATGGTATATATTCCACCATCCATTTACTTATCTTTCTGCATATTCATATTTTAAACGTGTCTCTTTTAAATAGAATGTTGCTGTATTTTATATAATCCAACCTTAGTTTTTATTTAACTGTCAAATTCAATTAAACTGATGTAGTCATCATTTATTTTTGCCGTCTTATTTTGTGATTTTTAACTGTTTTTACTCCACACTCCATTTTTCCCTCCTTCCAAGCTTTTAGTAGATTGTTTTATTTGACGACCCAATGAAACTTTTAACACTTTTGTTCCATTTCTCTTTTTAAATAGCCTTTACATTTTAAGCAAACACGTTACTTTGAAAGGTTGAATGTTAATATTTTTATCCCTCACTCAAAAAGCACAAATTCTTAGAACACTTAAAGGCCACATTCTCCAGATCTAACATTTCCTTATTTTACTTTTGACTTAATTTTGTACTCTTCAAATAGGTTGTAAATAATAATTATAATAATATTTTATATAATAAATTCTTGTTTACATTTACCCTAATGTTTGTCAGTCCCATTATTTACCACTGATTCCTGCTTTGAGGTTCTTCCTTTAGGTTGCATTTCCTTTTTCTGGAAACACATCTCTTAAAAGATGTTGTTGTTTTTTAAGATTTTATTTATTTGACAGAGAGAGATCACAAGTAGGCAGAGAAGCAGGCAGAGAGAGGGGAGGAAGCAGGCTCCCTGCTGAGCAGAGAGCCTGATAGAGCCTCGATCCCAGGACCCTGAGATCATGACCTGAGCCGAAGGCAGAGGCTTTAACCCACTGAGCCATCCAGGCACCTGTCTTAAAAGATGTTTTAAGGAAGGTAAATCATATAAGAAATTGGAGTTCCAGAAGATAAAAAGACAAAGGATAGGGAAGAAGGAATATTTCAAAAGATAATCTTTCAAGGATTTTACAAATCTGACCAAAGGTAATAATATATTCAAGAGGTGTATAAAGTCCAAGCAAGGAAAATACAGCGAGAGCCACACTGTGACACATCAGAGCCAAACTGCTGAAAATGAAAGAAACAAAACTATTAGAAGTAGCATATATTACTTTTAAACAGTAACAATATGATGGACAGCAAATTCCTCAACAGAAATGATGGAAGCCAGAAGACAATGTGATGACATATTTAATGATGAAATAAAATAACTGCTTTAGAAATCCCTACTAAATGAAAATGTACTTTATAATTGCAAATGAAATAAAGAGTTTTCAAATGAACAAAAACAGGATTTACCATTAACAAATATTACAGTGAACATTACAGGGGATTATTCAGACAGAAGTAAAATGATCCCTGACAAAACCCAAAAAATTTGAGAAGGAAAAATATCACTGGTATTGGAAAATGCATGTAATAAATATAAAATATTTATAATAAAAATTAAATAGTAATACTTTGGAATTTTTACATGTATAGAATTAAATGCCTAATAACAAAATGTCAAAGAGTGTCAAAGAAAGTTTAAAAAATCATAACTTTTCTCATTGTTAAGTAGAATAAAAACTATTAGATGATAAAAAGTTAAAGTTTCAAAGGATACCCATTGTAATTTGTGGAGTAACTATATGTGTATATACATATGTATAATATAGATAAATAGAGATATATAGGTATGAATATATAGTGTAACTATACCTATCTCTTTATGAATGTATAGCTATATATCTATATGTAGATATATTTAGGTATAGCATGCTACATGAACTATATACATCTATTCATGTATTTACATGTCTTATAAGTTAATAGAGGGAAAATTAGAATAATAAAATACTTGATCAGTGGAACATGAAACAAATTGTATAAACAGAAAACAAATAGTTGGTAGATATAAAAGCAATATTATCAATAATTTCACTATGAATGTACTAAATATTCAAATTAAAAAACAAAGATTTTCCGACTGAATAAGAAAATAACACAAAACTGTATACTTCTTAAAAGATACAAGTTTTAAATGTACAATTATAAAAGGATTGCCACAGGATTAAAAAAAAAAAACAATATTCTATGTATAGCTCTACCAATACCAGATAAAGTGGACTTTAGGGCAAAAAAATATTCATAGAGTCAACAAGAGACATTTGACTTTGCTAAACATGTATATCTACCAGAAAGAAAACAATTCAAAATTTGTAGGTATTTGCTACCTAATCACTTTAGAACAAAAATTGGCATAATTTAAAGGAGAAAGGACAAATGCGTAGGTACAGTGGTTAACTTAAATATGCTTCTCTCAGTAGCAGATAGACCAACCTTAAAAAAAGTAAGCATATAAGATGACATGATACTCTATATGGAAAACCCAGAAGACTCTACCCCCAAACTACTAGAACTCATACAACAATTCAGTAACGTGGCAGGAAACAAAATCAAAGCACAGAAATTAGTTGCATTCTTATACACTAACAATGAAAATATAGAAAGGGAGATCAGAGAATCAATTCCATTTTCTATAGCTCCAAAACCCATAAGATATGTAGGAAAAAACCCAACCAAAGAAGTCAAGGATCTGTACTCGAGGAACTACAGAACACTCATGAAAGAAATTGAAGAAGACACAAAAAGATGGAAGAGCATTCCATGCTCATGGATCGGAAGAATAAACATTGTCAAAATGTCTATACTGCCCAGAGCTATCTACACTTTCAATGCCATTCCGATCAAAATTCCACCAACATTCTTCAAAGCATTGGAACAAACAATCCTAAAATTTATATGGAACTAAAAAAGACCCCAGTCTAATTGATCTAAGGAATTGTTGAAGAAGAAAAACAAAGCTGGGGGCATCACGTTACCCAACTTCAGGCTTTATTACAAAGCTGTGGGGCGCCTGGGTGGCTCAGTTGGTTGAGCGACTGCCTTTGGCTCAGGTCATGATCCTGGAGACCCGGGATGGAGCCCCACATCGGGCTCCCTGCTCGGCGGGAAGCCTGCTTCTCCCTCTCTCACTCCCCCTGCTTGTGTTCCCTCTCTGGCTGTGTTTCTCTCTGTCAAATAAATAAAATCTTTAAAAAAAAAAAAAAAGAGACTGGATAGTAGAGACATAAGGAACTAATTTTAAAATGGTTATTTTCTGGGGACGGGGAAAGAGATGGGATGGTCATGAACACGACTGCATTGCTGGACAGCTAAGGACCAGGTGAAATCAGATACTATAGATTTTCAGTAACCATGATCTATAAAGCTGTGATTTCTCCTTCTCCTCTACCAGTCAATCTTTAGGTACTGGGTTTTGAATGGCTCTAAAGCTAGTTCTTGAAACATGTGTAGAAGAACAAAAAAGTTAAGCTAATTATGCCAGTTGTCAATTACTGTCTTCCTGTTCCAAATCCGTCCTTCTTGACCTGCTTGGTGATCCTGGGGATGTCCCAGCCCATTGGCACAGTGTTAGGTCCTGTCAGGAGAGTGCTGGAGGGACACTGTAAGAGGGGTCTTTCTGTAAGGGGCTCGTTCTCCTTATGCTGATGCATTCCTTCTTGATCTGAGGTCTAGTTTCTGAGGGTAGCTTCGTTGTCAAGGATGCTTCCAGGACTTGGGCACCTTCTCTGTCAGTGGTGTTCTGGGCCCCAGAGGGTGGCTTCTTGGCAAGTCTATTTGGTGCTTGGGGTGGGATGGGATGCTCTTCTGAGTTTGTTTCTTTCTTTTTTCTTAAATAATAATTTATTTTATTTTTCCCAGTGTTCCAAGATTCACTGCCCATTCCCCACACCCAGTGCTCCATGCAATAGGTGCCCCCAGTATCCACCACCAGGCTCTCCTGTCCCCCACCCCCTCCCTCCAAGTCCCTCAGTTTGTTTCTGTGTCCAGAGTCTCTCATGTTTCGTTTGCTTCTTTCTTGAGTTGTTTCTCCCAGCCCAAGTGCAGGGGCTGTTCCTTACACTGCTTTTTTTTTTTCTTTTTCTTTTTTTGGACTTCATTTCGTTTTATTTTCATCACTGTTAAGTGTGTACGTGCCCAAATGATGTGAAGGCCAAAGGTCATGCACGGGGCCTTGCCTCCCCACTGCAGCCCACCCTGATCCGCCCCATTCTTTGTATCGAATATTCTCTGAACTTCTCAACTTGGCCTCTACGACTTTTATTATTCATTCAACCTTGAGAGAAAGCAACTTTGCTATTTTTTGTAGTTATTCCTCTTCATAGTTAATCCCCTGTTACTATATTTTTATGTTAAAGTTGCCCTTCCTTCAGTAATCACTGGTATAGGTTTACCTTCTTACTTCATCCTGAATGAGTACACTAATTGAGAATGCTTCCTTTGAAAATAGCAATTTGAATAAGTTAAAATCTATATTCACCAAAGGTTGAATAATGAGATAAATTATTTGAGGGTGAGATGAGGCAGAGAGTTTGGCCAACTTGAATAACTTCTCCCCACACTCAGAGAAACATATTGGTTTATGTGAATGTAAAGATGACTGGTTCACTAGGAATGAAAATAATAAAAGGCCCACATAAGAGACCTGGAGAGCCATCATTGTGGTTAATAATTTTGCAAAAGTACATTGTTACACATGGATTTTCTTCCCATGTTAATAGTGACAAAACATCTGCAGAAATTTGCCCCTTTCCAACTTGCTTGAAAGTTCACATGATATATGAGATGTTTTGACAAATTATATTTAACCAGATTGTTTTTATATGTTAATAAAATATAATTTTCTGCTATGCCAGCTCCAAATTCACTCCCACTTGCCCAGCTTGTGATACTGGGTTGGACCCTGTAAACATTGCTCCTAGCCAGCGGGACAGGGTTAGATCTTGTCAGGAGAGTGCCAGAGGGGCAGCGTAAGAAAAGGGGCTTCTGCTCATAATAGCTTTCACCACTTAATTTTGTGGACAATATTTATAGAACATATAAAGCTCTACTTTTAATTCATGACTGCTATAGGAAAGGAATATTCTTATTTAAGGAGAAATCTGACTTAAATATTTATCATTTTCTATCATTAGAAAAGCAAAAGTGAGGGTTCATGCTTTGTTGATACACATTATCAGCATTTTTCTGGCCATGAGTGAACCCATTATTCATTCAACAGACATAATTACTGATCTCTGGATAATATACACATTACCATTAGGTGCCAGGGATTCAGGGGTGCGTAAGTCTTGATCACTCCTTTTGAGAAAAATCTAAAAACAAGCAATTACTTTTTTCACATAATCTAAAAGTCACATTTTCCCCACATTTTGACATTTAATATCTAACATTGGTAGTCACGCCAGTCACGCCAGGCATCTATCACTACTGAGGGCCAGGATGCAGTTGGGAAATAGTTGTTGTTGCCTGCATGGGGGAACTTGGGCCCAGCAGTTCACCTAGTCATGTCAGTCATCCAAGTACACCACCGGTCAGAAGTCTGCTGGAGGGAGAGGAAAAACAGAACAGAATCCACCTCTCAAAGAAGCGTGAAAAAAGAAAGGTATTTCTCTGACCAGAAGGAGACTCCTCTAGGGCTTGGGGGTACCTACCAAGTATGACATTGATGGGCTAGAGGTTCTCCCTTACTGATCAAGCACGTTACTTCTTATTTAATTTTGTGCACTGGGAGAGAAAAAGGAAAACCTCAACAAAAAGTATAATGACTTTGTTGCTATGTCTGATGGCATGACTACACAGCTGCAGCTCTGAACACCGCGGCCAACAAATATTAAACACTTGTTTAAAAAGTAATGTGAGCCCTAATTGTTTGAAAACCTTACACTGATTCCTTCTGGTAACTTTTTAATGTCAGCATCAAGTGCTTGGAAAGCAGATGTCAGTAGTCTGGTAGAAAAACCTGGACACAAGAGTGGAGCCTCTTCTTAGTATGGGCCATCACAGAGATTTCCTGATGCCTGCAAGGTGGTAAGGGAGAACACAGGGGCACCAACACCTCTGACTCAGAAGAGTTGAACTCTGAAGGGGAAGAAGCTTACCAAACTTACTTTGGTAATGTTTTTTCTGATCATGTAAGCATGAGACTTACATATGATAAAAATCTAGGTCTAAATATGTCCAAAAGAGCTCCTTCAATGAATGTAAAATTAAAAACATGTAATTGAAAAAAAACAAAAACAAAAAAACACATGTAATTGGCATTTTTAAATCTTTTTTATTTTTTCTTTTTTACCTTTTATAAGTGATATTTATAAGTGATGGCATCATAGTTTCATAACATTCCACATAAAGACATGACATGAAAATATGAAGCGTTTCTTTGCTGTGGACTTGGAGCTTGTTTTCACATATTCCTAATCATCAGTTGACTTTTGACTTTTGGAAGTGACTCAGCAAATATTTTTCCAAAGGCTTAGAAATGAATTTCTCTATTTCCAATCTCCCATTTCTTCAGATATAGGATTCCTATATACGTGTTCTTAGAAGCAGAGCAAATAGATTGAAAATCTAGTGTGCAAAGAAAACAAAATCCCGTAATTTGCATAATTGGTAGTAGGTTCTGGAACTTTTTTTTTTTTAAAGATTTATTTGACAGAGAGAAACACAGCCAGAGAGGAAACACAAGCAGGGAGAGAGAGAGGGAGAAGCAGGCTTCCCAACAAGCAGGGAGCCCGATGTGGGGCTCGATCCCGGGTCTCCAGGATCATGACCTGAGCCGAAGGCAGTCGCTTAACGACTGAGCCACCCAGGCGCCCCAATCCTGGAACTTTTATAGTAAATTCATCACACTTCAATGCATCACTTCAAAGTCTAGCTTCTGTTAATTTCTGCCCCATGCCTCATTCCTCAAATAGTGAGTTTGGATTGAGAGGAGGAGAGAGAGTTTTTTTTTTTGTTGTTGTTTCTGTAGACTCACCCCATGAATAAGATTGAATCTGTTAATTATGGTCCTCTTTCCAACCAGAGGCAAAAAGAAAGAGCTCACTGATGCTTACAGGACATTTAGGACATAATGAATACCTATATTTGCAGTGCAAGATGGAATGCATGGCACACCAGTTCCTTTGGACCTGAAAATATGGCTGTCATAGAAGGGCATAAACCTAATAGTTTTTCTGTTGGTTTTCTGCAGTCCCAACCTAATGTTTCCTTCTTCTGTCCTTGCTTATTTTATCCTCATTAGGTTCACAGAGAGTTTAAACTCATTCCCCACCCAGAAACCCACAGGAATCACACAAATGTGTTTTGATGGATTCTTGTAGTTTCCTTTCAGACCCAGATGTTGGACAGCAGCCATCTTAGTAAAAACACTTGCTGCATGAGGCAGGTTAAAAAGGGAAGGAAACTGAAGAAGAGACCAATTGGGAGAAACCTATGTTCAGCACACCCACAAATTAAGCTTTTTATTATTTATTAGATAGTAATAACTCAAAATTTGAAGTCTATAATTCCTGTGAGTGGCATTGACTTCCACTCACCAAGGCTGACCTGGCTTCAGCCACTGCTGAGTGCTCAATCGGCCAGCAGCAGGAACTAACATTCAGACCTCAGTAAGACCTCGTGTCCTGGGTTGACTGTGCATTCAAGAAAAGGAAATAATTAGATTTCATAAGATTACTGGACACTGCCTCTAGAACTGATATCAATTCAAGGAGATTCAAAATGTCACTGTGGTCCACCAGTGAGAGCATGTTCTAATGGAGATCAAGTGATCAGCGGAGTTTCAGCTCAACTCTCTCTCTCAGTGGGTCCAGTGGGTCCCTGAACTCTTCTTCTGGTTATTTCCTCAGTTCCAGAAAGCATCATTGGAATAGTAGACATACTTAGCAAGTGGCAGAATCCCCAGCAGTTTCAAATATTAGTGGTATTAGAATTGTTTTGAGGACTTATTCAAACACAAATTGCTGTGTTTCTGACCCAGTAGATCAGGGGTAGGATTCAAGAAATTGCATTTCCAACAAGTTCTTAAGTGATGCCTTTCTTTGAGAGCCACTGATTTAATCCATGATAATGATGAAGTATTTTACTTATAATTTATTGCCATAAATATTAGAGACTACAGAGATGCAGTATGGGTCAAAGGATAGTGTTGTGAGGGTCTGGATGGATCTGTGTAAGCATCGCGCCTATGTAAATGATGAGGTAATTTGGATACTGCTGTATCTGTAGATACAAAATAAATGAGAGAAATATGCACAATTCAGGAATTAATATTTAAATTTTGTTGTTCAAAGAGCTCTTATTAAATTTGAAATAAATGGAAACTTTTTCAGCTTTTCATTCTTTTCTGCAATGTGAAGATCATCTGAAATCAAATGAACTAGAAGTTTTAAAAATATTGTGTTGTAAAATATTTTCAAAGAGTTTGATAAAGAATGATGAACTAGTTTCTTAGGGTTGCCATAACAAATTGCCACAAACTAGTTGACCTAAAACAATGTAAATTTATTCTCTCATAGTAATGAAGGCCAAAAGTCTGAAATCAATGTGTCAGCAGGGCTGTACTACCTCTCAAGACTATGAGGGTGAATCTTTGCCAGCCTCATTAGCTTCTGGAGGCTCCAGGCATTCCTTCACTTGCAGAAACATAATCCAATCTCTTCGTCTGTCTACAAATGGCATTGTTCTCCCTGTATTCCTGAGACTTCTCATCTTACAAGCACACTTGTCATTAGATTAAGGGCCCACCCAACTTTCCTGGATCATGGTTGACATATTCAGCTATACAACTATACAACCTTTCAACTGATATGAAGGATGACATGAAGGATGAACACCCAACAGAGGGAAAACTCAGAAACTGTGATTTCAGCCCCAGAACTACTGGATATGGATATAAACAATATGTTGCAAATGGAATACAGGGTAGCAATTATCCAAGCAATGTCTAAGTTGGAAAAGACATTAGTGGCAACATAGAATCTCTAAGGGCAGAAGTGAGGGCTGACCCGGCAGCGATTGAAAATGCTATCCAATCTAATCTAAGTACTCTAACAGCTAGGATAAGCAAGGAAGAAGATGGAATTAGGGATCTAAATGACAGACTGATGGAAAGGAAGGATCAGGAGGAAGTCTGGAACAAACAGTTTAGAACCCATGAAAACAGGATTAGGGAAATAAATGATGCCATGAAAAGTTTCAATATCAGAATTATTGGGATTCCTGAGGGGATTGAGAGAGAGAGAGAAGACTAGAAGATAGAGCTGAACAAATCCTGGATGAAAGTTTCCCTAATCTGGGGGATGGAACAAGTGTTCATGTCCTAGAGACAGAGAGGATGCCCCCCAAATCAATGAGGCTAGAAAGACCTCCAGGCACATAACTGTGAAATTCACAAATCATAAATTCAAAGAATATCACTTAAGGGCAGCTAGGAGAATAGATCCCTTATATACAGAGGGAAGACCATCAGAATAACCTCAGACCTGTCCACAGAAACCTGGCAAGCCAGAGAGGGCTGGCAAGACACATTCAGTGCACTAAATGAGAAGACTATGCAGCCAAGAATACTTCATCCAGAAAGGCTGACATTCGAAATGGATGGAGAGAGAAAGAGCTTTCAAGACTGGCAAGAATTAAAAGATTATGTGGCACTGCAAGAAATATTAATTGGGGTTCTATAAAAGAGGAAAGAACCCAAGAATGACATAGAACATAAATTCACAGACACAATCTATAGAAACAAGGACTTCACAAGGAACATGATGTCAGTAAAAACCTTATCTTCTAATAACCACTCTCAATGTGAACAGTCTAAATGCTCCCATGAAATGGCACCGGGTTGCAGATGGGATAAAACGACAGGACCCGTCCACATGCTGTCTACAAGAGATGCATTTTGAATCTAAAGATATATCCAGACTGAAAGTGAGGGGATGGAGAATCATCTTTCATGCCAATGGGCCCCAAAAGAAAGTTGGGATAGCAATTCCCATACCAGATAAATTACATGTTAAGCTAAAGACTGTAGTCAAAGATACAGAAGGACATTACATCATTCTTAAAGGGTCTATCCATCAAGAAGATCTAACAACTGTAAATATTTATGCCGCTAACATGAGAGCAGTCAACTACAAAGCAAACTGTTAAATAAAATAAAGAGTCATATTGATATGAATACATTAATTGTAGGAGATATTAACACACCACTCTCAGCAATAGATCATTTAAACAGAAAATTAACAAAGAAACAAGAGCTTTGAATAACACATTGGACCAAATGGACCTCATAGATATATTCAGAGCATTCCACCCTAAAACTACAGAATACTCATTCTTCTTGAGTGTATATGGAACTTTCTCCAGAATACCATGAGTGGGTCACAAATCAGGTCTCAACAAATACCAAAAGATTGAGAGTATTCCCTGCATATTTTCTGACTCCAATGCCTTGAAACTGGAACTCAACGACAAGAAAAATTTGGAAGAAATTCAAACACTTGAAAGCTAAAGACCATCCTGCTCAAGAATGTTTGGATCAACCAGAAAATCAAAGAACTTAAACATCAAGGAAACCAATAAGAATAAAGACACATTGGCCCAAAACCTATGGGATATGGCAAAGGTGGTCCTAAAGGGGAAATGCATAGCCATCCAAGCCTCACTCAAAACAAAATGGAAAGTCTTGAATACACCAACTCACTTTACACCATTAAAGAACTAGAAAATCAACAATAAATTAAGTCAACTCCACATACAAGAAGGGAAATAATTAAGATTAGAACAGAGATCAATGAATTAGAAACTAGAGATACAGTAGAACACATCAACAAAACAAAAAGGTGGTTCTTTGAAAAAAAATAATAAGATTGATAAATCATTGGCCAAACTAACCCAAAAGAAAAGGGAAAAGACCCAAATTAATAAATTATGAATGAAAGGGGAGAGATCCGACCTAACACCAAGGAAATAGAAACAATCATCAAAAATTACTATTAACAGCTATATGCCAATAAGTTAAACAACCTAGAAGATATGGATGCATTCCTGAAAACCGATAAACTTCCAAGACTGAAACAGGAAGAAATTGACAACCTGAATAGACCAATATCTAGTAACAAGATTGAACAAGTGATCAAAAATCTCCCAAAAAAACGAGAGCCTGGGACCTGATGGATTCCCTGGGTATTTCTACCAAATATTCAAAGAAGAAATAATACCAATTCTCCTGAAGCTGTTCAAAAAAAAAAAAAGGAAACAGAAAGAAAACTTCCAGACTCTTTCTATGAAACCAGCATACTTTGATCTCCAAACCAGGCAAAAACCCCATCAAAAAAGAGAACTTCAGACCAATATCCTTGAAAAATATATATGCCAAGATTCTCAACAAAATTCTAACTAATAGGATCCAGCATTGTATCAAAAAGATATCCACCATGACTAGGTGGGATTTACCCCTGGGATGCAAGGGTGATTCAATATTCACAATTCAATCAGTGTGATAGAACAAATCAATAAAAGAAGAGAGAAGAACCCCATGGTCCTCCCAATTGATGTAGAAAAAAGCATTTGACAAAATACAGCATCTGTTTATGATTAAAACTCTTCAAAGTATAAGGATAGAGGGAACATGCCTTAACCTCATAAAATCTACCTATGAAAAACCCACAGTGAATATCATTCTCAATGGGGAAAAGCTGACAGCCTTCCCGTTGAGATCAAGAACAAGACAAGGATGCCCACTCTCGCCCCTGTTGTTCAACATAGTGTTATAAGTCCTAACAACAGCAAGCAGACAATAATAAGAAATAAAAGGTATTTAAATTGGCAAAGAAGAAGTCAAACTCTCTCTCTTTGCAGATGACATGATACTTTATATGGAAAACCTGAAAGACTCCACCCCCAAACTACTAGAACTCATAGAGCAATTCAGTAATGTGACAGGATATAAAATCAAGGCAAAGAAATCAATTCCATTCTTATATGCTAACAATGAAGAGATAGAAAGGGAAATCAGAGAACCAATTCCGTTTCCTAGAGCACCAAAAACCTTAAGATACCTTGGAATAAGCCTAAGCAAAGAGGTAAAGGATCCGTACTTGAAGAACTACAAAACACTCATGAAAGAAATTGAAGAAGACACAAGAAGATAGAAAAGCATTCCATGTTCATGGATGGGAAGAATAAACGTTAACATGTCCATACTGTCCAGAGCATTTTACACATTCAATGCCATCCCGATCAAAATTCCACCAACATTTTTCAAAGTGTTGGAACAAACAATCCTAAAATTTGTATGGAACCAGAAAAGACCCTGAATTGCTAAGGAAATGTTGAAAAAGAACAAAGTTAGGGGCATCACGTTTGATTTCAAGCTTTATTACAAAGCTGTGATCACCAAGACAGCATCGTACTGGCACAAAAACAGACATATGGACCAATGGAACAAAGTAGAGTCCAGATATGGACCCACAACTCTATGGTCAAATAATCTTCAACAAAGCAGGAAGAACTATCCAGTGGATAAAAGACAGTCTCTTCAACAAATGGTGCTGGGAAAATTGGACAGCTGCATACAGAAGAATGAAACTAGACCATTCTCTTACACCACACAGAAAGATAAACTCAAAATGGATGAAAGACCTCAATGTGAGGCAGGAATCTGTAAAAATCCTAGAGGAGAACATAGGCAAGACATGTCTCCAAAGGCAAAGGAAACAAAAGCAAAAATGAACTTTTGGGACTTCATGAAGATAAAAATTTCTGCACAGTAAAGGAAACAATCAACAAAAAAAAGAGGCAACCCACAGAATGGGAGAAGATATTCATAAATGACACTGTAGACAAAGGGCTGATATCCAAGATCTATAAAGAACTCCTCAAACTCAACACCCTCCTCAAAAGATGATCACATCAAAAAAGGGGCAGAAGACATGAATAGACATTTCTCCATAGAAGATACACAAATGAGGGTGCCTGGGTGGCTCAGTCATTAAGACGCTGTCTTCAGCTCAGGTCATGATCCTGGAGTCCTGGGCTCGAGCCCCACATTGGGCTCCCTGCTTAGCTGGAAGCCTGCTTCTCCCTCTCTCTCCCTGCTTGTGTTCCCTCTCTAGCTGTGTTTCTCTCTGTCAAATAAATAAATAAAATCTTTAAAAAAAAAAAAAAAGACACACAAATGGCTAACAGATACATGAAAAAAGTGTTCATCACCATTACCCACCAGGAAAATCTAGATCAAACCCACATTAAGATACCACCTTACACCAGTTAGAATGGCCAAAATCAGTAGGACAGAAAACAAGTGTTGGAAAGAATGTGGAGAAAGGAGAACCCTCTTATACTGTTGATGGGAATGCTAGTTGGTGCACCCACTTTGGAAAACAGTGTGGAGAAACCTTAAAAAATCCAAAATAGAGCTACCCTGTGACCCTGTAATTGCACAGAAATCAGTTGATTCCCAAAGGTACAGATACAAATAAATAAATAATATCTTTTTTTTAAGTTTCTTATAGTTTGTCTCCCTCTCTGATTTTGTCTTCTTTTATTTTTCCCTCCCTCCCCATATGATCATCTGTTTTGTTTCTTAAATTCCACACATGAGTGAGATCATATGATTATTGTCTTTCTCTGATCAACTTTTTCTGATCAACTTATCATAGTATCCTCTAGTTCTAGCCATGTTATTGCAAATGGCAAGATTTCATTTTTAATGGTTGAGTAGTATTCCACTGGGTATATATATTACTTCTTCTTTATCCATTTATCTTTCCATAGATTGGCTATTGTAGACATTGCTGCTATAAACATTGGGATGAAGGAGCCCCTTCGAATCACTACATTTGTATTTTTGGAGTAGATACCTAGTAATGGGATTGCTGGATTGTAAGGTAGCTCTTTTTTCAGCTTTTTGAGGAAACTCCATATGTTTTCCCTGACTGGCTGCACAAACTTGCATTCCCACCAACAGCATAAGAGGTTGTCCCTTTCTCTGCATCCTCAGCAACATCTGTCATTTCCTGACTTTTTGATTTTAGCCATTCTGATCAGTGGAGTTTGTATCCATTGTGCTTTTGATTTGTATTTCCCTAATGCTGAGTGATTTTGAGCAGTTTTTCATGTGTCTGTAGGCCAAATTGGAGAAATGTCGGTTCATGTCCTCTGTCCATTTTTTTCTTTTAAATATTTTGTTTATTTGCTAGAGAGAGAGAGAGAAAGAGCATGAGTGGGGTGGAGGGGCAAAAGGAGAGGAAGAAGCAGACTCCCTGCTGAGCAGGGAACCCAATATAGGACTTGATCCCAGGACCCAGAGACCATGACCCGAGCCAAAGGCAGATGCTTAACTGACTAAGCCACCCAACCACACTTTCTGCCCATTTGTTGATTGTTCTTTGGGTATTGAGTTGGGTAAGTTCTTTATAGATTTTGGATAGTAGCTCTTTATCTGATAAGACATTTGCAAATATCTCTATTTCTGTCACAGTTATTTATTTTTCCATGAGCTGAAGTGGTAAGACCTGAGAGGGTCAGTACAGAGACTGGTAATAAAGGGAAGTTTTCAGACAGAGGAGGATGTTATTATTCCTTTCTACCTTTTTACTTTTGCTAGGAATGGCTAGGTGACTGTGAATATATTGGAGATAGGGGAGTACATGAAAATAAAGTTGTAGATGTGTTGAACCTGGTTGAGAACATTGCATTTCAACTCAAAGAATTTTGACTGGGCAAAAGAGACATTTCCTGATTTGCAATATATGTTAAGAAAGTTGGAGACCTTCACTTTCAGACTGGCATTCAATGTCTTCCCACTGCTCACCAATTTATCTATAAATTGTTCTAAATATAAATATCTGGGAATGAAGGTGAAGGTACCCAGTGGGAAACCATTGCAGTGATCAAATACTAGGACAGACATTAGAGATAAACTGTAAATGAGAGAGTCAATGAAGAACCAATGAACCACAACGTCCTGCACATGTTTCCATTAAAACAGGTTTTCTGTTGCTTGCAGGCATTATGAGCAGCAATCCTTGATAATAAAGGAAAATAACAATGGAAGCTTCAGATGTAGGAAGCCAGTTAAAGAACCAGCTATAAAGGCTAGTTTTAATCATATTGAACTTATGTGGCAACTAAACATTAACAGGTGATTATGAAAGGAAAATGCAAAAATATGTATGTATACATTTTGAATTTATTTACTGTTTAATGCAAAGCAATATAGCAGAGAGGCTTAAAAATGAGGTCTGAAGGATAACCAGGTTGTAATTCTGGCTCTAATATTTAATAAGTCGGAGACATTAAGGAAGTTACCAGCCTGTTGTTGAACCAGTTTTATCATCTATACAATGGAGATAATAAAAACACTTATCCTCTAGGATTGCTGTGATGACTAAATGGGCATATATGCATTTAGAACAACATCTGGCACATAATACCTGCCCTATAAATGTTAACAACTAATTATATAACAGTTTCCTTGCTGATATCCATTCTCCCCCTTATGTTTTAGCAACAGGAATTCTGAGTTATTAGGAGTGGTAATGTTCTCAATTAAAAGAAAACTACATTTCCAAATCTTTCTTGTAGATATGGATGACAAATGATCCGTAAAGGAAATTGTTGGGTGTGACTTATGAAATTTTTTTAAGAGGGGTAATTTAGGTATTTAGAATAATTTTTAATTTGACTTTTTTCTCCTTTTTCCTTTCATGGAATAAATAATTATTACTGGAATTATAGGAATCCTCTTGGACCATGAGGGAAAGACCAAAAGAGACTTTGATTCTGATATCTTTGAATCACTGCATCATGCCAGCAAACATTTGAAAACCTTGCTAGACTTCTCATTACATAAGAAAAATACAAATGTAAACCCTTGTGAATTTAAGACATTGGAGACAGATCTCTTTTAATGTCTAACTTAATTCCTAATTGATAATGCATTATTATGAATGAAACGTTCAATTAAGACATAATTGCCTTAGAAGAGAGGAATGGATCCGAAGGCAATGTATCATGAAAGCCAAAAAAGAACAATATTTCCAAAAGAGAGGGGTTTATCTTAAATATATGTTGTAGTGACTTGCTTCTAGATGTTTGTTGTAATCTCCAAGATAACTATGAATAAAATAACTAAAAATATGCAAAAAAGGAAATGAGGAGAGAATCATGACATTTGCACTAAAAAATTAGCATGAAATAAGGCATTGCTGGAGGATTTGAGTCACAAAAAAGATATAAGACATATAGAACACAAATAACAAAATGGCAGGAGTAAGTCTTTATCTGGAGTCAAATTAAGTGTAAATAGATTAAACCAATCACTTAGACAGGGGTTGGCAGAAAGGATTAAAAAATCATCACTTTGCTTGGTGATAAATGTGTTCCATAAATATAGTACCTAAAAGAAAGCTAGATGTCTATGCTAATAACAGAGAAAATAGATTTTAAATTAAAAAAATTTTGCAAATGACAAATAAGGATATTATCTAGTAAGAAAAAAGTCAAATCAAGAAGACATAATAACTATGAGTATATATGCATCAAACAATAGAGCCTCAAAATATATACAACAAATAGCAGAATTTAAGACAGTAATAGTTCTAGGCGCCTGGGTGGCTTAGTGAGTTGAAGCCTCTGGCTTTGGCTCAGGTCACGATCTCTGGGTCCTGGGATCGAGGCCTGCATCGGGCTCTCTGCTCAGCATAGAGTCTGCTTCCTCCTCTCTCTCTGCCTGCCTCTCTGCCTACTTGTGATCTCTCTCTCTCTCTCTCTCTGTCAAATAAATAAATAATAAAAAAATCTTTTTAAAAAAAAGACAGTAATAGTTCTACAATATTAGTTGGAGACTCCATATCCCACTTTCAATAATGGACAGGAATAATGGATAGAAATGTACAATTAGAAAAACTGACTCAAGAGGAAAGAAATAGAAAATATGAACATACCAATAACAAGTAAAGAGATTGAATGAGTAATCAGACTTTCCAACAAAGAAAAGCATAATATTAGATGGCTTCACTGATGAATTCTACAAAACATTTAAAGAATTAACACTGTCCTCCTCAAACTGGTCCAATGCTTCCTAACTTGTTCTATAAGGCCAACATTAATCTAATACCAAAGCCAAAGATATTAACAAAATAGAAAGTGCAGATCAACCCTTCTTATGAATATAGACACCCAAATCAAATATAGTTCCCCAAATATACTGACTAATGAACTGAATTCAAAAGTACATTGAAAAAGACCAAGTGGGATTTATCCCAGGAATGCAAAGATATTTCAATATAGGAAAATCAACCAGTGTAATATGTATTACATTAATATAACAGGGGAAATTTATATGATCATCTCAATCAATGCAGGAAAAGTATTTGACACAGTTCAATACCTTTTCATGAGAAAAAGAAAGAAAAACACCTAGAAAATTAGGAATAGAAGGGTAATTACTAACTGTGACAAGGGCATTTATGAAAATCCACGGCTGGATTGTACTCAGTGGTGAAAGACTGAATAATTTCCCCCAACATCAAGAACACGATAAGGATGCCTGCTTTTACCACTACTATCTGATGTTGTACTGGAAGTTCTAGCCAGAAAAAAATGGGCAAGAAAAAAACCATTCAAATTGGAAAGGAAGAAGCAAAACTGTATTTGCTAATAATACGATCCTATAAAGAAAATCTCAAGGAATCCAAACATAAAAAATACTAGAGCTAATTAAAGAATTTGATTAAAGGATACAAGGCCAATGCAAAAATCAGTTGTAATTCTATAAAATAAAACAACAATGAACAACCTGAAAAGAAAATTAAGAAAATAATTCCCCTTACAACAACACCCAAGACAATAAATTTCTAAGAATAAACTTAACCAAGAAAATTATAGATACAACAATATTGTTGAAAGAAATTAAGGACACAAATAAATAAACATCGCTTGTTATGTACTGAAGACTTAATATTGTTAATATGACAATAATGCCAGAAGCTATAAATTCAATACAATATCTATCAAAATTTCAATGGTCTTTTTTTTTCAGGAATGGGAAAGCTGATCTTCAAATTCATGTGTAATTTCAAGAGGCCTTCAATAGTCAAGACAGTATTGAAAAAGAAGAACAATATTAAGGGTCCTGCTTCACAATTCAAAATTTACCACAAAGCTACAATAATCAAGACTCCATTACTGGCATAAATATGGATATATAGACCAGTGGAATAGAATTTAGAGTGCAGAAAACAATCTAAATATAAGTGATAAAAACAACCCAATATATATAAGTAGTAGTGCTAAAACTGTAAAACTCTTAAAATAAAACTTAAGAGTAAATCTTTATTCAAAATCTTGGATTTGGCTAGCCAAAACAATCTTAAAAAAGAACAAAGCTGAAAGTATCACAATTCTAGATTTCAAGCTATACCACAAAGCTGTAGTAATCAAAACAGTATGGTATTGGCACAAAAATAGGCACATAGATCAATGGAAAAGACTAGAAAGCCCAGAAATAAGCCCACATTTATATACTCAACTAATCTTTGACAAAGGAGGCAAAAATACATGAAGGGAAAAATGATAGCCTCTTCAACAAATGGTGTTGAGATAACTGGACAGCTACATGCAAAATAATGAAACTGGACCACTTTCTTACACCATACACAAAGGTAAATTCAAAACAGATTAAATACCTAAATGTGAAACCTAAAACTATAAAAATCCTAGAGGAAAGCAGAGACAATAATTTCTCCAACATCAGATGTGGCAACTTTTTTCTAGTATATCTCTTGAGGTCAGGGAAATGAAAGGAAGACTAAACTATTGGGACTACATCAAAATAAACAGCTTTTACACAGCAAAGGAATCCTTAACAAAACTAAAAGACAACCTACTGAATGGGAGAAAATATTTGCAAATGACATCCCTGAAAAAGGGTTAGTATCTGAAATATATAAAGAACTAAAATTCAACACTCAAAAAACAAATAGTCCAATTTAAAAATGAACAAAAGATGTGAACAGACATTTATTCAAATAAGACATTCATATGGCTAACAGATGCATGAAATGACGCTCAAAATCACTCATCATCAAGGAAATGCAAATCAAAGCTACAATTAGATATGACCTCACACCTTGTCAGAATGGCTGAAATAAAAAACACGAGAAGCAACAAAGGTTGGAGAGGATGTGAAGAAAACAAACGCTTGTGCAATGTTGGGATGTAAACTGGTATCTCATTGTGGTTTTTGATTTGTATTTCCCTGATGGCTAGTGATGAAATTTTTTATGTGTCTGTTGGTCATAAAATGGTTAATTTTTAATACTGGATTTTACCTTAATTTAAAAGATCAAAAAATGAATTACTTTATTGATTAGAGGTAAGAATATCACAAAGGTCTTGCAAATATAACAAATTCAAGTGGATGGAATGATCTCATTTAAAAAATGTATTGATTTTCATCTTTGCTGCTTACTATAATAAGCTATTCAATTGCCATAGTATACTGTTAGACACACCTAAATAATGCTTGCCTTGGACTGAGGGGGAATGAGTGAATATGAGATGGAATCAGAGTACTGAATTACTTACCTTTTCTAAAACCAGAAAGAGCCTCAAAGAGTTAACTCCCCACTCTAGCAGCACAAACACACAATGCATACTAATGCAAGCACATCTGGTCCTATCTCATAAAGCCATACACATTGATTCTTTTCACTCCAAAGGTTGCACCTCAGAATGATTTATGATTTTTGTTACTTGTTACTTTGTGAACTTGTAGTTTATTCTCTAAACTACTTGTTAAATCATAAGCATATTAAGAACCTCAGTTGAGGGACGCCTGGGTGGCTCAGTTGGTTAAGCCACTGCCTTCGGCTCAGGTCATGATCCTGGAGACCCGGGATCGAGTCCCACATCGGGCTCCCTGCTCGGCGGGAAGCCTGCTCCCTCTCTCACTCCCCCTGCTTGTGTTCCCTCTCTGGCTGTGTTTCTCTCTGTCAAATAAATAAAATCTTAAAAAAAAAAAAAAAAAAAAAAAAGAACCTCAGTTGTCATGTAGAAAATAGCCTTAATGCAACAGTAATCTCCAAATACCATTTGTCATCAAGCTACCCCAAAGAGGCTCGTAGACTAAATTAAAACACATGGATCATTCAGTTTAGTAAATTGTTTAAAACACATAAAAAGAGGAAAAAGAAGTGGTAGGTTAACCTATTAAGCATAAGTTCCAAGCAAAGCAGAAGTACACTACTTAGATCCTAGTTTATGCAGTATTTATATGGCTTGCTTCTCCCTTAGCTACATTTGCATTCTTTGTTGATCTTGGAGTTATGAGAACCAGAATTAAGGTTGAGCAAGGGGCTTAGCAGATGGAAGGTACCCAAAGTTAACCACACATACAGTTGCCCTAGAAAAAAGATACAAGGACAAATACTGATCACAGCTATAGTTCACCAATTAGCCTAAGGTGCTACTATGCATTTTATGTGTACTTCTTGGCTTATAAAAGCAATTTGATTACTTATTATCTGTATTTAACACATTTTATGAGTCTCCTCTATGTCTGAAAACTACTAACTTATGTATTATCTATATAAGTACCATGACTTTCAAGTCTTACACATCCCATTTGTTTTTCTGTGTTCCATAGCAGAGTCAAATACTCAGTCAATCTATGAAGCACATATTGATTAATGGGGAACAATGTATTAATACCATGTACTCTGTTCAAGGTATTATGTTATATGTATTTTACATAGAGTAAAATTTACTCCAAGCTTTTATCCAATGGGTGAAAATTAGAAAAGATTAAATAGCGATAACCCACATTTCACTAGTATTCTTGTCTCTCTAACAGAATGTTAGATGTACTATCCACATTAGATACTATCCAGTATGGAATGTACTATTCACATTCTCTGGCAGGTAATTTTGAGAATCCTTGGTGCCTCTGGTACACTCACAAATACCCTGCATCTTATCTGCACTATGTTGACTGGTGGATACGGTGTACATAGCAGATACAGCTTTTTCTTTTTTAATTATTCTCTCTTGAGCTCAGTGACGTTCTTAGGTATGAATCCAATATGTGAACTAGGTAAAACCATATCTCAGTGATGCTAACTAATTTTGAAAATTTAGTATCTGAGGCTGCCATACTGGATCATGCTTAATATTCTTGGGTCTTCCTTTAAGAATCTTTTTTTAAGGTACTATGTTCATGGTCCAATGGGTTTCTTGTGGTAGCACCCCCAGATTCATCAGGAGCAACCACATATGTGTGTCAGTCTCTAACTGAAGCTGAATACCCCACATCCTTGCACCTATTACATATTTATTATTCCAATTCCTTTTTTAGAATATTTTGTTTATTTATTTGACAGAGAGAACTGCAGCTAGAGAGGGAACACAAGCAGGGGGAGTGAAGAGGGAGAAGCAGGCTTCCCTCCCAGCAGGGAGCCCAATGCAGGGCTCTATCCCAGGACTCCAGGATCATGATCTAAGCCAAAAGCAGATGCCCAATGACTGAGCCACCCAGGCGCCCCTATTCCAAATCCTTCTAACAAGCTTGAATGCTAGGCACCATAATAGTTGAAGAACAGGAGGATCCTAGGACATTAAAAAAAAACTTGCCTAAGTATGATAGTCCCTGCTTAGGCCTGTCAGACTCCAACTCCCACAAGCTTTGTCATACTAGAGAAGACTGCATATATGATTATATCATCTCGAGGTGACTAAGGATAGGAGAGGCCTTGTCATTACTAAACATGTAAACTCCTAATAATGATGCTAGATGACACTTGAAGGAAAGAAAATATTTCTGGACCCTGATTGCTAACTCCAGGAGATAGGGCTTGTGCTGAGGTATAATCATGCCCTTCTCATACCTTCATACCTATGGTAGCAGTACTACTTGTCATTAAGTTGGGACTGAAAACTGGACAGATGATTTGTCCAATATTGCTCTCACAGATTCCTCTTCATATCTTCTATGAACTGTGGCAACAGAGAAATGGAAATTAGTCTCTACACCCAGGATGAGGCTTGAACTCAAACTCCAAGATCAAGGGGCAGGATGCTGCACTAAGATAGCCAGGTGCCCCTAGGAGACAGAAACTATCACAAGGTCTTATAAATACTACAGTTTTTACCTTATAGTACCATATTACATTCTGGTGATTGTAGGAAACATTGTACCCAGAAATCACAGAATTATAGAAGTAACTCCATAAACAGCAGCCTCTTCATAAAGACATATCCACTTGGGTCTGTCATTTTGGAGGCTGAAAAATTGTCTACTTCGTTTAAGGAAAATTTCAACCAAGAGGCAATATTTAAGCAGATCCCCAGAACTCAAAGTCAACGGCATATTTCAAAACAATCAAATTTAATATGGTTTGAGGTTTTGCAATAAAATCTCATATGATCCCAAGCAAAGAGTGAAACTCCCTTCCCAGAGTCCAGGAAAGAACTTGAACTGACGATACTAAAAAATAGGTTAAACCAAACCAAAGGAAGCAGAGAGTAGGATGGGAGGCTCTGCCAACACCGGGTGGACTGGAACAGATAGTCACATACATTATCATTTTCCAAAACATCCTCTCTCCTGGAAGCCAGTGTTACCACTTGGCCTGCCAAGAGCCATGTGACCAGCCATTAATAACAAACTCAGGTCAGCCCTCGTCTACGAAGCTCTTAACCCTCTAATCTCACTACAGTGCTGTTTTGAAGATGAATTGGACTATTTCTGGGCTGAAGGATTTAAAGTTTTAGGTAGCCCTGAAGAAATTGCCTGAAGGAACATTTTTCTTTTAGAAGTTATGTAGTCTATTTCTTGCTGAGGATTGCAGAAGATGACAGTTAAGAGATGACAGTTAAAATTTTGCCTTCAATTTTAAGTCAATCACTATTTATGGAAGATTATTTTCTGTGTTTGGATATTCCTCAAGCAAAAAAATAATAATAATAAATAAGCATTCTATTTAAGCAGAGGAAATAAAAATTTTACGATTTACTAAAATGTTACTTTACCCTCTTTAGGCAGACACTGTATTTAGAATGTGTGTTCACTTTCTAATTTAATCTTCTAAATAATTCTGTTATGCAGAGTTTAAAGTTAGATTAATCAAGATCTGGAGGGCTAGGTAATGATTCTATTCAGAATTGGGGATTGGCTTTATGGAATTAAGGTCTCCCCAATCCCTCTACTCCCCAAATTATTCTCAGAAAAAAATACTCTCTTTGCAACTGAAATATGCATTTCTTAGTGAAAATTTTTTTCAATTTCTTGTGATAAAATACTCATAAAATTTACCATCTTAATGATTTTAAGATGTGCAGTTCACTGATAATAAGTACAATTTATATCATTGTATAACCATCACCACCATCCATCTCTAGAAATCTTTATCTTGCAAGGCAGAAATTCTATGCCCATTAAATTTTAACTGTCCATTTCCTCCTCTCTATCCCCTGGCAATCACCATTCTACTTTCTGAATCTGTGATTTTTTTGCTTAGTCTAGGATCTTACATTAGTGAAACCATTCAGTATTTGTCTCTTTTGCTACCGGTTCATTTCACTTAGCTTAATGTCCTCAAGGTTCACCATGTTGTAGCATGTCAAAATTTCTTTCCTTTTTAAAGCTGAATGACATTCCATTGTATGCATATATGGTGTTTTGTTTACACATTCATTTGTTGATGTACACTTGAGTTGCTTCCCATTTTAGCTATTGCAAATGATGCTGCTGTGAACATAGGTGAACAAATAAATACCTGAGTTCATGCTTTCAGTTCTTTTGGGTGCATATTCAGAATTGGAATTGCAGATCATATGGTAATTTTATGTTGAATTTTTTTTGAAGAAACACCATAGTCTTTTCCATTTCACATATCCACTAACAATGCACAAAGTTTTGTCTCTCCACATTCTCATCAATGCCGGTTTGTTTTTGTTTTTCTTTTGTTTTGTTTGATAGCAGCCATCCTAAAGGGTATGAGATGGTGTTTCATTGTGGTTATATGCATTCCCTTATTATTAGTGATGTTTAAACATTTTTTCATGTGCTTGCAATATATTTGTATATGGTTTATAATCCTTTTAATATACTTTTGAAGTTGGATTGCTGGTATTTTGTTGACTATGTGGCATCGATATTCATGAGGTGTATTGCTATGGTTCCCTTTTCTTGTAGCATCTTTGGTTGGCTTTGGTATCAGGGTAATGCTGGATTTATAGAATAAGTTAGGAAGGGTTCCCTCCTCTACAGTTTCTGGGAGAAGTTTAAGAAGGATTGGTGTTATTTCTTTTCGTCATTAGAAGATTTTTTAACTATTGGGGTGCCTGGGTGCCTCAGTTGGTTAAGCGACTGCCTTCGGCTCAGGTCATGATCCCGGAGACCTGGGATCGAGGCCCACATCAGGCTCCCTGCTGGGTGGGAAGCCTGCTTCTCCCTCTCTCATTCCCCCTGCTTGTGTTCCCTCTCTGGCTGTGTTTCTCACTGTCAAATAAATAAAATCTTAAAAAAAAAAAAAGATTTTTTAACTATTGATTCAATATCCTACCTAGTTATAGCCAAATTTAGATATTCTATTTTTTGTGATTCAGTCTTGGTAGGATTTGTATTTCTTGAAAAATGTCTTTTTCATCAAGGTTATCCATTTTGTTGGAGTATGACTATTAATAGTAACTTCTTATAATGCTTTTCATTTCTGTAGTAATAGTACCACTTTCATTTATGACTTTAGTATGATTTTGAGTTTTCTCTTTTTTTATTATACAATCTAGCTAAAGTTTGTCAATTTTTTTATCTTTTGAAGAACCAACTTTTAGTTTCATTGATTTTTTTCTATTATTTTCCTATTTTCTACTTTATCTCTGCTCTAATCTTTATCATTTCCTTCTCTTTGTTATACTTGGGCTTAGTTTGTTTTTTTTCTAATTTCTTAATCTGTAAATTTAGTTTGTTAATTTGATGTTTTTTATTCTTATTTTTTAATAAATGTTTTAATTTATTCAACTAATTAACATATAATACATTATTGGTTTCAGAGGTAGAGGTCAGTGACTCATCAGTCTTATATAATATCCGGTGTTCATTACATCCCATGCCTCCTTAAATCTTCCTCTCAACAGTGTTTTCACTGCATTCTATAAATTTTATAGTAAAATGTTTTAATTCTCTTCTCAATTTTTGGTGTGTTTTATAAAAGTATTTGCAATTTTCCTTGTGGTTAATGTGACCACTGCACTTAGAATCCTACAGTTATACCATTCTAATTTGAACTATTGTATCTTAATTTCAATAACTTAAAAAACTGGACTTATATATACAATGGTCTTCACCTTTTTCAGTTACTGATGTCATAGAATCACATATTTGTACTTTGTGTATCTGAAGACATAACTTAGTAAGAGGGGTAAAGAATGTTTTCAATAGGCTCACAAATAGCCAAGGAAGGAAAACACAAAGAGACAAACAAGTGTCAAAAGATCACAACAGAGTGTGCAGGAGCTGTGCAAAAATATCAAATGATCTAACATGTGTGATTGGATTTCCAAAAAGAGACCAAAGGAAGAACAAAGCAGAAGAAATATGAGAAGAGACAACAACCAAGAATTTTCAAAATAATGACAGATACCAAAACACGGATTCAAGAACCTCAGAAAATAAGCAGAGTAAACACCAAAAATAAGCAGACTAAAACACCTAGGCATATAATATGCAAACTGTTGGAACTTAAAGACAGAGAAAATCAATGTCATTGTGAAAGACTCAGTTCTGCCTTCCTTTTTTTTTTTTTTTAAAGGTTTTATTTATTTGACAGAGAGAAACACAGCCAGAGAGGGAACACAAGCAGGGGGAGTGAGAGAGGGAGAAGCAGGCTTCCCCTCGATCCTGGGTCTCCGGGATCATGACCTGAGGCGAAGGCAGTGGCTCCACCAACTGAGCCACCAGGCACCCCCTGTCTTCTTTTATACAAGTACAGTTGATTAGCCAAACATAAGTCATATTCAAGATCTAGATTTGGTAAGGGAATGTGAAAATGTTGTTTTCAATTTTCCAGACTCTGCAAACCAGAATACACACAAGACAGATAGTGGCATGGATTTTGAGTAGCAAATCAGTGTGCCACCATGCAATGTACATGTAAATAGTTTTGCTTTGCATGTGGTTTTTTAATGTCCCTTATAAATATTCAAATATATGTAAATATAAATGTATGATTTATACAGGAAATTACAATTTGAACTTTACAAATACACTATCTATATGTAGATAGAGTATCTAGATTTATTGTTGTATATATGTATATATAACCTTTAAGCAACTCAGATGTTAATGGTTTCAATTCCCTGTTAGTGAAGAATCTGCATATAACTTTTGACTTCTCCCAAAATTCAGCTATAAATAGCTTACTATTGACCAGAAGCATAACCAATAATGTAAAAAGTTAATTATATGTGCTTTGTGTGTTATTTATATTATATGCAGTATTCTTTATAATAAAGTAAGGTAGAGAAAAGAAAATTATATTAAGGAAATCATGAGGATGAGAAAACCATGCAATGTAAGTGGGCTCATGTTGCTACACCCGTAATGTTCAAAGGTCACTGGGGCGCCTGGGTGGCTCAGTCGTTAAGCGTCTGCCTTCGGCTCAGGTCATGATCCTGGGATGGAGCCCCGCATCAGGCTCTCTGCTCAGCGGGAAGCCTGCTTCTCCCTCTCTCACTCCTCCTGATTGTGTTCCTTCTCTGGCTGTGTTTCTTTCTGTCAAATAAATAAAATCTTTTTAAAAAAATTACCTTTACTAATATTAGTATTTATTCAGTGATTTTTTTTGAAAAGTTCACAGCAATTCTTTCTACCATTATCAGTATTTGAGAGCATACATTTCCTCACATCTATACTAAACATCAAGGAAAAGGGTTCAATTTTTTTGGCAGTTTGGAGAAAATTGATTTATTATTATTTTAATATGCATTTTCATATTACTGTGTAATTTAATATCTTCACATGTTTCTTGGTCATCTTAACTTCTTTATAGTGCCTATTTACATATTTTACTCTTTTGAGTTACTTATCTTTTCTCTTCCACTTGTTAGAGCTCATTTTTTAAATTATAGATGTTAATTTAATGTTAATGACATGTTAATGTCTTTTTTTTAATCTTTGGTTTTATTGTTATAAAATTTTAATATTTAAAGCTCAAATATTTACATATTTTAATAGCTTTTGGGTTTCCAATATTGGTTAAGATCTCCCTTGCCTTAGATTATATACACAGTGTCAAAGATTGTATTGTAAAATTATTATCACTATTATTATTATTATTATTACAACTACTACTACATTTATGTATGTAATATGCCCAGAGGTTTTTTTTTAATGGTTAAGAGTGGGATCCAATATTCTTCATTTTTTTAAGATTCTATTTATTTATTTGACAGAGAGAAACACAGCTAGAGAGGGAACACAATCAGGAGGAGTGAGAGAGGGAGAAGCAGGCTTCCCGCTGAGCAGGAAGTCTGATGTAGGGGTCCATCCCAGGACCCTGGAATCATTATCCAAGTTGAAGGCAGATGTTCAACAACTGAGCCACCCAAGTGCCCCCCATATTCTTCATTTTTGATAGCTGGGAGTGATAGCACTATGTATTCAATTTCCCACCTTTTGTCATTTTCTAACATGACTTTAGTCAGATATTTAAGGTATCATATGTACTATTCCATGTATGCTGGGTTCTATCTCTGGATGCTGTGTTCTGTCCCCCTGAGTAATAATTCAGTCCATACTGTGTCAATATTATATTTGTTTTCCTAATATCTTTGTACTAAGCTCTAATAGTCTCAGAAACAAGTCTCCCTATTTCTGTTATTTTTTTTAATAATTGTCATGACTATTCTGGACCTTTTTTTCCATATAAAATTTAAGATGACTTAATCCAATTCCAGTAAGAAACTCTATCAGAATTCTAATGAAATCTTAGTACATTTTATACTGTTCAGTACAGTTTTGTAATGGCCATTCTTCCAATCCAAGAATATATCCATATGCTTAAATCTTGATATGTCTTTCACTAAGATAACATGATTTTCTGTAATGCATCTTATTACTTTTATTACCTTTATAAGCTATTATATAAATTATCTTGCTAATATTTTCTTTTTTTAAAAAAAGTATTTTATTTATTTGTCAGAGAGAAACACAGCCAGAGAGGGAACACAAGCAGGGGGAGTGAGAGAGGGAGAAGCAGGTTTCCTGCCGAGCAGGGAGCCCGATGTGGGACTCGATCCTGGGTCTCCGGGATCATGACCTGAGCCGAAGGCAGTCGCTTAACCAACTGAGCCACCCAGGCGCCCCATTGCTAATATTTTCACTTACTTTACTAACTGATCCTTCTTTTTTTCTCCAAAAACTCAAACTTAGATCAACCCAAATATCTATAATTGGTAATTGCACACCTAGACCACTGGCTCTGTCTGATTGAAAAATAACCCATACAGATTAGTACCCAAACAGTGTCTCCATGCTCTTCTGGGCTCTCAATACTGTCTTGCCATTAGTCTCACATTTCTCCAGTTAACTCTTCTCATACTCACAATATTTATTTTATGTCTTCACCCCATCAAATTTCTTACTCATCATGGCGCTATTCTCATTTACTTACATAGGAAATTGACACTCGGTTGTATTGACTATATGAAGCATTCTTCACATGCAAAAACAACATAGTGAAAATGAAAATGTAAATGAAACTGGAAAATACTTGTAATATTCATGATAGACAAAGGTTTATTTTGACTATAAAGATAATAGACATAAATAAATAAATAAGAAAAAATTAAACATTCCCATTTTAAAATGGACAAAGTCGAACATCCATATGACTGGTCAGATGAGACAGCATTTTGTCACCCATCAATCTGCCCAAATTGGGAGGGACTTGACAACTATGTAAGAAAACTGCCACTATCTGCAGGTGGCGGGAAATCAACAACTTATACCAATTTAGATACATATTATCATAATTTTAAATTTTAATTCCACCTTTAGGAACCCATCCAAAAAAGATGGAACTGATTTTTTTTTCTCCTAATGTTACAGGAAAAAGTAGACATAGAATATGAAACCAAAGACTGAGGTTAGGATAGCAGCTATTTATAAGTTCTGCAATAAATGAAATAAGCCAGTCCAGAGAGACATTGCAGGAATAAGATGGGAAACTCAAAAGTGCAATATAAAAAAAATCAGAAAATGAAATTCCAGTAGTATGTCAGCAGTACAAACTTCTGTAAAGAATCAGTCAACTTGAGTTTCAAATGGATGAGATGGGTCAGCACCCAGTTAAAAGCTGATACTGACTAGAATAATGTCAAGAACTTCCTTTACATTTAATAATCATTTTTGGAAATTTTAAATGTACTTGTTGCACACCAAGTTGTTAAACCACCATAAGGATTAAATATACACATATATTCACTGTGTTACTGCCTATTTAAGGTCTCTTGTATTCAAATCAAAGCTACAAGAGAGAGAGACCTAAAATTTGAAATTCAAGCTTTCATTTGAGAAAAAAACAAATGCAATAGGCAACATTGCATTGTTATTTTGCTCTAGGCCATCAAAATAAACACTATTCAAGAAGTCAGCTGCTGCTATAAAGGGCAGCTGGGAAGTCCAGGGAAGGGCCCTAAGCTGCTGCTGGGAAAGGGAAATTGTCCTCTGGCCCGTGATCTGGCGTGTTCCTCTGCCGAGTGGCTTCAGTGGTTTCATCTATCGCTGAAAGAGCCAAGAGAAAGGAATAAAACAGGACTGTAATCCACACCACAATGAGCAGGATGAGAAGAGCAGCCAAGTGAGTGATTTTTTTACGTGCTGCCCCTTCTGGCATACAGAATTGATGCACGGATTTTATGGGCTTCTAATCACCTTTTGAATATGAGTGATTCAACTTTGACATTTGTTGGCTTTTTTTATACAGCTTGCTAATAACCCAAAGGTGCTAGAACATACAACTCCAAATTATAATTTTTTTAAAGCGTAATTGTGTCATGGCATGAAGGGTAAGCATCTGCCATATTCTTGTAGGCTGTGTATATTCTTTGGATGTCCACAGAAAGAAAGACAAGATAGAATACCTAGAAACTGATTTTACTTTCAATCTCTGATTAAGCACAAATCAAATCATGAAAATAGATTGAAAACACATCAGAGTTTGGATCTCTGCAATTCAGATTGCTAGTTCAAAACTGGGCATTGAAAATTCTCTTTTGTTTTTCCCTTGATCCTAAAGTGCTGATGGAGAGATCCACAAAATAAATTATAAGAATAGTCCATTCAAGATATTGAACTGATTAGCAAAGATGAACAAAGAACTAAACCATTATGGAAATGGAAATCTTATAAGGAAATATGAGGAAATAGAATCCATCCCTTTAGTAAGAGAAAATTGTCCCAAATCTTCTGGATGATAATAGAATCCTTTGTTCCTAATTGACTTAACAATTATGCTCATTAATCCTAAGTATCTAATAAGACAGGTGTCCAAATATGCAAGTATAAGGATAATTGTTGTAATACAGCTTATACCATAAAAATGTAAATGATCAGAATGTTTAACAGTGATTGAATTATGTTCCAGCCTATACATGTCAGTTTAATCAGTCCTTTAAAACACTGTGGAAGCATATTTGACATGGGAACATGTCATACGTTCTTTCTCTTGCTAACATTTTAATATGTAAAAATTACAAACCTACAGAAAATTGAACAAATTGTACAGAGAGCACCCACAACTACCACCTAAATACATAATAAACATTTTACTATATGGCATATTTATCCATCTCTTGTATGTATTTATCTCTTTTTAAAAATGCATTTCTTTTTTTTTAAAGATTTTATTTATTTATTTGACAGAGATAAAATTTATTTATTTATTTATTTGACAGAGATAAAAAAACAGCCAGAGAGGGAACACAAGCAGGGGGGAGTGAGAGAGAGAGAGAAGCAGGCTTCCTGCGGAGCAGGGAGCTTGACGTGGGACTCAATCCTGGATCTCCAGGATCATGACCTGAGCCAAGGCAGTCGCTTAACCCAACTGAGCCACACAGGCGCCCCTAAAAATGCATTTCTAAGTAAAATGCAAACATTAGTTCCCTTCCCTTAAGTACTTTTTCATAAATATTTTTCACTGTATTTTTATTAATTTTTATTTTTTCCATAATCCAGCCACCCTATCCCCTCTCCCCCAGCAACCCTCAGTTTGTTTCCTGAAATTAAGAGTTTCTTATGGATTGCATCCCTATCTGGTCTCATCTTATTTCATTTTTTTCCTCTTTAACCCCCATAATCCCCCACTCTGCCTCTCAAATTCCTCATTATCAGAGAGATCAAATGATAATTGTATTTCTCTGATTGAATTATTTCTTTCAGCATAGTACCCTCCAGTTCCATCCATGTCGTTGCAAATGGCAGGATTTCATTCTTTTTGATGGCTGCATAGTATTCCATTGTGTGTGTGTGTGTGTGTGTGTGTGTGTGTGTGTGTGTGTGTGTGTAATCTCACATCTTCTTTATCCATTCATCTGTTGATGGACATCTAGGTTCTTTCCATAGTGTGGCGATTGTGGACATTGCTGCTACAAACATTCAGGTGCACGTGCCCCTTCGGATCACTGCATTCGTATCTTTAGGGTAAATATCCAGTAGTGCAATTGCTGGGTCATAGGGTAGCTCTATTTTCAACTTTTTTCTAGAGTGGGAGTGGCTGCACCAGCTTGCATTCCCACCAACAGTGTAGGAGGGTTCCCCTTTCCCCAAATCCTCATCAACATCTGTCGTTTCCTGACTTGTTAATTTTAGCCATTTTGACTGGTGTAAGTTGGTGTCTCACTGTGGTTTTGATCTGTGTTTCCCTGATGCCGAGGAATGTTGAGCACTTTTTCATGTGTCTGTTGGCCATTTGGATGTCTTCTTTGCATAAATGTCTGTTCGTGTCTTCTGCCCATTTCTTGATTGGATTCTTTGTTCTTTGGGTGTTGAGTTTCACTGGTAAGTTCTTTATAGATTTTGGATACTAGCCCTTTATCTGATGTGTTATTTGTAAATATCTTCTCCCATTCTGTCAGTTGTCTTTTGGTTTTGTTGACTGTTTCCTTTGTTGTGCAAAAGCTTTTGATCTTGATGAAGTCCCAGTGTTCATTTTTTTCCTCGCTTCCCTTGCCTTTGGCAATGTTTCTAGGAAGGAGTTTCTGTGGCTGAGGTTGAAGAGGTTTCTGCCTGTGTTCTCCTCAAGCATTTTGATGTATTCCTGTCTCACATTGAGGTCTTTCATCCATTTTGAGTATATTTTTGTGTGTGGTGTAAGGAAATGGTCCAGTTTAATTCTTCTACATGTGGTTGTCCAGTTTTCCCAACACCATTTGTTGAAGAGACTTATTTTTCCCGCTGGACAATCTTTCCTGCTTTGTCGAAGATGAGTTGACCACAGAGCTGAGGACCCATTTCTGGGCTCTCTATTCTGTTCCATCAATCTATGTGTCTGTTTTTGTGCCAGCACCATACTGTCTTGATAATTACAGCTTTGTAATAGACCTTGAAGTCTGAAATTGTGATAGCATGCCTATTATTAACTAGAGTTCAATATTTGCTGGTTTTTTTCTTAGGTAAAAATTTGCATACAGTGAAATGTACAGATCTTAAGTGGACCATTAGATGAGCTTTGACACATGCATAAAACTGTGTAACTCAAGCGTCTATCAAGACATAGAGCATTATATCCACCCCAAAAGTTCATTCTTGCCCCTTCCTCTTTCCCTGCCCCAAATTGCCAGGGTAACTACTTTTCCTATTTTTTTCTCCATCACAGATGAGCTTTCCCTGCTCACACAAATGAACTCATACAATGTATACTCTTGGGAGAAACGTCTTTTATTCTACATGATTTTTTAAAAATTCATCCATATTATTGTGGGGGGGGGTAGTTTATTCCTTTTCCTTGCTGAGTATTACTTCATTATACTACTCCACTGTATAAATGCAACACAGTTTCTTCATCCATTCTCCTGTTTTACAGACACCTGGGCTAGGAGATATGCAATGTGTTCTTAAGTAAAAAGAAAAAGATAGGTCATGTGGCTTTCATATTTGTAAAGCACACAAGACACCCAAATGTGTTTATGTGTATGTGTGTGTGTGTATCTCACAGAGACATATCACACTTTGGATCCCTGAAACTCAGAATATATATATTCATATATATTCTCATTTATGTAAGAATTACTTATATAGAAAGCTATCTGATACTTGCCAACACTACAACGCTATAACAGAGCATTACCCCAGTGGATACATTTGGAGGGTTGACTTTTTGCTTTGTGTGCCTTCTAGATCTCCTACAATTAACATTCCACAACTAACAATCAGCCCCTCTTTGTTATTAGACTTCCTGGGGTGGGACTGTAGGGAGCTGGGGCTGAAAAGAAAGCACTGAGCTGCCACGTGAGCTTCTGTCTCTGAGATCAGTGGGAATACCAGCCACATGATCATCTCCCCACAGAGAGAGGGCTGGTTACTCTAAAATGATGGAAGTGCCATCTGTGGAGAAACAGCTTGTGAAAAACTCTTCTCTAAACAAAGATGCAGACTGGAGTCCTGTGCCTGGGTTTGAAAGCCACTTCATAAAATCTCCCAAAGTCATTTTTTCTCTATTGTACAAAAATTCTGAATTGACCTTTTGTTTCCTAAGGAGAACACGGTGAAGAAAAAATGGAGCCTTTTACTAAAAGTGATTGAGAATAGGATGCCAAGAAGAAGGGAAACCTGAGTTTGCATGGAAGGAAAAAGCAATAATGCTGACTAAACGCCTCACCTCCTATCATCTCTAAAGCCTCATGAGGTACACAGAATAGGTTTTACTTTCATGAGCCAAGTGGGAATAAGTAAGTGACTTCACTTGGCAAAAATCATGAAAAGTGGTAGCTTAGAACCCTTGTACCTTTGTTCTTAAACTAAAATTCTCCCTGCTCTATCTGTTGAGGACCTTCTACTGTGTTATTATATTTTAAGTGTTGTTGCTGTTGTTTTTGTTGTTGTTGTTGTTGTTGTTATTTTTAAATGTATCTTAACTCTAGGCCTGGTGACATTTGTTTGTCATTAGGTGAAAAGGCAAAACTAGTCATTGGACATGACCATTTACCTGGATGGTCTTTAGAAGAATCCAGAGAAAAGAGTGTCTCACTTCCTGTGCTCAAGACTTCCTGAGGGAACCAGATAGTTTGGTTCCCTGTCCTTGGAAAAGTGGGATTGGAGGCTGAAGAGCTAGCCTTGATTTTTCTCTCTGCTTTCTCTTACTCAGAGGGAGTATTCAATAGCACAGAACTATTGGTGAGGCAGGCACAGAACCCAGACTTTCCCACTTTGAGAGTCAAGCCATTGGATGAGGCTCAGGCAGGGCTGCTTGTGGGCCAGTGGCCTCCTCAGTTCCACAGGTACCACCAGTCTTCCTCTGCGTTTATCCCTCATTATGCAAAGAGTTCACTGAGCTCTTTGGCTGATCCACTGTGTAAGTGCTCAGAAAGCAGTCCTTGCATGCAGGAGGAACAAGGGGTCCTGCACTTTCATGGGCCCACAAGATCACTTGGCAGAGTAGACAGAGCGCTTGTGCAGAATAAGAAGATGACTTTGAATCTTGGTCCTATCCAATAGGGTCAGGACTCTTGAACCCTCTAAGTCCTAGTTTTGTAATAGGGTGGAAAATGTATGAAAAAAATACTTATCATGTTAAAACACATGCTATGGATCCTAGTATTAATACCTCCAAGTTAGAATAGTAAACTCAGAATTTGTTATTAAGCACTCACTTGTCTAACACTTAATGCTAGGCATTGATGACTATATACATACAATTTAATGATGTAATGATTGAAAATCAAGACTCCAGAGTTACTCTCTCAATTTTAATCCCAGCTTCACCATTGGTTATCGGCAAGAGACTAGGAAGTTATTTCACCTCTCTGCCTAGCTTTCTCATCTGTGAAATGAGGATAAAAGTACCTTCCTCTTAGGGTCCTTATGAGTATTAAAGAAGTTATGTAAAATGCTATGTAAAATGCTTACAGGAGCTTTTGGCCCACAGTAAGTGCTACACATTTGGCTATTATTAGTGTTATTAGACATAATACCTGTTTAAAGATAGGAACAATTACAGAGAGGAACAGAACAGAATACCAGGTGTTATTTGACAGAGGTATGGACACAAAAGGAGCAGGGACTAATTTGTATATGAGTTAAAAAGCTTATACTAACTCATTTGACATCAGAATTAATCAACAACCCAAGAGTAGCTATATGACCACCCAAATAAATGTGAAGAAGCTATTAATCTGTCCAGGCTGTCCAGGTCTGGGCTGATGCAGTGTCCTGTGATGAAATATGATTTATGAGGGCCACTCAGTTACCAAATGGATCTCTTTGAGTCTCTCAGTTGCCAGAGTACCAGATCAAGGAGAAAGGCTGGGGGGGGTGGGTGGCGGTAAGGGCTATTGGTCCTTCACGGCTAACCCATGGACCGGCTTCTCTGGCCCAGTCCTGCTGTCCTCTCTCTTCTCAGAAGCACGGCAATCTGAATTTACTTTTTCCATTGTACCTCCCTACTCATTTTCCTAGATTTATTTCTCCTGGGAGACAGATTAGGAAGAATAAAACAATTGCACAACTCTTCCCTTTCCTGCCCTTGCTATAATTATAGTAATGTACTGCCATGGAACACCAGCAACTCAAAAGCAGGAGTCCGCCAGAAGTCAGTGCTGGGATAGAGAAGACACACCTGAACTAGTCAGAGAAGACAGAGCAAGATCGAGAACTAAGCTAGAGCTGGAGACCACCTGTCACTACTGAAATTTCCAAAAAGCTGAGTGGGACAAATACCTGAAAGTAAAGAAGAAAGGAAGGGAAAGAAAAGGAAGGGAAGGAGGGAAGGAACCAGCAGAAACAAAGGTGGCAGTGAAGAAAGTACTGAATTATTTCTATAGAATCAGGCTACATTCAGTTATCCTGTGGTACTTCTTAAAGATACCAATAATATAGGTTTGACAGAAATAATTTTTACACTGTTTACTTTTTAAAATTAATGTTTACTTTTTCCATAACCCAGCCACCCTATCCCTCCCCTGCACCCCCCAGCAATGTTCAGTTTGTTTCCTGAAATTAAGAGTCTCTTAGAGTTACTTTGGGGAAGAGAGTTGTAGACTCCCAAGAAAGAATTTTAAAAGTACTGGTTTATTCAAAGGAGAGATAAATTCTGTTTTTTAAAACCTATATTCAATTAAACGCTCATTAAAAAACAGACAGTCTACATAGAGAAGCCCAAAGGACCATGAGGTTGAATGAAGCGGCATGGTGAGAGCAATAGGGTGTCTGGAGGCAGGATGGCAGAACCTGCTATGACATCAGGACTGAGTTTCATCTCTCCCTTATCTCAAGAGTACTAAAAACTTAAAACATATAAACATCTTTCCCCTTTCAAATTCCATTCACTTTTTTAAAAAAGTATTTATTTATTTATTTATTTATTTATTTATTTATTTATTTATTGTTTATTTATTTGAGAGAGCATGCATGCTTGCTTACCTGCCCACGAATATGTGAGTGGGTGGAGGTGCAGAAGGGAGACCCTTTAGGCAAACTCCCTGCTGAGCACATAGCCCAATGCAGACCTCCATCCCAGGACCCATGAGATCATGACCCAAACCAAAACTAGGAGTCAGACACTCAACTGACAGAACCACCCAGTGCATCTCCACTGCTCTTCTTGATGGCAAGGGTGAAACCTCTTTGTAAAGAAGGCTTATGCCTGTTTTAGACTTTTGAAAAGAGGGAACTTCCCAATAGGCACAGATCAGACAGGACTGTGCAAAGCCTTGAGTCACAGTTCTTCCTGCTGAATGATCAACAGGAGGTAGGTGGACAAACATCCTATATGTTTAAAATTCACTTTTGAATTTTAGTGGGTGATAATTTCAAATATTGGATTTCTCTCTTATTAGGTCAGCATTGTCCGTTTTAGGACTTGGGCCCAGAACCTCATTATAACCCAAGCATTTCAATACCTAGCTCAGGGTCCCTAAAGTCATAGCTTTCACTCTTTCTTATTTTCAACCCCAATTCAAAGGACTTAGTGTAGTTTCTTCTACTGTCAATATGCAAGCTACCATGGCATTCCAAACTTCTAAGAGAGTCAACATTTTAGGGTTTAGAGAACTTAGGAGGTGGAGGATGAGATGACAGAGGGAACAAAGAGCAAACAAAAACCTCAAAAGGACCTGTTCTTGAAGAGGCAATGAACAAATATCTAGAGGTCAACACATGAACCATCTCAAATCCATGGTGGAGTGAGTGGGAACATGGGGACATGGGGACAGAGAAAGAGCATCCAATGATCCATTCTAACTCACACCACTGTCGCTCTCTTTTATGTCATTTCCCCTTTTATCAGCTCAAGTGTCCTCATTGATTCCCTTCACGTAGGCAGTTAAAAGATTCTTACCATTTCCTTCTTCATGTCTCCATGGAAAGCAAGTTCTGACTAAGATAATCAGAATTCCCTGAGACTGTCTTATCTATGAGAAATTGAGCAGGGTCAGAAGTTATTCAGTCCCTCACATCTGGGGCCTGTGAGAGCATTTCACAACCCAGTTTCATTATGTAAACTTTCACTTTCAGGAATATCTTAAAGGCCTCAATTGCTGTAGGTGGTTCTATTTTGGGTCAGTGTTGGGAAGGAAAGTTCTGGCCCAGCTCATTGCTCTAACTTCCCTGGGTTATGGCTCAAGGCCTCAGTCAGGAAGAGCCCAGATGTGCATGTTTTCTCTTTTGTCCACTCCAAGGGCCATTTACAAATGTAGTGGTCATGATTTGCTAGATCATTTTCGAAACATTTTCTAGAAATCTTAGCTTGGGGTGAAATGCACTACAATATGGCAAACCCTGATTTATGAGGCAAATGGAAATGTGTTTCCAATAGAAGTGGGAAAAATTCTTTAGTAGATACCTCCTTTTAGTGTTGACCCAATCTGGGCATGGTGTAACACATCTATATTCAGAGTTGCTTTAAACTACTGACTGTGACTTCATTTACTAAGCTAATAGAAGAGTCCAAATTCAATGAGAACCCCTTTTTCAACAAAATAGTTTTTGCAGTAAAAATGTGTTTGCCTTCCTCTTATAAAATAGCTAATTTGAATGTATACCTTAAAGCAAACCTTTTGAAATTTCATATTTTATAAATTAGGATATACAAAAAAAAAAAAACTAAGGAAACACACTATCATAAAAGAGATCTCAGGATATTAGAATAGAAAGAAATTGACCCTGAAAAGATATTAGACAGAACCTATTCTTTTAAACCTCTTTTTTTAAAGATATTTTTTAAAATTTATTTATTTAACAGAAAGAGAGATCACAAGTAGGCAGAGGGACAGGCAGAGAGAGAGGAGGAAGCAGGCTCCCTGTCGAGCAGAGAGCCTGATGTGGATCTTGATCCCAGGACCCTGAGATCATGACCTGAGCCGAAGGCAGAGGCTTTAACCTACTGAACCACCCGGGCACCCAAGAACCTATTCTGATTTCAGTTTTTCCTCCTTAAATTATTAACTATTTTAAATGCATAGAAAAGAATGGAGAACATAATCCAACATTCTTGATATAAAATTTTACCATATTTTATCCAACAATTTTTAATCTGAAGTTTAAAACCCTAGGTGCTCTTCACTGATCATTTCTCTGTCTCTCTCCTCAGTTAACCATTCTCAGTTTGATGTTTATCATTTCCAGTTGTGTTTTAATGCTTTTAAGTCATGTTTAATTATCCATAAATATGCATACAATATTATTTTTCACACATTTAAACTTTCTTCTGTTTGTATTTCTTATCTTGTATTATCTGCAACTTTTGAATTCTATGTAATGAAGAATTAAAAAAATAATACTGAAGACTAGCCATAGACTTAGGAGAAAATATTGGCCAAAGACACATTCAAATAAAGGACTATTATTCAAAATATACAAAGAACTCCTAAAAGTCAAAACAAAAAAGAACAACTGAACTGAAAAAATGGGCCACAAGCACCTCCTCAAATAAATAAGCACATGAAAAGATTCTCCACATCATATGTCATCAGGGAAATGCAAGTTAAAACAATGAGGAGATACTACTGCTTCCCTCCTGTCATGGCCAAATGCAGAACACTGAAAACAACAAATGTTAATAAGGATATAAAGCTACAGGAACTCTCATTCTTTGCTGATGGAAATGCAAATGGAACAGCCGCTTTGGAAGATAGTTTGGTGGTTTCTCACAGAACTAAATATACTCTTAGAGTGGGATCCAACATTCATGCTCCTTGGTATTTATCCAAAAACACAGGTTTTTACCTGCACATGAGTGTTCATAGTACTTCTATTTATAATTACCCAAAACTGTAAACAGTCAAGATGTCTTTTAGTAGGTCAATGGATAAACTGTGGTCTATCCAGACTATGGAATAAGACTCAGGACTAAAAAGAAATGAGCTATAGAGCCATGAAAAGACATGGAGGAACCATATTCCTCCATGTAAGTGCATATTGCCAAGTAAAAGAAGCCAATTTGAAAAGGCTACATACTATATGCTTCCAACTATATGGCATGTTGGAAAAGGCAAAACTGGAGATAGAAAGATAACAGGCTGCCAGTGGTTGGGGGGCTAGAAAATGAATAGGCAGAGCACAGATTTTTAGGGAAGTGAAGATATTCTGTAAGGTACCATAATGATGAATTTATGTCATTTTGTATTTGTCTAAATCAATGGAATGTAAAACATCAGAGTGTGGACTTCGGATATTTATTATGATGTGTCAGTGTAGGTTCATCAATTGTAAGATGAACCACTCTGGTGGATGAACCACTCTGGCAGGGGATGCTGATAATGGGGAAGGCTATGTATTTGTGGAGACAGTGGTATATGGGAAATATGTATATCTTCCCCTCAATTTTGTTGTGAACCTAAAACTTCTCTAAAGAAATGAAGTCTTAATTTAAAAACTAAGTCAAGGAGAGGGGCAAGATGGCGGAAAACTTGGTGAACCCATTTCAGGGGGTCCCCCAAAGTGAGCTAAATACCTGCAAAAAACACTGTGAGAACACCTTGAGAACCCATGAAATCAGCCTGAAATGTAATATTTCACACTTCTGGATCTCTACAGGGGAGAAGAGCATCAACAAAGAGGTAAAGTGGAGTGGGAACGCTCAGAGTGATATCCAAAGACAAAGGGACACTGGGAAGGGAGCCCACCAAGGTGACCCATTGGAAAGCAATACCCCAGCAGGAAAGTGCTCTGTGTTTGGGGAACAACAGCAGATTACAGTCTGATTCAAAGCAGGCAAAAACAGAGAGCCTGGGAGGCAACCGGGGAAAGCTGACTGCCAAAGTCGGGGATGTAGATATGCGGAGAGAAAGCACTCCCGGTGCCACACGAGGGAACACAGTGGAGCGGAGTATCTTGAAAACTGCCACTTTTTCCCCCCGCCGCTGTTTTCTGCCCCTTGGGCCAGGTGCGCGCAGCCCCCAGGGGAGGCAACTTGAGCGCGACCTGCGGGGCCACGGGATCTCAATCCCTCCTGCAGGGTGTGCACTACAGAGACTCTCTGGGCAGAGACAAGGCTGCACAACCCAAAATCAGTTGTGGTTTCCAAGGCGCAGGAGCGAAACGACAAACAGGGGCTTTGGGCACTAATCTGACCAGTGGCTGTGGGTGTGCCTAGTTGTGACAGACGACCAAAGGGGAAGATTCGGGGAGAGGCTGTGAGCCCCGCACCATCCAGAGGGAAACTAGCTGAGGCCTCTATTTGGGAAGGAGGTCGGGACGCAGACATCTTGCTCTGGCCTGAATTTCTGAAAAGCTGCAAAAAGCCACAAAAAAACAGATCCTCCAGAGAACAAAAGCCTGAAAGCCTGGTTGCTATGGAGCCCAGCCCCTAGGAAGGGGGCGGAGAGACTCAGCCCAGGTAAAAAGGACTGAAAACAGGGTGGCAGGCCCCTCCTCCAGAAGGCAAGCCAGAAGAGCAAGAGGACAACACCAAAGGGTCTCCATAAGACTGTAAAATCCCAACATTGGGGGAAAAGCAATATATTAAGCTCCTGGTACTACCCCAAAAGCTGTACACTTTATAGAGACAGCTTTCACTTTATTTTCTTTTTTAACTTTTTTCTATTTTTATTTTTAAAGTTTTCACTTTAAATTTAAAATTCATTCTCACGGTTTTTGTTCTTTTAATTTTTAACCCACTCATTATTACAACACTCAGTAATACTTAACACAACACTCAGTAATAACTTTTTACTTTGAAATTTGTTCAAACACATACCTGTGCTTTCTGTTGTTGTTGTTGCTTCTCTTGTTTGTTTGTTTTTTGTTTTTTTCTCTTTTTCTCTCTTCTTTCCTTTATTCTTTTTTCTTTTAAATATACAAAAGTTATAAGCTTCAAGGTAATCCTTCATTTCTATTCAATACTACCCCTATATACAAACCAGTTTTAATCTCCATATATCTTTAGAAACTGGACTCCTCTAACAATAAAAACAAGACAAACCCAGGAGGATTTGAAATACTTTCCTTGCCCACAAGGAGGGTTCAAACTCACCTTCCCACCCTATTCTTCTGTCAGTGTTTCTGTGTAATTGTTTTTGCCTTTGTAATATATAAAACTGGCCTTGGGGATCATTCAGATTGGGCTTAGCTTTTTGATCTCTTCAACTTTCTTTTACTCTTGATGGTCTTTTTCTTTACTCTGTTGTAGTTTTGTACCATATAAATCCTATCATTGGGGCCCACTCTGGCTGGGTTTTTTCTTGCTTCTTTTCTCTTTTTTTTCTCTCACTTTTCTTTCTTATTGCTTTTTGGTGGTGATTTCTGATGGTCCAAAACATTCCAATGAGCAATTCACCTGGATAGTGGTTGATATATTCAGCTATACATCCCCTCAACCACCCCTTGCCAAAATAACACAGAGGAGGAACAACTAACAGAAGAAAAACCCAGAGACTGCAATCCCTGTCACAGAATTATGGATAATGAACATAAACAATATGACAGAAATGGAATTCAGGGAAGCAATCATCCAAGCAATGGCTAAGTTGGAAAAGAACATTAGTGACAAGATAGCAGCTCTAATGACAGAAGTGAAAAATGAATGAGCAGAGGTTAGAAAGGCTATTAATGAGATGCAATCTAATTTAAATATGCTAACAGAGTAGGTGAAGCTGAAGGTCGTATTAGTGATTTAGAAGACAGGTGGGTTAAGAAGGAGGAGCAAGAGAAGTCTTGGGACAAACAGCTAAAATCCCATGAAAATAGAATAGAGAAATAAATGATGCCATGAAACACTCCAATATCAGAATTACTGGAATCCCCAAAGGAGTTGAGAGAGAATCCTAGAAGATATTGTTGAACAAATCATGGATGAAAATTTCCCTAATCTGGGGAATGAAGCAAGTGTTCATGTCCTAGAGGCAGAGAGGACACCCCCAAGATCAATGAGGCCAGAAAACCTCCAGGCACATAATTGTGAAATTCCTGAATCATAAAATCAAAGAATATGTCTTAAGGGCAGCTAGGGGTAAGCAATCCCTTACCTATAGAGGGAGGACCATCAGAATAACATCAGACCTATCCACAGAAACCTGGCAAGCCAGAAAGGGCTGGCAAGACGTATTCAGAAAATTACCTGAAAAAATATGCAACCAAGGATGATGTACCCAGCAAGGTTGACTTTCAAAATGGAAGGAGAGATAAAGAGCTTCCAGGATAGCCAAGGTCTAAAAGATTATGTGCCCACCAGGCCAGCACTACAAGAAATACTAAGAGGGGTTCTATAACAGAGAAACAAACACAAGAGTGACACAGAACAGAAATTTACAGAGGTAATCTATAGAAACATGAACTTCACAGGCAACAAGATGTCAATAAAAACGTATCTATCAATAATCACTCTCAATGTGAATGGCCTGAGTGTTCCAATAAAAAGGCACAGCGTTGCAGGCTGGATAAAATGACAAGACCCGTTCATATACTGTTTACAAAAGACACACTTTGAATCTAAAGACACTTCCAGATTGAAAGTGAGGAGATGGAGAACAATCTTTCATGTTAATGGACCTCAAAAGAAAGCTGGGGTAGCCATTTTTATATCAGACAAATTAGATTTTAATCTAAAGACTGTAGTCAGAGACAAAGGAGGACACTACATCATTCTCAAAGAGTACATACACCAAGAATATCTAAAAATTATACATATTTATGCCCCCAACATGGGAGCAACCAACTACATAAGCCAACTGCTAAGCAAAATAAAGAGTCATATTGATATGAATACATTAATTGTAGGAGATCTTAACACACAGACATGGACAGATCATCTAAACAGAAAATCAACAAAGAAACAAGAGCCTTGAATGACACATTGTACCAGAGGATCTCATAGATATATACAGAATATTCCACCCTAAAACAGCAGAATACTCATTCTTCTTGAGCACACATGGAACTTTCTCCAGAATAGACAACATATTAGGTCACAAATCAAGGCTCAACCGATACCAGAAGATTGAGATTATTCCCTGCATATTCTCTGACCACAATGCTGTGAAACTGGAACTCAACCACAACAAAAAGTTCAGAAGAAAATCAAACACTTGGAAGCTAAAGACTATCCTAATCAAGAATCTGTGGTTTAAAAAAAAAAAAAAAAGAATCTGTGGATCAACCAGGAAATCAAAGAAGAACTCAAGCACTTCATGGAAACCAATAGGAATAAAGATACATCAATCTAAAACCTATGGGATACAGCAAAGGCAGTCCTAAGGGGGAATTACATAGCCATCCAAGCATCACTCAAAAAAGTTGAAAAATCCCAAGTACACCAACTATCATTACACCTTAGAGAACTGGAAAATCAACAACAAATTAAACCAACCCCACACACAAGACGGGAAATAATTAAGATTAGAGCAGGGATCAATGTGTTAGAATCTAGAGATACAGTAGAACACATCAACAAAACTAGAAGCTGGCTCTTTGAAAGAATTAATAAGATTGATAAACCATTGGCCAAACTAATCCAAAAGAAAAGGGAGAAGACCCAAATTAATAAAATTATGAAGGAAAAGGGAGATATCACGACCAACACCAAGGAAATAGAAACAATCATCAGAAATTACTATCAACAATTATATGCCAATAAGTTTTACAGCGTAGAAGATATGGATGCATTCCTAGAAACCTATAAACTTCCAAGACTGAAACAGGAAGAAATTGACAATCTGAATAGATCTATATCTAGTAACAAGATTGAAGCAGTGATCAAAAACCTCCCAAAAAACAAGAGCCCAGGACCTGATGGATTCCCTGGGGAAATCTACCAAACATTCAAAGAAGAAATAGCACCTACTCTCCTGAAGGTGTTTCAGAAAATAGAAACAGAAGGAAAACTTCCAGACTCTTTCTATGAAGCCAGCATTACTTTAATCCCCAAACCAGACAAAGACCCCATCGAAAAGGAGAACTTCAGACCAATATCGCTGATAATTATGGATGCCAAGATTCTTAACAAGATCCTTGCTAACAGGATCCAACCATACATTAAAAAGACTATCCACCGTGACCAGGTGGGATTTATCCCAGGGATGCAAGGGTGGCTCAACACTCACAAATCAATCAAAATGATAGAACAAATCAATAAGGGAAGAGAGAAGAACCACATGATCCTCTCAATTGATGCAGATAAAACATTTGACAAAATACAACATCCATTCCTGATTAAAACTCTTCAAACTATAGGGATAGAGGGAACATTCCTCAACCTCAAAAAATCTATCTACAAAAAAACCCATAGTGAATATCATTCTCAATGGGGAAAATCTGACAGCCTTCCCTCTGAGCTCAGGAACAAGACAAAAATGCCCACTCTCACCACTATTGTTCAACATAGTGTTCAAAGTCCTAGCAACAGTAATGAAACAACAGAAAGAAATAAAAGGTATTCAACTTGGCAAAGAAGAAGTCAAACTCTCTCTCTTTGCAGATGACATGATACTCTATATGGAAAACCCAAAGTGGCAGGATACAAAATCAATACACAGAAATCAGTTATGCTCGTATACACTAACAATGAAAATATAGAAAGGGAAATCAGAGAATTGATTCCGTTTACTATAGTACCAAAAACCATAAGATACCTAGGAATAAACCTAACCAAAGAAGTAAGTATCTGTACTCAAGGAACTACAGAACACTCATGAAAGAAATTGAAGAAGACACAAAAAGATGGAAGAGCATCCCATGCTCATGGATGGGAAGAATAAATATTGTTAAAATGTCTATACTGCCCATAACAATCAATACCTTTAATACCATTCTGATCAAAATTCCGCCAACATATTTCAAAGCATTGGAACAAACAATCCTAAAATTTATATGGAACCAAAAAAGACCATGAATTGCTAAGGATTTGTTGAAGAAGAAAAACAAAGTTGGGGGCATCACGTTACCCAACTTCAGGCTTTATTACAAAGCTGTGATCACCAAGATAGCATGGTACTGGCACAAAAATAGAGAAATAGGCCAATGGAACAGAGTAGAGAGTCCAGATATGGACCCACAAATCTATGGTCAAATCATCTTCCACAAAGCAGGAAAAAATATTGGATGGAATAAAGACAATCTCTTCAATAAATGGTGCTGGGAAAATTGGACAGCTACATATAGAAGAATGAAGCTAGACCATTCTCTTACACCACACACAAAGACAGACTCGAAATGGGTGAAAGACCTCAATGTGAGGCAGGAATCCATCAAAATCCTAGAAGAGAACATAGGCAGTAACTTCTTTGACATCGGCCACAGCATCTTCTTTCAAGACACGTCTCCAAAGGCAAAGGAGACAAAAGTGAAAATGAACTTTTGGGACTTCATCAAAATAAAAAGCTTCTGCACAGCAAAGGAAACAGTCAACCAAACAAAGAGGCAACCCACGGAATAGGAGAGGATATTCACAAATGACACTACAGACAAAGGGTGTATATCCAAGATCTATAAAGAACTACTCAAACTCAACATCCAAAAAGAAGGTGATCACATCAAAAAATGGGCAGGAGACATGAACAGGCACTTCTCCATAGAAGATATACAAATGGCTAACAGACACATGAAAAAATGTTCATTGTCACTAGCTATCAGGGAAATTCAAATCAAAACCACACTAAGATACTACCTTACACTAGTCAGAATGGCCAAAATTAACAAGAAAGGAAACAGCAAGTGTTGGAGAGGCTGCGGAGAAAGGAGAACCCTCTTACACTGTTGGTGGGAACACAAGTTGGTGCAGCCGCTTCGGAAAACAGTGTGGAGATTTCTTAAAAAGTTAAAAATAGAGCTACCCTATGACCCTGCAATTGCACTACTGGGCATTTACCCCAAAGATACAGATGTAGTGAAAAGAAGGGTCATATGTACCCCAATGTTCATCGCAGCAATGGCCACAATCACCAAACTGTGGAAAGAGCCGAGGTGCCCTTCAACAGATGAATGGATAAAGAAGATATGGTCCATATATACAATGGAATACTATGCCTCCATCAGAAATGATGAATATCCAAATTTGTAGCAATATGGACCGGATTGGAAGAGATCATGCTGAGTAAAATAAGCCAAGAAGAGAAAGTCAAGTATCACATGATTTCACTTACTTGTGGTACATAGAGGACAGTAGGAGAAGGAAAGGAAATGGGAAGTAGGTAAATCGGGGAGGGAGATGAAACATAAGAGACTTTGGACTCAGAAACAAACTAAGGGTCTTGGAGGGAGGGTGTAAGGGGATGCGAGAGCCTGGTGGTGGGTACTGAGGGCACGTATTGCATGGAGCACTGGGTATGAGGCATAAACAATGAATCTTGGAACACTGAAAATAATAAAATAATAAAAAAACTAAGTCAAAAAATTAATCCTGATTACTAAAAGAAATCTGATAATACTGATTATATATATAATATGTACTGATCATATCTAGTACAATATATATCACATGTAATATAGCAGTATATAAGTATTTATCAGTATTATATATAAAAATGTATACTGATAATATATATTACAATATATTAAATAATAATATATAATATAATATTAATATTATAATGTAATACATAATACATATATTATCAGACATCTTATAATAGATGAGAAAAACAAACATCACATGAAGATTGTAAATGTTTTTGCATAACCTTTAAATACTCTTGGAAGTGGTTAGTAAAAAGGGTTTTGACTTTGTTTTTTAAGTAACTGTGTCAATGTTTACATCTGTAAGTTTTTCCTCTCCCGTTCTCAATAAAACATTCTAGTAAAAATGTAGGCACAGTGGCTTCCAGCTTTAGAGTAAATAACCGTTTGTACCAAACACACACACAGACACGTATGATGATGTGTAAATTTCATCACTTTTATTTCCTGGTTTGAGCCACTGGATAGATAAGGTGTGAGATCTAAAAATATGAGATTTCCATGAAGTAAATGTGTACATCAACATTTAAGAGGTGGATGGAGGGGCCCCTTAGTCGTAAAGCGGCTTCCTCCGCTCAGGTCATGATCCTGGAGTCTCGGGTTCAAGCCCCACATCGGGCTCCCTGCTCGGCAGGAAGCCTGCTTCTCCTCCCGCTGCTTGTGTTCCCTCTCTCGCTGTGTTTCCCTCTGTCAAATAAATGAATAAAATCTTAAAAAAAAAAAAAAGAGGTGGATAGAGCAGCCCACAAAGAAGTTAGAAGGAACAGAGTGTGGAAGAAAAATAGAAAAATGTGATGTTTTCACAGGGCATCATCAAAGTTGGAGCAGTTAACAATGCCCAGAGTGACACTATTTTAAGGAATACTGAGAGCACAATTAGAGTTTTCACTTAGGAAGGAATGAGAACTGAAGAATTCATCTCACCACAAGACGAGCCAGCATTCAGCTCTTTGCTCCGCCCACAGTCGCAAAGGCACACAAGTTCTTTCATTTTGAGACTCCTATGTAAGAGTATTCAGAATAAAAGAATTTCAGGCTTTATAATTCCTCACATGAGTAATTTCTATAAAACAGTTCCCAGTACGGTTTCTTCTTGTTGATTATTTCCATCTATAAGACTATCACTTAAAAACATTATTTATCAAAACAAAATCCTGTATAAATCCTTACCCACTATATTATGTTGCTTCCTCCAAAAGAAACTTAAAAGGAAGGGTTTGGAGCCACTTGAAATTCGATCAATAATTTCTATTAGCTGTGTAGCACTGGGCAATTATCTCACCACTATGAGCTTCAGTTTCTTCTCTCTTAAATGGAAATGATAGGGTTGTTTTGAGGATATGTCAGATCATTCATGTAGTAAGTGTTTAATAGTTATAATAATACTAAGGCTCTCATAACATGTATTAAAATGCCATTGCCTTTACTTTTGTAATTTTCCCTCTCGACAACTATGTCCAGGTCTTTTGTGTTTGAAAAGTACATTGTGGGGCGCCTGGGTGGCTCATCTGCCTTTGGCTCAGATCATGATCCTGGAGACCTGGGATCGAGCCCCACATCGGGCTCCCTGCTCAGCGGGAGGCCTGCTTCTCCCTCTCTCACTCCCCCTGCTTGTGTTCCCTCTCTGGCTGTGTTTCTCTCTGTCAAATAAATAAAATCTTTAAACAGAAGAGTACACTGTAACCTATGCTCTGATTTATATGCCTTATTTATAACTGCTATTAGTACAAACAATATGACATCTCCTTGACAAAACTGAGTCCTGCCCTTTTGCAGAATTCTAAGTTTTTTTTTTCCCCAAAGCACTCAAGTGTGGTTTCTGGTTCCTAGTACAAAAACCATGAAAATTTTGACAGATGCAGAAAGTGTACATGATGAAATTTAACATTCATTTATGATCTTAAAAAATACAAATACTCTTAGCAAACCAGATTAGAACATTTAATAATCTAATAATGAATATCTATAAAAAGCAAAACAAAACAAAACTTCAGCAAATATGCATAGAGATGAAATAATGAAATTAGACCCTTGGAAACTGGGAATAAGGCAGGGATGTTATTACTTCTATCCAACAGTTGCTCAAGTTCATGGTAGAAACAGTAAGTCGATAAAAAGGACATGAAAGATTTAAAGTTTGGAAACGAAAAAAATAAAAGTAAACTTCTACTATATGAAAGTAATATACTTATATATGAAGAAAATTTTTAATAATTAACAGATGTATCATGAAACTTAGAGAGTGTTTTGCAAGGTTGTTACATAGGAAATCAATATTTCACAATCAGTTCTTTTCTGTGTACTGGAAAGTGTTAGGAAGTAAAATTTAGTAAATGCTTTTATAATAGGACCATGATATCATATACTTAGAATAAAACTAACCAAAGTTGTGCTAGACTTCTATAAAAAAAAACAACTGTAAGCACAGAAAGAAATTGAAGAAAAACTAAATCTAAATTGTGTTATAAAATATGAATGGATTGGAACACTGAACCAATTGTAATTTAAACTCTTGTGGATTTTTTTTTTAATTTAACAAGTTGAATCTAAATTCTATAAGGAAATGCAAAGGACTTAAGAAATCCAAGACTTTCTTAAAGAGGACATATAAGAAAAGAGGACTAATTCTCAGATGCTGAAATTTATTATAAAGCTACAGTTTGAAGTACACCTGTAAAGGAAAGCTCTCAGATCTGGCTAGACTCCACTTTGCATAAGCAGTATCTCGACTAGTGTTCCCAGGACCCAGAAAAGCTGTGTTGAACTATTCTGCACTTACTTCTGCTCAGTGTGGCCACCTTGTTTCCATTAACTTTTAGTGCCTTGTCTAGAAATATAAATCTGTAGCTCATCTTAACGTATTTTTCAGGAATGTTTGTGATGTGAAGAACTCACCAGTCTCACTAGAACTGGAGTCAAGTCAGTCTTGAGCCAAGATTCTCGAGGGGAGAAGGAAACCAGAGGATGACAAATTTAGACACAATAACCCAATGGAAAGAAGCTGGTTCTTTGGGGACAATTTTTATGGGCAAGTCCTATAAATTTAATTTGTCTACTAAACTCCTAATTTCAACTGGTAGGGCTTTGGATTAAATCACACACTTGTGTGATGCAAGAAATAGATAGAGCCCCACCAGCTCCCACGTCTGGTAGCCAAGGGCTGAGGATTGTAAGGATGAATAAAATCTTCAAAAGAAGTCAAAAAGCCAAGGAAGGAATGTCTGTGATCTGTGCTGCAAGTGGAAGCCCTCTCTCACTGTAGATGACTCTGAGAACGGAGGAAGCCCTGAGACTCTTGCAAGTGCCTCCTAGACTGGCAGTCAGCAACTTTATAACCAGAAGTTAAATAAATTCTCGAATTGTGGATGGATGAAGGTGAGAGAGCTCCCCTGAGGTGACTTCGTGTGGGAGGGGCTGAAAATACAGGACTGACTACAAGGCAAATGACATTCTTAGTGCCTATGTTATTTCTTTTAATTCAGAATATCTCTAGTTTTACATGCAAGTTCACCTTTTTATTCTTAAAGATGACTTTTTCAAAAAGAGTTAGACCAGGCTCTCTTTAACTAGTTTGTATAAAAGTATGCTGAGATGTTTGACATTTTGTTTTAAAAAGTAGAGCATTGAAGGTACCTAATGGACCCATAGATCATCTGTTGGTAAAGTTTAAAAATTATTTTTGACATAATTTTTAAGGAAAACATTTCATTGCTGGATGAAAACTGAAGAAAAGCAATAGAGACAACAATGTCAGAAAAAAATGGATTTAAAAAAGTTTTCCACTAAATGATAAGTAGAGAGACCTACTTCAGGTATAGCTGGATCCAGATGCTCTCACCGTATGACCAGAAAACTGTCTGTATTCATCTCTCATCTTTGATTTTTTTTCTTTATCTTCATTCTCCAAAAGACTCTTCCTGCCTGGTAGTAAGATACACATGAGTAACTCAAGTCTTCATTCTACCACCTTCACAACCATGAAACTAATGCACCACCATTCTTTTTATTTTTCTTTTTGTCTACTTTGTCTTTCAATTTTGTTTCTTTGTTTCTGAGATACAGTTGATATTAAGCACTGTATTCATTTCAGGCATAAAATATAATGATTGCATATTGGTATATACTGCAGAATGATCTCCTAATCAACATCCATCACCGCACATAGGCACAAATGTTTTTCTTGTGATGAGAACTTTTTAAATCTACTCTCTTAGCAATGCAAACAAATGAACCCCCTTTTCTGATATAACTGGTAAAAATCTTTGGATTGACTCCAGTTTTCCAGACTTGTGTGATTGGAGCTGGAGTTAGCCTCACTGTAAACAGGTAAACAAAAGAATGTGGAAGGGGCTTTCCCCACAGTGGTGCTAGGCTGATGAATACTTTTCACTGCAAAATAGTTCCTAAATGAAGCTGTGATCAAGTCTCCCATTAAGGAAGTATTCATCGTGTTTCCTACATGGCGGTCTTGCTAACATTCCTGGAAGACAGTCATGTCGTCTTCACTACCGAAATCTGCCTCCTTCTCCAGTATTCATACTTCCTGGTGAGTGAAGGCCATGGGAACCTGTGGTGTAGCATGTTTTTGTTCTTGTTTTCCCATGGAAACTTTGGTGATTTAAAACCAATGCTATTTTTCAAGTCTCTGTTTTTCTATGGCCCATAATTATTTAGGTGATATTTTGGGCTATCTTTTTTTTTAACATTTACTTATTTGAGAGAGAGACAGAGCACACACATATGAGCAGGGGCAGAGGCAGAGGGAGAGAGAGAGAGAATTCTCAAGCAGACTCCCTGCTGAGTATAGAGGGTGAAGTGGGCCCCCCAGGGCTTGATCTTAGGACCCTGAGATCATGATCTAAGCCAAATCAAGAGTCAGAGCTCAACAACCGAGCCACCCAGGCACCCCTGTTTGAGCTAGTTTTATCCCCCAGAGTATTCTTTATGAGATACTTTAACTCCAAAAGTAAAGATCCCCACCCATAAAAGTCACTGGACAGTCATTTACTAAGTGCCTACCACTTAAGCTCTATTAACGCACAGTATGTATTAATTAACAAGTAAATTAGAGTCTCTGGACTTTCTCCAACCTCAGATCTCTTTCTTCTCTCCCTTACGAATTTAGATTTTCCTGATGTAGGAAATTTAAATTTCATCAACAAACGTTCAGTATTTCATGGTAACCAAAGCTGTATTTGAAGGTACACACCAGTAAGGGTGGTCTGATTCAAGTAACAGCATTCATAACAAACAGCAACAAGAAAGCTGCAATTCTGAGTCATACTTTAGTAAATAGAACATGCATATGCTCTCTTGACACCCAGGCACGGTGTCTGCCACCTAACTGAAATAGTGAATGTGGTAAAATCCTTGAAACCAGCCTGTGTCAGAAGCTCTACCCCACGTGGCCCTGCCAGCATGTTCTTGAAACTTACAGTAAAAGAAAAAAACTATTTTCTTGGTCATCCCTTTTATTTTAGGAAGAATCAAAAGGCACCTTAATGAGTTAGAGGTGGTTGGGGGTGGCTTACAGGGATGGCGTCTAACGGTAAAGCGGGCTTTATAGGAAAGAGCATTGAATTCTCTCCCTCTGTTCCTGGGATGACCTGCTGAGGCTCCCGGTGCCAGCCAGCGCTCCTGGTTACCTGAACACAGCTACAAAGAAGAGTCCAAGCCCCATCATCTGAACTCTAGAGTCGTGATCATAGATACAAACACAATCAAGGACTCCCGAAACCCTGGCATTTCTGGAAATAGGCCTCTGCAGGTGCCAGGCCTGGCGCTGGGCCTCAGGCTGCCGGCCAGACTGACCGGTGAGTGGCCAGTGTGCAGGCAGCCGGTTCGGCCGGGCTCCACGACGCGAGTCTCTCTTCAGGGCCAAGATTTCCTTCAAGGACCCGGAGTGAGTTCCTGGAGCTGTCTAACCTAGGAGACACACACAAGCAGCAAAAACACCAGAGAGGGATCAGGTTTAAACTTTTAGTTATCTTCCCCAATCTCCACCTCGTTCTGGGAAGGAGGCAAAGAGTTCATCTGCTTCCCAAAGCTGAGAGAAGTTACCCAAGGAAACACAAAAGCCAGGGTCAGTTTAGATCCGGAAAATCAGTACACCAAAGATTCCATAAACCTCTCCCTGCAGAAATGAGGGGGCAGCTCTGGGTCAAGCTAGTTCTTAACACATGTGCAAAATGGACCACCCAAGAGGCAAAACGGCCGGCCTGCCTTCTGCCTTCCGCATCTGCAAGTCTGGGCCCAGGCCAGTCTAAGGGCATGCAGGACCGTTCCTCTCCGTGGCTGGGCCTTGAATACAGCAGATATCAGGAGAGAGCACCTGTAATTTAAGACTTCATCAGGGGCTCTTATATGCAAAGTACTTCTAATAATGAAGCATAAAAGAGGATTTAGCAAGTAAAAACAGTCCTCTCACTAATGCATTCTTTAATCTGTCTCTCTTTCACGCTTGTGCAATATGACAGATTCAAGCAGAGGTGCCCTGGGGTTTTCTTGGAATATTCATGACCAAGTGGTTTTGCTGTTACATCGCTCCTCCTGAAGTCCCACGGTGTAAGCCTCTCTTTCCATATCGTGTCCCCGGTATTGTTCACTCTCCCTGACTCTGTGCGACTTGCCTTTCGGCTCTCTCCTCCAAATTACACAAAGTTTATCTTGAGGCTTTGACATCTATGAAAACGCCAGGTCTCCTTCAGGTAGTGATATACTTGATGACTGTTTTCACTTAGGACTTAAAGTTTGTCATCCTATCAGCTGGGCCCCAAACAACCCCAACCAAGCCCGCCGTTTGCAGACTGCAGACCGAATCTGGCCTGCACATATTGTATTTGGCTGGCTCACTGATTTTTGTTTTGTTTTGTCTTGCTTTTGTTTGGTTTTGCTTTGTAATTGAATTTGAATGACTTTTGGCGGAAGATTCTTTCTCAGATTCCATAGACCCCACCCCTCCTTAACTGCCGCGGGCCTACACACACTGGGGTTTGTGATGACCGCCCTGCACTGTGAATGGCTGAGCAGGCACCCAGGTCTCACTTGCAATCTCGTGCTGAAAGCTTTCAAGATTGTGCTTCTAAATTTGATACAATTCTTATCAAAGACTCTTTGTGTTTGTACTATTTGTGGGTTGTTTTGGTTTTTTTTTTTGTATTGATATTTTCGGATAAAGAAGACCTTTCTATTTATTGTGTACTATAAGTCATTATCTAAAAAGGGTGTTGAGGGGCGCCTGGGTGGCTCAGTTGGTTGAGCGACTGCCTTCGGCTCAGGTCATGATCCCGGAGACCCAGGATCGAGCCCTACATCGGGCTCCCTGCTCGGCGGGAAGCCTGCTTCTCCCTCTCTGACTCCCCCTGCTTGTGTTCCCCCTCTGGCTGTGTTTCTCTCTGTCAAATAAATAAATAAAATCTTAAAAAAAGAAAAAATAACAAAACTGTTATTCTCTCTGCTAGCAGCGAATTCTAGGATGATCACAGGGGCTGCAGCTAACTGGGATCTCCCCCACGTGGGTCCCTCCCACGGACGGATTCAGCATGTGCTTGACCCTGAGGCATTGAGAGAGGCTCCCTCCTTCAAGCACACCCACCCGCGTGATACATCAGTTCTCTTCTGACCTTTTCTTTAACACGAGCTTCTGCTTTCCTAGAACCAAGCGTGAGGCCAGCAGCAACAACACGTGACCAGTAGGCTTTCTGCTGCAGGGGCTGCTCAGGTACCCACATGACGTTCCTGATAGAACTCCTAGAGGGGTGCCCCTGGAGACCCGGGGTCCTATAGCCAAGCAAACTATGCCTCAGCTGCTCACCAGTGTGCTGCCCAATCAGGATTGACAGGGAGTCTGGCCTTTGCAGGAGTACTGATGTTTTGTGATGTTTCGTTTTGTTTCGTTTGGGTTAAGCTTCCCTCTTTCCTGCTATGGCCCAGCAGTAACTGTCAGAGGGACATATGCAATCAATTCTAACACAGCTAACAAACGGTCAGCAAATGGTTGGTCAAACTTTCCCTTACCATTCATGTTGATATGACAAGACAGGGCAGACCTGAAGCATTTTTCAAAAACGGACACTATTTATGTGGGCAGCTGCTCTGGTACCAGATCCAGACCGCACTTACGTTGGCATCGGTCCTGATGGTGTGTGTTTCTGCATCTCTGCACTGTCCTGATTACCGGGTGCCTGAACATTCTCCTACCTCCTCACTTGCCAGAGCCGGCACTACTTGTCTTCTGTCAAATGTAGATGAATCCAGACTAGGAGCAGTGATGGTCACACGAGTGGCCTATTGAGAACTTGGCCTCATCCTAATTTGGGCTGCAAGCTGCCTCCTTCGATGTGTGGATTGTTCCTGAATTTGGTACCCAAGCTGGTGGTGCCAACAATATATCATAAAATGAGAAACACATAGAATAAATTCTGGAAGATATCGTGTATATAAGTGACTTAAACATTCACTGAAACTCTTCTTTGTAAATATTTTCTTTATAGTTAGTCACTAAAAATTACAGAGCTTCAGTCACCCAAAATGTATTTCTTATGCATAATCACTGAAACCAGAAATGAAACCTGATTCTGAAATTGAAACAAGACATTTTATTCTGGTTTTCTTCATGGGAAATGACTGACTTTGGTAGAGTAGAAATAGAATGTTAGAAGCTTACGGATAAGAACAAAGATGTATAATGCACAAAGCACCCACTGCAATGTTTAACGAATTAAATTTAATGTATACAATTTAAGATGGCTAAAGGGTTCCTTGGCTTTGTAAAGACTAAGCTATATCTGAGTTGAACGTATGGCTTCTGAAAAGCTTGCTAAAATGTGTGGTCACACAGACTCGCTCTTAAACACAGGGAGGGCTTCAGAGGCACCTGTGAGGCCCGCTCCAGACCACATGCACCCCTTCTCAATGTCCTTATATGTTCCCTGGCTTGGTCACCAGTGGCCACACCGGAGCTTCGAAGACATATTTTCTCATTTAGCAGGAAACCCATTCAAGAGGAATTATGAACAACAACGAAAATGCCTATTTCCACCAACCTTCTGTGGCCTTTCCCATTTACTCTGCTGTGCTGCTAACACAGGAAAGTCTGTCATGGACATAAGAAAGCCCACCATGTAAAGTACTAGTCCTTTGTAAGGAACGTAGTCGGGGATATTAAGAAGTGGAATTAATACACACTAAGATTTCACTTGTGGGAATCTCCATACATTGTATTTCCTTAAAATAAAGATATATATTCAAAACACGTCTATAAGAGAAAAAAACAACAACAAAAACATACATGTAACAGAACACTGGTCATTGACAGGAGTCTCCCATATAATGGAACACTGCCTGATCACACTTCTTCACTTAGATCTTCACTAAATGTCACACAGAATATTCACAGAAGACTATCAAGTGAAAAAAATAAGTCATGGAACACACCTGATCAAATTTTTATAAAAATAAACTTATTTGTATATTCATACAAAATCTAGATAAAAATATATCAATATGTGATAATAATGAATGATAGGGCTCTAAGCAATTCTGGCTTTCTTTAGTACTTCTAATATTCCTGCAATAGAGTTGGATTGGTTCTAAATATGCTGAGTACACTAGAAAGTGTAATATTTCCCAATGTCCCAGCTTCTAGCCAAAGAAATGACTAGTAGAAATGAAAGGAGAAATGAAAGAAAGAAACGAAAGAAATGTTATATAGTGGCTTCACGGTTTTTCTTACTGTTGCCTGAATTACCAGCTACCTTGCTTTGTAAACTTCTGTCCTACATCAAATGCCGGATGAGTTGATGGAAAACTCTTGTTACCCTTAGCTTTTACCATAAGTAAAATGGGTTCATTTTATCATATATTCAGAATGAAATTTACAATACAGTTATGACTAGTTATAAGCATGACATGAGGTCATGTGCATTAATATTACATCAAAATGGCCTAAAAGTTTAAAATATTCAGTGCTGTTTTTAAGTGTAAGGAAGGGACCCAGAAGAGAGACCATCTTCTAGCCCAAACTGTAGATGGCTGAAGTGTAACCTATTCAGCATTCTGTGTTTATTAAGACTGAGGCAGAACTGTATTTTTCTCTAATAGTATAATCTGCTACACTTACTTTTAACCTCTCTTAGTTCTAGGTAGATCAGTACTAGATTAAAACCAGTACGTGAGTCTCTCTGACACATTGTCACACAAACAACCTTTAACTTTTAATAAAAATTGTTTTATCATAAAAGAAAAATTAGTCTGCACTAACTATTGACCGGTTTGAGGTTTTTCTTCCAAAGAGATTGAGCTTGTAGGCTAGGAGAGTGCCTAGTGGTGGTGTTTACATAAGGCGAAGGACGTCTGATCTTCAGACGTTCCTGTACTCAAAGGCAAGTAGCAGAAGTCGCTGTTCATAAGCAAACAAGTGTGCAGATGGCACGTCTGCCACATAGAGAACATGCACGGGGTAGTACCCTTATGCCTCCCTGCAATCCCCTTCGGCACGTGAGAGAGCTGAAGTGTATATATGGCCTAACCCAGCAAGCTGAGAAATGGCAGAGTCAGATTTTAGACTATTTTAGTTCAATGTTAAAGTCCTGCTTTTCCTGAAGATGTAAGAGCCCTGTAATTCTACCAAGCCTTTATAGGAATGCTTATGCTTTTTACAGTGCCACCACATAGTAAATACTGTAGGTATCTTTTGGCTGAGATGATAGTCAAAGGAACTGTTCAACACGTATAGGGCTACTGAAAGATTTTGCAACCAAAAAATCCAAAAGACCTAGAATTTTTGTTACTATGAATGTAAATCCTGTCTATTCTTTCCTGAAAGGGGCTGTGATACCAGATATTTGAACTTGCTTATTGGAAATAGAGAAGTCTTTAACTCCATTTTGATCCAATTCCAAACCATAGGAACCCTTGTGCTGGTGCTTAAAACGGAGCGTTGAGATGACACATGTCCCTTGCTAGACTGAGAACCACAATCCCTTAATTCAGATGACCTCAAGGCCTGACCAGAGAGGACTCAGCTGCTTCTTCCGGTCACCTTTTCATGTCGGCTCGTCCTTAATATAGCTAATGCTCCCCAGATGTACCAGCTGCTAGCTCTCCTTAACTCTCGCTAGACTGCTTTTCCCAAATGCAGAGTTCCTAATGTCAAAAATTCCTATCTCCTAATGCAGAAAATTTCGAGTCTCTCAAGGGCCCTCAGAGCATAGTAATGCCACAGGCAAAGCTACCAAATGCATTTTTTAAATGTCTTTTTTTTTTACTTTAAATTTATTTTATTTTTTCAGTGTTCCAAGATTCATTGCCCATGCCACACACCCAGTGCTCCATGTAATAGGTGCCCCCAGTACCCCCCAGTACCCACCACCAGGCTCTCCCATCACCCCCCCCCCTCCAAGTCCCTCAGTTTGTTTCTGAGTCCAAAGTCTCTCTTGTTTCACTTCCCTCCCCGAATTACACTACTTCCCATTTCCTTTCCTTCTCCTACTGTCCTCTATATTACCCCTTATGCTCCACAAGTAAGTGAAACCGTGGAGTACTATGCCTCCATCAGAAAGGATGAATATCCAACTTTTGTAACAACATGGACTGGATTGGAAGAGATTATGCTGAGTAAATGTCTTATTTTTTAAAATACAACAGAATACTGCAACAACCTTCCCATGTGCCATCACACAGCTTCAACAAAATCATACATACTGTGACCCACATTCATCTTCCTGGATGATTCTGTAGTGAATTTCATTTTACAAGCAAATATTTCAGTGTGTAGCTCTAAAAGAATACTCTTTTCCTTCTACATAACAGTAGTACCATGACGGTATCTTTAAAAATGAATGACTCTGAACATCATCAAATACTGGTCCGTGTTCGCATTTCCAACCAAATCTTTGTCACAAAGTTTTCTAGTTTGAATTAGGATCCAAACAAGACTTCCATGTAATGATTGCTTAATATATTCTTTTTACGTCTCTTTTCACCTATTGGTTTCCCCCCAACCTTTCTTTCCTTCATTTTAATTTATTTGCTGAAGAAACTCGATTGTTTTTCCTGTAGGATTGTTTCTCCTGATTATATCTCCATAGAACAGTTTAACATATTCCTTTTCCTCTGACTTGTCTGCAATTTAGGAATTCGATCAGGAAGACTGACTGGATTCAGGTTTGATTTTTTGGAAAAAACTCGTTCCTTTATCAGGAGATATCTAGTGTCTGGTTATCTTTCTCTTTTTGATATTAGCAATAATTGACGCTTCATGCCTCGGTCCATTAACTCATTTTGGGTTACAAACAGATGATACTCCAACTCTACAATTTCTTTTTCATTTATTTGCTCACATACCACAATAAAGAAAATCCTACTGTTATCTATTGTGTGACTACTCAGTGGTTCTTTGTTTACAGATTTCCAAAACAATGAGTCGCTTCACTAGCACCTTCCAATGGCTGACTAATCACATTTTTTTAAGTATCATTTTGAACTCATGAATTTAAACAATGACAAATTTCAATCTTTTAAAGGTTTCTTTCCTCATTGATCTTCATATTGCTTCATCTTTGGCAGCTCTGCTAGTTGATTTTCAAGTCTTTGACACAGAGTTACTAGCCCTTGATAGCTTCCTCATTATTTGATGTGACAACAGTTTCCAAGATAATCTCATATAATTCCTGTGCTGAATCTGGACCTAGAATTAACCATTTCGCCACGGAGCTCTTGTTCCTTTCAGAGGGAGGTCGGATTTCAACACCAAAGTCTGGGTGCTAGACATGCTTATTGCTACTTGGTGCAGCTTTCTAGGACTTTTCAGTTGAAAAAATTAGAACAAGCGTCTTTCAAGCAGAAAATGTCAGTTCATACTGGTACTTCAAATTCAAGACTAAAAGCTCTTATTCCCTTCTTTCTAACATCAGTTTTTCCTTTCTCCCTTGCCAAGAATCTTGCTTGTGAGGGACACTGAATATCATAATGTTGAAGAATTACACTTCATGAATACAGCATTTCTTGAATTACAAAATCATTGCTACCACCCATGCTATGATTACTGAAAACTTTACAATTTTTTTCTAGCTTTTCTTTTTGCCCTTAAGGCATATAATATTAGGGATGTGCAATTAAAAGCTGCTTTTTAAAAGTTATCTGGATTAGTTTCTGGGTGGTTATGAAAGAACTCGTTACCTATTTAGATTCACTTGTCTCATTTTAATTCAGTTTTTAGGTCTTTAATTTTTTATTATATAAAATGCTTCCATGGTTTCAAAGTCAATTCCATAGAACAAGATATATTCAAAGAAGTCAGGGTGCCTGGGTGGCTCAGTCATTAAGCATCTGCCTTCAGCTCAGGTCATGATCCCAGGGTCCTGGGATTGGGTCCTGCACCAGGCTCCTTGCTGGGCTGGAAACCTGCTTCTCTTCTCCCATTCCCCCTGCTTGTGTTCCCTCTCTCACTGTGTCTCTGTCAAATAAGTAAATGAAATCTTTAAAAAAGCAAAGAAGCCTACCTTCTATCCCTGTTCCTTCATCTTATTCACTCTGTGCCCTTAGGGGAGATGTCAGGTTTAGGATTGGTACATATAACTATCACATATTATATTTCTTCCCATATTACCATCACTTATCTGTGCTATCATTATAATTATCTGTGCTATAATTAACTATACACTAATGCTTACCAAAAGTCCTTACATTGACATATCCTGTCATTTTAATTGTCTGAAGGTTATTCTGTAACCCAGGAATAACTCGGGATGTTGAAAAGAGTTTGACTTTATACTTGAAAAGCAACTCATCCAAATATAAAACACTTGGCTTGGATTTTATTTTTTTTTTATTTACCCTAGAAGGCATACAGTGTTTCTACTGAAAATTCTTCACAACTTTATTTTCTTTCTGTTATAAGTGACTTAGACTTTTTTTCCAGATGTCAAGAAAATTTACTCACCTTCTTTAATGACCAATAATTTCATTAGTCTTTTTTACTGTTCTCATTTTCTTTTCCCAGGTACACAGTGTGCATTTTCTATATATATTCTTAATTTTAGGAAAGATTTTTTTCATTACAGATTTTTAAAATAGCTCTCTTGTTTTATTTATTGTTTTGGTTTTCTTCTTTGGGGACTCTTATTATACATATGTTGTTTCTTCTTTCCTCATCTTTCATAGGCTGAATGTGTCAGAGACTTCCAGAGGGCTGCTACTCGAACCGTACCTAGTAAAAGCCCCACTTTAAGCGAGTGGCACAGTGTTAAGGAACATAGTCTAAGGATAGAATTGATTAACTACCGGCTGAAGTGAATGCACATCTTCCTATGATTCAGACAACCAACAGGCTACATGTGATCATATGTCCTCTTATTTTCCTAAGTGGCTAAAATAAGAAATTACATGAAATGTATGATTTCATTTGAGATTATGTACAGCTACCACAGTAAAGTTTACCAAATAATTCCAGACAAAATTATTTATAATACATTGCAGGGCAAAGCTTTATTTTCCCTAAAACTTATGCTTCTTTTCTCTAATGAGAGTCACCATAACCCCTATGGCTGCCGGGAATCTGAGCCAAACTGTGTCTCAGTCTTGTAATAATACACACAGTCATGACAGGATCCTTAGCCCATGCGTGTATTCTTGAACTTGGCCCCAGCTTTTACTTCAAAGGTTTTTAAACTTTGATGTCAAAGGACAAGTTTGCAGAGAAACAGTACGCAAAATGTAGTTTGGATATATATTTTTTTCTGGGAAAGTCTGGACATCCCATCAGATTTTGATTCCAAAAGGGATCTTTGGTGCAAGAATAATATGAAAACTATTATCCCTCTATTAATCATTTCATCAATAAAATAAGCTTCTGTTCTAGTTGACTTTAAGCTCTCCATGACTTACATCCAAACAAATTATTTACTTTTGGAATCCTACTAAGCTTTTCTTTGTCTTGACAAAATATAGTCAATGATGAACTGATGAATTTAAGTACAGACCTCAATCACTGAAAATGAAGTCACACCATTTACAAGTGTAGATTATGTAATAAAGGGAGAAAAAAACTAAGTTCCGTTTTTACAAATATTATTATTCTGCAGAAAACTAAACTAGGTTCACTAACTTTAGAAAGAAGACTCCTTCATGTATGATCATTCTAAACAGTGGCCTCCATCAAATAGGTTGAGACACAAACTACTTAAACAAAGTAATTATTTCTATATAAGCTAGTTTTATTTTTTAATTTTTTACTTTTGTTTTTTAAAGATTTTATTTATTTATTTCAGAGAGAGAGTGAGAGTGCAAGCAGGGGTAGGGGCAGAAAGAGAGGGAGAAGGAGACTGAGCACGGAGCCAAAGTGGCTCAATCCCAGGACCCTGGGACCATGACCTGAGCTGAAGGCAGATGATTAACCAACTGAGCCACACAGGCGCCCCTAAATTATTTTTTTAAGACTCTGTTTATTCGAGAGAGAGAAAGAGAATACAAGTGAGGGGAGAGGTAAAGGGAGAGGGAGAAGCAGAATTCTCTGCTGATTGGAGAGCCCAGTGCAGGGCTTCATCTCAGGACCCCAGGACCCCAAGATCATGACCTGAATCAAAGTCAGATGTTAACCTACTGAGCCATCCAGGAGCCTCTAAGCTACTTTCATTTTATTTCTTTTTTTTCCTCTTTCTCCTATAATGCTTTGTGTTTTCTTCCACATGGGTAAATGTCTTAAGATCTTTTTGTGAATACTTATCAAATTGGTCATAGGCTTATTGCCATAAACCAGACATCTCTGGAGAAATGCTTCCATATACCTACCCAAGAATTAAGGTCTGCAAATAGTTCTCTTGCTTGATGCATAAAGACAAAAGATATTATAAGATAGAGTGTGTTACAGAATTAAAACAAATTCTAAGTTTACATTATGACATCTATCTGAGTAGAGTGAAGAGGTAGAATAAGGCATGCAGTCCTTATTAAATCAAAGTTAACCAAACTTCAGAGGAAAAAATTAAGCTTATGTTTGGGAATCCAAAGTATCTCAATTAAATGTGTGATAGAATGGAATCACTTATCTAGAATGCATTCATTTGTATTGTGTCAACTATTTACTTTTAACTGTTTGTGTTAATTCTTTAAGTCTTTTTCCAGCATCCAGTAAGTTTGTGATTCTGTGAACAGACTGACATTTCAATAAAAAGAGTTTTGTTCACTTGAGAAATAAAATTAACTTCTGATTTCAAACCTATTGGAAATATGGTTGCAATTTATATTCTCCTTGCAATGGTCTACAAAATTAGCTCTGAATAATTTCTTCCTGTTTTGTTATTCCTAGTAGAATTAAACACTTTAAAATTTAGAGAATTCAGATTTGATTTGACATTTCAAACTATTTCAAAAATGGCTATGATTAAATGTTGAATAATGGTAATATACCTAACTTTGCATGACATGAATAAAAACATCTTGGTGAAATTTCCCAAGTAATTTGCCCTTTAAGCAAGTGATTACACATGTTTGGACTGTTGCATTACACAGTCAACTAGAATTAGTAATTAACTTGCAATCTGATGTACTTGAAGTTGGAGAAAAATATTTGAGGTTGGAATTTGTTTATATGAATGTTCTTGTAAATTGTGGAGTCAGCCTAAATGCCTGAAGTGCATTCTGACACTGACACTTTTCTTCCTCTCTGCTGATGCGATTCACAGGGCCAGTAGCACTTAAGTAGCCAAATAGTGAGGTTACAAGCAGTCATTATTAAGGTAAGCAAAGCCTTGCTCATTGCTTGTGGGCAGACATCTGATTTTAATTGTGGGAGAGGTAGATAAACATCGATGCTATCATGACATAGAAGCTGGTATGCCATTTCTAAGCTCATTAGAGCTTATAGCTTGCCAGTTTACACATACACACATGCAAGAGGACAGAAATAAAGCCTATTTCTGCATTCTTTGTTTCTGTATTCTACTGATAATCTTCTAGAGAGATAAATACAGCCTCAAATGTAACCCTAGATGAAAAAAGCAAAAATAAGAAAAGTAAAAATGGACTCACCTTCAGTTCACATCCTTTCACACCCACTCTCCAACCCCAACCTCTGGGTCTCACTGGGGCCACATACTCAGTTATTTATTCCTAAAACACACAGTTCCATTTCTCTACCAGTTATTTTCCCTAACTGCTCTCTAACCCCTGCCAAAAACCAAACACAAAAAAAAGACATCAAAGAAAACCCCCATAGAGCTTTTCACTTCCTTTTCACCTCACTTTCCATCAAATGAATTCCTTAGAAGTCACATCATGATTAATAATGCTAGTTTTCAGTAGAATTATTCTACTAATTTAACAAAAATCAGAGTAATTAAGAGAGGATTGAACATCACTCATACATCTTTGTTTCTTCTGCATTGTTTATGCTCTACTCCTAAACCACAAAAATGGGTATTTCCTAATGTGTCATCACTGCACAGGAAGTGCACCAGAGAAAATTTGACAGATTTAACTCACTTTATAGTAGTCTCACTCAGCTTACTAATGATGCTATTTTTCGATAATCTTTTTATCCCCTCATTGGACAACTACGTATAGAAGAATGAAACTCGACCATTCTCTAACACCATGCACAAAGATAAACTCTAAACGGATGAAAGACCTTGACGTGAGGCAGGAACCAATCAAAATCCTGGAAGAGAACATAGGCAGTAACCTCTTTTACATCAGCCACAGCAATTTCTTTCAAGATACATCACCAAAAGAAACAAAAGTGAAAATGAACTTTTGGGACTTCATCAAAATAAAAAGCTTCTGCACAGCAAAGGAAACAGTCAACAAAACAAAGAGACAACTCACAGAATGGGAGAGGATATTCACAAATAACACTACAGACAAAAGGCTGATATCCAAAATCTATAAAGAACTCCTCAAACTCAACAAACAAAAAAAAAGATCATCACATCAAAAAATGGGCAAGAGACATGAAGAGGCATGTCTCTATAGAAGACATACAAATGGCTAACAGACACATGAAAAAATGTTCATCATCACTAGCTATCAGGGAAATTCAAATCAAAACCACACTGAGATACCACCTTACACCAGTCAGAATGGCCAAAATTAACAGGACAGGAAACAACAAGTGTTGGAGAGGCTGTGGAGAAAGGGGAACCCTCCTACACTGTTGGTGGGAATGCAAGTTGGTGCAGCCGCTTTGGAAAACACTGTGGAGATTCCTTAAAAAATTAAAAATAGAGCTACCCTATGACCCTGCAATTGCACTACTGGGTATTTACCCCAAAGATACAGATGTAGTGAACAGAACGGCCACATGTACCCCAATGTTCATCGCAGCAATGGCCACAATCGCCAAACTGTGGAAAGAGCCAAGGTGCCCTTCAACAGATGAATGGATAAAGAAGATGTGGTCCATATATACAATGGAATACTATGCCTCCGTCAGAAAGGATGAACACCCAACTTTTGTAGCAACATGGACGGGACTGGAAGAGATTATGCTGAGTGAAATAAGCCAAGAAGAGAAAGTCAAGTATTGCATGGTTTCACTTGTGGAGCATAAGAGTAGCATGGAGGACAGTGGGAGAAGGAAAGGAAATGTGAACTGGGGTCCATTAGAGAGGGGAGTGAAGTATTAGAGACTTTGGACTCTAAGAAATAACTGAGGGTTTTGGAAGGGAGTGGGTGGGGGATGGGGGAGCCTGGTGGTGGGTACTGACGGCACAAATTGTATGGTGCACTGGGTGTAGGACATAAACAATGAATCTTGGAACACTGAAAAAATAAAATAAATTTTTAAAAGTTGCAAAAAAAAAAAAATAATGATCTTTTTTTCCCTCAACCACCATCAAATTCAGTTTAAACTTTCATGTTTACTAAATAGGGTTTGGATGGCTTTTCATCTTTGTTTTCTATTTCTTTACATTTTCTTTTTTTTTTAAATATTTTATTTATTTGACAGAGAGATCACAAGTAGGTAGAGAGGCAGACAGAGAGAGCAGAGGAAGCAGGCCCCCGCTGAGCAGAGAGCCTGATGCAGGCCTCGATCCCAGGACCCTGAGATCATGACCTGAGCCGAAGGCAGAGGCTTAACCCACTGAGCCACCCAGGCGCCCTTTCTTTACATTTTCTGTTGTCCCACTACCCAAAGGTAAGCCTGCAAAAGGCTTCAAAAGGTTTGGTGATATTGATCACCTTAAATTGAGGAAATAACCAGGAAATATATATTTCATGCCTCATAGCCTTTCAGTAACCACATGCATGACCAACTATTACTGAAGGAAGACTCAGGATCCTGGAGACAATAGGTCACATATGGTCACAGGTAGTATTTGAAAGATCAAACCAGTTCTGAGTTGCCATGGGCAAGCTATTCAACAGAGATCTGCTCTACAGATTTAACCTGCTGAATAGGGAGGGCTGTCCATGTAGCTCTGTGTAAAAGATATCACTGGGAAGCAACTAAACTTCTACTACAAGAGCTAAAGCTAAAAATAACAACATTTGTCATTATAATGCATGCTTATTCCCCTCTTGGCATCTGTTTCTTGGGAACTATTGGGTAAATTTTATAGTATGTGAATTATACCTCAAAAAAAAGCATAGTGCCTACCATATAGTAACAGCCCCATAAAATACTATTTTTGATGGCTCTCAAAATCCAGAACAATTACTCCTATGCAAAAATGTCAGGGAGCTAGATTAACAATGAATGTGATTTTCTTTGAGAACTTTAAGTCATTGCTTAAGAATTACATTATGATATTTAAATTCACTTTAACTCTTTGACCAAAATAAGGAACTTAAGGGTTTCTAATAAATTTACATTGGTAAATTTAATGAAGATTTAATGGTTTAAAATAAATCATTTAAGTAAAAATTTATTCAAAAAATTTAAGAACCATTTTCCCCAAGAATTAGTTAGAAATTTATCCAAATATCCAGAATCTATAATTTTCATATTTTCTTTTCAAATTGCAGAAGTAATACTTTTGTGTATTAGTAAGTGAAACAATATAATGTAGTTCAAAAGTGGACAAATCTACAATCACCCACCACAGCAGCCAAATCCTATTAACACACCCCATCCTAAGGTCAGCCTGAGGATCTTATTGTGTATCTTTCCACACCCTTATTTTTCTCAAGCAGACACATCCAGCCATAGATATATCTGTATAAAGGTATGATTTATTTCCTTCATCCCGAAACAGAATCAGAATGTATCCATTACTTACTTCTTTCTTTTTTCTGTTTAATATGTAATGGACATCCTCATAAGTCAGTAGAGATCCATCTTGTTCTAATTTTTCTAAGTATACATATATACATATAATTTCATACACATCATATCCTATTATGGATTCTTCATTAGTAGTCTTTTCTTGCCTTTCATTTTCCACTTACCTCACTTCCCCAACCCATACTTTCTTCTCATTTTCCCTTCCACACCCACATTCTGTATCCTTTTGTGATTTAATGTACCTGCACTTTCCATACACCTTTTTGTCACTGTTTATAAAAGTGGAATATTAAATAATCTTCCCTATAGGTCATTTTTCTCATTCAGCACATTTTGGAATACACCCATCTCAGTTCACATAGCTTAATTATTTCTTAACAAGAGTTGCTAATGTTGCATAATATTCCATGTGTAATTTATTTGTTTTCCATTTAGTTGGCATTCATCTGGCTTGCATTTTTTTGCAACTTTAAACAATGCCTCAATAATTTTTTCCTTGATATATTCTGATATTCAGACCCATACCATAGAGTCCCAAAAGTTAAACTATTGGACTGAAGTTTATGCAATTTTTTTATTTTAATAGATATTTTTAATTGTTTTCCAAAAAGATAGTAATGGTTCATATTTCCACCACATCCATGGCATCAGTATGTATTCCTCATTTTCTATTTTTATAGCCATATAAGAGCTGTTGAGAACTGTCACAAGACAAGCTCTGATTCTTTGATAACTATGAGTAGCCTTTAACAGCCAGAGATGGGAGTAAACTAGGACTCCTTCCTCCAAACTTCACAGTGATCTGTTACGAGGAAAACTGCGTGAACTGAATTTTCCACGTGTGCATTATTAACAGTCACCAAAACAGTTTAGCGCTTCCTCTAGGCAGTCTAAAATTTCTTTTTTTTTTTTTTATTGTTACTAAAAATTTTTTTCCAGTGTTTCAAGATTCATTCCCCATTCCCCACACCCAGTGCTCCCCGCTTTAGGTGTCCCCAGTACCCACCACCAGGCTCTCCTATCCCTCCACCCCCCTCCCTCCAAGTCCCTCAGTTTGTTTCTGTGTCCAAAGTCTCTGTTGTTTCGTTTCCCTCCCTAGATTACCCCAGTTCCCATTTGCTTTCCTTCTGCCACTGTCCTCCAGTTTGCCCCTCATGCACCGCAAGTAAGTGAAACCGTGTGATACTTGACTTTCTCTTCTTGGCTCATTTCACTCAGCATAATCTCTTCCAGTCCAGTCCATGTTGCTACAAAAGTTGGGTATTCATCCTTTCTGATGGAGGCGTAATATTCCATTGTATATATGGACCACATCTTCTTTATCCATTCATCTGTTGATGGGCACCTTGGCTCTTTCCACAGTTTGGCGATTGTGGCCATTGCTGCGATGAACATTGGGGTGCACATGGCCCTTCTTCTACTCTCTGTCCTTACCACACTCTGAGAGCACCTTGCTTTACAAGTTTTCTCAAGGGAGACGCAGTGAAAACTTTGACAAGATCACGTCTTTTTCAATCAGTAAAGATGACAAAATCCTCCATTAAGTTGCTGTGGTGGGAAATACAGTCATAGCTCTAAAGCTTCACTTGTTAGTGTGTTGGGCTCACTGGATTCTGAGACCCTATTTGTGAAAGGGCGAAGAGGTCCACACTAATTTCCTTGCTGATCACACATTTTGATCATCGCTCATTTCACCAATGGAAACACATTTATATTTTTTTTCTTAAAGTTTTTATTTATTTATGTATTTGACAGAGAGAAACACAGCCAGAGAGAAAACACAAGCAAGGGGAGTGAGAGAGGGAGAAGCAGGCTTCCCGGCGATCAGGGAGCCCAATGCAGGGCTCAATCCTGGGACTCCAGGATCATGACCTGAGCTGAAGACAGATGCTTAACAACGGAGCCACCCAGGCGCCCTGGAAACTTATTTCTAATCAACAAATGCAATAATGGAGATTTAGACTACAATTTAAAGTATTTTATGTATTCTCTTCTGGAGAGTGGACACCTGATAGGGTCTCTCTAAGGCTAACTAACCCACCATAAAGTGTGAATTCAGGATTAGGGAAGCTCAAATGTTAACCAAATTCTTCATATTGTGGATTGCAGATAACTTATGCACATACATTATATTATCTAAACTGGAATACTGTCGAGTAAATACAGTATATCAGGTATAAGGCAGCAGTTTGGTGTTGCAGCCTTTCCAATAACAAATGACAACAAAAAACAAAACACATTTCTCTATTTTACTGAATATGCTTCAGTAATTTCAAGGCATCAGTCATGGGGCCTCCATTAGCCAAGCTACAGGAGAGGAGAAAGAAAGACCGCAGCAAGAATATGGCAGCTGAGTGGATATATTTCTAAGTTCATGGGTATGGCATTAATGCTTAGAGAAAGGGGCCCTAGGAAACCTATATTTGCAAGTGGGAAGCAAATGTGGACAAACTGCCTGCATTGTAATGTTTGATATGTTTATCTCCACAACTCCTCCTAATGGTCAAATCAGTTCATTTAGGGTTCAGAATACTCAAGGCTGCACTACAAGTGGTAACAAAATGATTGGACAAATTATTTTTCCATGGAACACACTCATATTTCTTCAAGAGAGATTCTGAAAACATAGTAACAAAGTTAGAAATAGTTTCACCATTTTTCAAAGTACGTGGAGATGTTCAAAAGACATGATTTAATTATGGAACTTCAGTTGTAGGTCTAATATGATAAGCCTTGAGGGTATGCAGGGATGGAATGCTTTCCAAAGATAATGGGATATCTTTGAGTAACAGCCATTTGGTTGCTTTTGTTTTTAACACAGTGGTGGAAGCATGTGATGGTCAGTGCAGTTGATAAATGACCTTCCCATCATCCTCATTTTGTGGGTTTAGGTCAGACACCCGTATTGTGACTTGGTTGGTGTGGAGGCTGGTGTTTCACTGTATTTTTAGAATATTTAGTCTATTTAGAAAGTTTACATAATTTTGGTTACAGTGACTAAAGTGACTAGGACTAAAATAAGACTGGTTTTTACAAAAACAAGCTCTTCTAGCATTCGAAGATGGCAGTGCGTGCCAGTGTTCATCCAGAGTCCTTCCGATTCCGGGTTTGGTGTCTAAGACTGTGAATGCAGGTGCACATGGGTGAAAGAAAAAGACTTTGTCTCTGTTATTTGTAGGAACAGTTTCTAAAAGTCAAAATAAAAAATGTCTATTTTTTCATGCTGCTTGGTCAAGAGTAGGGATGACAGGTTTCATTCATCGTGCCGACTCAGAAGAATTAATTGGTAGGGACTGCCTGGAACACTTTGTGGAAAAGAATTGGGATAGAGAGTTGATGCCCTGATAGAAAAGATGCTAGACATTAATGCTAACTGCCCAGGACTGAGCGTGAGAAGAGAGGCAGGACGTACTTGACTTGGGAGGTGAAAGCAGTATGACCAATACTTCATATCTAGTTGATATTTCCTGGGTAGTTCATACCATACATAAAATCCACTGAATCACAAATTTTTTGTGAACTGAATTTTAAAAACTTATCCTAATATGTATAATTTATGTATGAACATATAAAATAGATTTTCCCAGCTGTTATACACACATTACTTGTACACACAAATGTGGGCATGGTTCTTAAGCAAATGAAAGAATTTTAATTTTTGATTAATTTTAAAAACTTTAAAACAAATTAATTTTGATGAATTTTAATTTTTTAAGAATGGTGCTTGTGGGAGCCTGGGTGGCTTAGTTAAAGCCTCTGCTTTCGGCGCAGGTCATGATCTCAGGGTCCTGTGACTGAGGCCCGTGTCAGGCTCTCTGCTCAGCCAGGAGTCTGTTTCCTCCGCCCTCTCTCTGCCTACTTGTGATCTCTCTCTGTCAAATAAATAAATAAAATCTTTGGGGCGCCTGGGTGGCTCAGTTGGTTGAGTGACTGCCTTCAGCTCAGGTCATGATCCTGGAGACCCGGGATCGAGTCCCACATTGGGCTCCCTGTTCGGCGGGAAGCCTGCTTCTCCCTCTCTCACTCCCCCTGCTTGTGTTCCCTCTCTGGCTGTGTTTCTCTCTGTCAAATAAATAAATAAAATCTTAAAAAAAAAAAAGAATGGTGCTTGAAATCTAGTTGAAGTGGAACCATGTTTTGCTTAATATTTAAATAATATATTACAAATATTTTTAAGAAGATATCTTAATGACGATTGAAATCATTGAAAAAGTATAAAGAAATGTACATAGATAAAATACATGAGTGGTGGTCTATATTCAGAGTCTGAAAACCAACAAACACCTTTTCTGGCTAAACTTGTATGTATCTGGGTGGGATAAAAAGTTTTAGACACTTCTCAATTAATTGTAAATTATTTTTAAAAGATTTATATTCATGCTGTAAATGATACCTCCTCATGTCTTTTGTTTCCAAAATGGAGGTTTTCATTTTTCTTATTGGTCTGTAAAGTTTATATATGTAAATTCCCAAATACATAAATATATATATATTTAGAGTAAAGTTTATAATATACATATATGTAGAGTTTATATATGCAGTTACATATGTGTTATATATGTAAACGTGTAGAGTATATATCTAAATGTATAAATATGTTATGTAATATATATTTATATAGAGTTTACATATACATATATATGTGTATATGTATGTAGAGTTTATATATACATACACATCTATATATGTAGAGTTTATATATAAATTTATAAATATATGTTATATATAATATAGAGAGATAGATTTATACAGATATATTTATAAAATATAATTATACACTTATATATTATAAAGAAGGATATATAATATGGAGAGATATTTATAGATATAGATATATCTCTCCATATTATATATTTATACATTTATATATATATATATATATATATATGTGCATATCCTGGATACTAATCTTTTGAGGTTGTATGAATTCGACTATATTTTTTTAGTTTGTGAATTACTTTTTCACTTTGTTTATGTGACTTTTGTAGACCAGAAGTTCTTATTTTTAATATAGTCAAACTTATTAATCTTTTCCTTATGGTTTATGCTTTTCTGCGTCTTGTTTAGGTGATTTTTCGCTACCTTGATTCATAAAGACATTCTCCATGTTGTCATCTCAAAGTTTTATTCCTTCATCTTCTACATTTAAATCATTAATCCACTAATGCTGGATTTTATTTGCAGCAAAGTCAGCTGTCTTATTTACTACATTCTTATAGTAAGTATTGATATCTGACAGTGCAGTCCTCCTCAACAACACCACCTATTTCTCAACGTTGTCTATGTTCAAGAATTTCTTGATTATCCTTGGATTTTGGATGTTAATTTGTAAATTTTGGGATCAGTCTCTCAAGTTCCACAGCAAATCTTTGTATTCATATGTATTGTCTCATATTTTCTTCTTTTTACTTTTTAATTCCAGTATAATTAATGTACAGTGTATATTAGTTTCAGGTGTACAATATAATGATTCAACAATTCTGTCCATTACTCAGTGCTCACAGGAGAAGAGTACTCTTTAATTCCCATTACCTATTTCACCTGTGCAGTCCACCATCCCCCCTCTGGGAACCACCAGTTTGTTCTCTATATTAATTGTTCATTTTTTTAATTTGTCTCTTTTTTCTTTGTCTGGATGTTTCATGTTTGAAATTCCACACACAAGTGATATCACATGGTATTTGTCTTTCCCTGACTGACTTACTTATTTCCCTTAGCAATCTACCCTTGAGTTTCAATCATGTTGTTGCAAATGGAAAGATTTCACCTTTTTATGGAAGAGTAATATTCCAGTGTGTGTGTGTGTAAATATATACAACTCAATATATGTGTTTACATATATGTGCATACATCTCCTGTATCCATCTATCAATGGATATTTGGGTTCCTTTCATAATTTAGCTATTGAAAATAATACTACAATAAATATAGGGGTGCATATATCTTTTTAAATTAGTGTTTTCATATTCTTTACTTAATATCCAGTAGTGGAATTACTGGATGATATGGTAATTTTATTTTTAATTTTTTTTGGAACCTCCATACCGTCTTCCACAGTGCTGTACTGGTTTCTAGTCCCAGAACACTCTCGAGGGTTCTTTTTTCTCCACATACTCACCAACACTTTATTCTTGTGTTTTCTTATTTTATCCATTCTGACAGATGTGAGCTGATCCCTCACTCTGGTTTTGATTTGCATTTTCCTGTGATTGGTGATATTGAGCATCTTTTTATGTGTCTATTGGTGATGTCGATGTCTTCTTTGGAGAGACATTTGTTCATGTCTTCTGTTCATTTTTAATTGGATTGTTTGGGGTTTTTTTGTTATTGAGTCCTATCAGTTCTTTATGTATTTTGGATAATAACCCCTTAACAGATACATCATTTGCAAGTATCTTCTCCCATTCAGTAGGTTGTCTTTTTATTTTGTTGATTGTTCCCTTGGCCATTCAGAAGTTTTTTTGTTTTTGTTTTTGTGCTTTTTTGTTTTGTTTTGTTCTATTACCATATAACGTATTATTTGTTCAGGGTCTCTGTACCCTGGGCCTGTGAATCTGCAGTCTTATGCAAGTCACAGCACTCACCTGCATACACTCTCCGTTGTCCATCACCCAGCCATCCCATCCCTCCCCTCCTCTCCCCAGCAACGCTCAGTTTGTTTCCTGAGATTAAGAGTCTCTTATAGTTTATCTCCCTCCCTGGTCCCATCTTGTTTCATTTCTCCCTCCCTATCCCCTATAATGCTTATCAAATTTTCATAACAGAGAGATCATATGCTAATTGTCTTTCTCTGACTGACTTATTTTGCTTAGCATAATACCAGCTAGTTCCATCCATGTGGTTGCAAATGGCAGGATTTTGGGGGTTTTGATGGCTGCCCAGTATTCCATTGTCTATATATATACACTGCATCTTTGTCAGAAGCTTTTTATTTCGATGTAGTCCCAATGCGTTTTGTTTGTTTGTTTTTGCTTTTGTGTTCCTTGCCTCTAGATATATGTCTAGAACAATGCTGCTGTGGCCATTGTCAAAGATATTACTGCTTGTGTTCTCTTCTAGCATTTTTATGATTTCAGGTCTCACATTTAGGTCCTTAATCCATTTTGAATTTATTTTTGTGTATGCTATAAGAAAGTGGTCCAGGGGCGCCTGGGTGGCTCAGTTGGTTAAGCGACTGCCTTCGGCTCAGGTCATGATCTCGGAGACCCAGGATCGAGTCCCACATCGGGCTCCCTGCTCGGCAGGAAGCCTGCTTCTCCCTCTCTCACTCCCCCTGCTTGTGTTCCCTCTCTGGCTGTGTTTCTCTCTGTCAAATAAATAAAATCTTAAAAAAAAAAAAAAAAGAAAGAAAAGTGGTCTAGTTTCATTCTTTTACATGTAGCTGTCCAGTTTTCCCAGCACCATTTATTGAAGAGACTATCTTTTTCTCAGTGTGTATTCTTGCTTCCATTATCGTAAATTGACCATATAATTGTGCGTTTATTTCTAGACTCTCTATTCTGTTCTATTGTTCTATGTGTCTGTTTTTGTGCCAGTACCATACTGTTTTGATCAATACAGATTTGTAATATATCTTGAAATCTGAGATTATGATACCTCCAGTTTTGTTCTAAGGTTATTTTGGCTACTCGGCATCTTCTGTGGTTCCATACAAATTTTAGAATTATGTTTTCTAGATTTGTGAAAAATGCTATTGATATTTTGATAGGGATTGCATTAAATCTAAAGCTTACTTTGGGTAGTATAGACATTTCAACAATATTTGTTCTCCCAATCTATGAGCATGATTTTTCCTTCATAGTAAAACTTGTCTTGGCTTTCCTGGGTTTTCTTGGGAAATAGATTCTGAGATGGGGATTCATGTGAAAGAGCTTACGCCTTATAGTCTATACCTGAAAAAGAGCAAGACAAACAGGATAGGACAGAGGAAGTTTAATTGTGGTTCAATTTGTTAGAGGCTTCAGTGGATATGGGGAGCCCTGGAGCTGGGGGTACCCTAAAGATATGTCTTAAATTGAGGTAAAGGAACAAGGCCTTTTATGCACACATCTACCAAATATTGCATGGCAATTACTTAAGCAAAGGGAATATGACATTGGGTAAGGCAGCTCCCTTCAACCAAAAACAATTCTTAGAGAGGTAGGCAATTGTAAACTGTCAGTGGTATTCCCCTAGCAGCATGAGGAATGAGTGCCCTTGTGGTTTTAGGTAGTATACTACCACATCCCTTATAGCTGGGTTCTTTCAGGATTCTGCTCCTCCTCTTTTCTGAGGGAATTCACAAAAGGAAGACTAATGAAATTGACTATAGTCTTTGCTAATTAAAATTACTCAACCACTGAAGTGACTTGAAGATGTAACTGATAATTCCTTTTCTCCACACATTTTCTAGATTCCTCTCCTCCTCTGCTAACACTTCTGCTAGTCTAGGAAGCATCACTCAGACAGAAAACATCACTCAACCCCTTATCCATAAATATCTGAGGCTCTGATTATCAAGGTCTTCTTAGGACATGGCTCCTCTACTTGTCCATTTACTGTCAAAACTGGGTAATGGAGTTTCAAAAGATGATAGAGGGGTTTACCTAAGTACAAACTTGTTCTTTCTTGCCTGCGTAATGGAAGCCCTCCCTCCTCCTGAATATGATTAAAGTTAACTATGCTTTTTTTCTTGTTTGCTGTTCTCTTGACACAAGAAGTCTTCAGGAACTGGGCAGTGGCCATAGTTTAAAGTTGAATTAAACTCTAGCTGTTTGTTTTGTAATGGAAACTCCTCCTCTGGGAAACAGAAACTCTAGACCTCCCAGTCGTGGAGATATACTCTGGAAGATGGCATTCCATCATTTGTAGGTATCAACTTCAAGTTCATGCCTCAGCTGTACCTTCAAAAGGCCATTCAGTTGCTCTACTAGGCCAGTATATTCTTAAGAGTGTATTTTGTGGTAGGAATCATGGATCCCATGGACATGTGTCTACTACTATGATGGTAGTAGACTTGGTCCAAAACAGTATTAGGTAGTATTTTTTGTTCTGTGTTGGTCAGTTACTGTGAGACTTCAGCTGTTCTGGGCAAAATCCTGCAAAGGTAAGAAAGGTAAGCTATACCCATAATGGGTATCGATTCTAGATGACATAAACTGCTGTCCCTGTCAAGGGTTAAAGTGGCCCTGTGTTAGTTTTCTAGGGCTACAATAACAAATTATCACAAACACGATGGCTTACAACAACAGAAAATTATTTGCTCACAATTATGCAGGCTATGCCTATACTCAAGGTATTGCAGAGCCATGGGTCTGTCTCTGACCTTCTTGTGGTTGTCAGCAGTCCTTCATGTTCTTTGGTTATAGCTACATAACTCCTAATCTCTGTCTCTGTCATCGCACGGCCATCTTACCCCCAACATGTCTATGTCTTCACATGTGTTCTCCTCTCTGTGTCTGCCTCTGTGTCTCTTTGTTTCTTATAAGGGTACCGGTCATATTGGGTTAAGGACCCACTCTACTCCACCTCAACTTACATCTTAATCACACCCTCAAAGACCATAGTTCCAGCCAAGGACACATCTACAGATACCACATGTTAGAATCTGAACATATATATTTGGGAACCACAATTCAAGCCACAACAGATTTACTTTAATCAATTTGCCCCCAAGTGGCTGCTTGTTCTCCATGAATCAGGGGGTTGAGGAGAGTACTCTGCTGCTGGAAGGTTGAACATCTGGGAGCAGTAGTAGTTTGCCCAGCCTCAGTGAGTAGAAGTACTTGGTATTGGACCCATGCACAACCCCCATTCCTGCCACCACAAGCTACTTCCCTCTTGAGCCCATTGTGCTAGCACGGAGGTGACCAGCGGCAGAGGCTGACTGGGTCCGTTGTTTACGTCGTTCATCTGTTGGCCATTAGCATGACTTACATTGGGAATGCTCACAGATAGGTGCTATCATGTGAATTTGAAATACCATACACAGGGACTCCTGGGTGCTCAGTCAGTTAAGTGGCTGCCTTTGGCTCAGGTTATGATCCCGCTTTGGGCTCCCTGCGCGGTGGGGAGTCTGTTTCTCCCTCTCTCTGCCACTTCCCCTGCTTGTGTTCTCTCTCTCACTCTCAAATAATAAATTCTTTAAAATATAAATAAATAAAATGTGTTTTTTTAAATACCTTGTACCTAAGGCTGTGGTAATCTGCCCTCGCAAAGCTACCTCGTCCAACACAGTGCCTGTGACTGGGAGTCAAGTACCCTTGCTTGAGTTTGCAGTAGACTACTATCATTCATCAGAATCCATCTAGTTTTTGTAACAACAGAAGTGAATTAAATGAGTGTATGGCAGGGGTGCCTGATAGGCTCAGTCAGTTAAGTGACTACCTCTTGATTTCTCCTGAGGCCATGATCTCAGGGTGGTGAGATTAGCCCCATGTGGGACTGTACACTCAGCAGGGAGTCTGCTTGGGATTCTTTCTCTCTCCCTCTGCCCCAAAATAAATAGATAAATCTTTAAAAAATGAGTGTATGGAAGAGACCAGTTACTCTGCACATTTTAGACCTCTAAGGGTAGCCCTCATGTCTGGCATCTGCCCGCAACTCTAAGACACAATATTTTTTATACTTGCTATTTTGGTGGAAGAAAGAAGAGAACATTCAGAGGTTTCACCTTGGACTTTTACAAATCAAAAAATAAATGTGAAGGTTATGTGAACAACCAAGGATACTGTTTCCATTTTAAATTCAGGACTGAGCAAAATGACCACTGACTGAATCCATAGACCCAGTGGACACTTGTGAGCTGGGTGTGGGTCGGGATTCCTTTTGTTACTTCACTTCTGTATGTCCTTATCCCAAAAGGAGAACCATTTACCACTTCATGTCAACTCAGTCCCTTTGCCCAACATTCCTCTGTATGTTTGGGTTTTTCCCTTCCCCCACTGGTAAATGGCTTTTACATCCTTTGAGGCAAAACTAGAAAAATAACTACTGAGTGCTGTGGTGGTGTAGGATCCTATCTTCTACTCATCCAGCCTCTACTTAAGCCCAGTGTATTTGGGTCAGAGTAGTGTCCATCTCTTGGGCACCTAGACAGTCTGTATTCCGTTAAATATCTCTGTGGCTGCTCCGGCTGCCACTGTGACCTACCATTGTTTGTGATGACTGTGCCCACCTCCATTCTCATGGTTGAGCCACTTCTACTGGCCTCTAGTATTTTGGGATCAAACCCACTGTTATCTGTGAACCCAGGTCTATAATGACAATGCCAGGCTTAAAGAGAAAGAGCTTCCCAGTGATGCTGGCATCTGTCTCATTAGCACATTCTTTATTGTTCTAATAAATGGAGTGATCTCCAGGCCCTCCTGTAAAATAGTCAGCTGATTGGATTTTAGGTATTTATACTATATCCACTTTTGCGTGTCTACTTTTGTGTATTTTTGACCCCTTCCTCCACTTCCTGTCTTTTACCACCTCCTGCTGATACACAGTGACTAGGCCCTGCAGCCCTACCCTGCCATCTACAACCATTTTCGTGATTTTTATCAGAAGTTCACTGCATCTGTAGCTATCTTATAGCTCTAAAAATATATTTTAAGTTATGTATTCATAATAAATATTTTTATCAAAGTATAATTAACACACAATGTTATATTAGTTTCAGATGTACAACATATCACTTCAACAATTCTCTACATTACTTAGTGCTCGCCACGGTAAATGAAGTCACCTGTCACAATACAACATTATTACAATATTATTGACTATTCTCCCAATGCTGTAATTTTTATCTCTGTTACGTATCTATTTTATAACTGGAAATGTGTACCTCTTCATCCCCTTTATCTATTTTTCTCAGCTTCCCAACCACCTCCCCTTTGGAAACTGCCAGCTTATTCTCTGAATTTAGGAGTTTATTTGGCACTGGCCTTCTAAGAGTGAGGCAATATCAGGAACTCTAAGAAACCATCTATTTTTCCTTTATTTTCTTGATTTTTTAAGTAAAAATAAATCCTAATTCAAAAAAAGAGAGAGTCTATTTGGATTTTGTTTGTTCATTTGTTTTGTTTTCTGGATTCCACACATAAGTGAAATCACATGGTATTTATCTTTCTTTGTATGACTTATTTCACTTAGCATAATATCCTCTAGTTCCATCTATGTTGTCACAGACGGCAAAATCTCATTTTCTTGTAGCTAATTAATATTCCATTATATATGTTATATACCTTAAGTATATACAAGTATATATTTGCTAGACCTTCTTTATTCATCTATCAGTGGGCACTTGAGTTGCTTCTATATCTTGGCTATTGTAAATAAAACAGCAATAAACATAGGGGTGCATGTATCTTTTCAAATTAGTGTTTTCATTTTGAGGGGATAAATACCCAGTAGTGAAATGAATGGACCATATGGTATTTCTATATTTATTTTTTTTAAGATTTTATTTATTTGACAGAGAGAAACACAGCCAGAGAGGGAACACAAGCAGGGGGAGTGAGAGAGGGAGAAGCAGGCTTCCCATCCAGCAGGGAGCCCTAAGTGGGGCTCGATCCCGGGTCTCCAGGATCATGACCTGAGCCAAAGGCAGTTGCTTAACCAACTGAGCCACCCAGGCGCCCCTATATTTAATTTTTTGAGGAAATTTTAAACTGTTTTCTAGAGTTGCTGCATCAATTTCCATTCCCACCAACAGTACACAATGGTTCCCTTCTCTCTACATCTTCACCAACATTTGTTATTTCTTGTGTTTTTGATACTTGTCATTCTGACTGATGTGAAATGATATCTCATTTTGGTTCTGAGAATTAGTGGTGTTGAGCATCTTTTGGTCAACTGCATGTCTTATTTGAAAGAAATGTCTATTTGGGTCCTCTGTCAGTCTTTTAATCAGACTGTTTTTTTAATGTCAAGTTGTGTAAGTTCTTTATATATTTTGGTATTAATCTCTTATCAGATATATCACTTGTAAATATCTTTTTTCATTCACTAGGTTTCCTTTCTGTTTCACTGATAGTTTCCTTTGTTGGGCAAAAGCTTATTATTTTGGTATAGTTCCAGGAGTTTTATTTCCTTTGCCTAAGGAGACTTATCCATAAATATGTTAATAAGAGTGAGGTCCAAGAGATCACTGCCTAGGTTTTTTTGTTTTTTTTACTTTGCTTTCAGAAGATTTATATATATATCATGTTAGTCGCCATACAGGTCATCATTTGTTTTTGATATAGTATTCCAAGATTCATTGTTTATGACTACTTATTTTTATTTTTTTATTATGTTCAGTTAGCCACTATATAGGACACCATTAGTTTTTGATATAGTGTTGATTCCCTCCCTTCCCCTGTGGTCCTCTGTGCTATTACTTATATTCCACATATGAGTGAAACTATATGATAATTGTCTTTCTCTGCTTGACTTCATTTAACATAATCCCCTCCAGTTCCATCCATGTCGATGCAAATGGTGGGTATTCAACCTTTCTGATGGCTGAGTAATATTCCATTATGTATATATATATATATAAATCCCATTTTCTTTATCCATTCATCTGTTAAAAGCCATCTCAGCTCCTTCTATGGTTTAGTTATTGTGGGCATTGCTGCTATGAACATTGGGGTGCCTGTGTCCCTTCTTTTCATTACATCTAGATCTTTGGGATAAATACCTAGTAGGGCAATTGCTGGGTCATAAGGTATCTCCACTCTTAACATATTGAGGGATCTCCATATTTCCAGAGGGCTGCACCAGCTTGCATTCCCATCAGCAGTGTCAGAGGGTTCCCCTTTCTCCACACCCTCACCGTTCGTTGTTTCTTGCCTTGTTGATTCTTGCCACTCTAACCCTTAGGGTGGGATCTCATTGTGGTTCTGATTTGTATTTCCCTGACATATAGTGATATTGATCATTTTTGAGGTGTCTGTTGGCCATTTGTATGTCTTCTTTGGAGAAGTAGCTGTACATGTCTTCTGCCCATTTTTTGACTTGGTTATTTGCTTTTGAGTGTTTTCTGAGTTCTTTATAGATCTTGGATATCAACCCTTTATCTGTAATGTCAGCTTTTGGTTTTTATTAGAAGTTTTATGATTCCAGCTCTCACATTTAGGTCTTTATGGATATTGAATTCTTAAATGTTTTTTCTGCATCTATTAAGATAATAATCTGTCTTTCTCCTCTTAACAATTTGATAAATTATATTAACTAATTTATTATTAAATTAACATTGCAAACTAAAGATAAACTTTCCTTACTGGTTATATTTTAACTTCTTATATCTTACTATACACAGATTGCTAATATTTTATTTAATTACTAATATTTTGCATTTTTATTCAAAAGTGTAGTTGTTATATAATTTGTATAATTTGACTGTTCTGGTCAGGCTTGAACATCAAAATACTCATCATAAAATGAGATTGGATGTATTTTCTCTTTATTTATTCTCTTGGAAGAGTTTTGTGAAAGACTGAAATCATTTTCCCCTTGAATGTGTGGTAGAACTATTCTCTACAGTTGTCTGGGTCTGATGTTTTCTTTGTGGAAAAAATTTTATTGACTTTGAATCATCTTTACTCAAAGAAAATTAGTATTTTTCTGAAATACTATTCACTGTCAGGTGAATCATAGCACTCCTACTTTACCAAATTACACTAACATCATTTTCTATGAGGGAGAATATACTTACTGAGTTTCCACCAACAGTGGTTATAGGTTAATGAATGTTTCTGCTTATAGCAAAATTCCTAGCATCATATTAGAAATTACTTGGCAGGGGGCACGTGGGTGGCTCAGTCCATTATCTCTTAATCTCAGCTGAGATCTTGATCTCAGTGTTGTGAGTTCAAGCCTTCCAAAAAAAAAAAAAAAATCACTTGACAAGAGAAAGACAAATATAACTACTAACAATTTCAGGGAACAGGTTTCTGATAACAAATGTATAATAAAAATATAAGTAACATACAGAGCTCAGAGAAGATACATCAATTTTTATCAGAAAAGAATTAAGAAAGATATGCATATTTTATAGGTGCTTTAGAGCTCGGAATCCTAGGGAGGAACAACCATGGTTAGTAAGCCAACTCTGCCACTTCCAGCTGCCACTTACTAGTGACCTTCAGAACTAGTTTCCACATCTATGAAATGGAGATAATAATGGTTCCTATCTCGAGCATTGTTGTGATAATAGCCACTAGAACAGAATAAGCGCTTAATATATGTTATCTATATCAATTTACCCAGAACAAATAAGGAAGTCATGTTATAATTACATTCTGAAAGACAAACAAAATGACAGTAATGACAGAAAAGTAGGATAGTTAGGAGGAATGCTAAGTTGGGAGTAGAGCGTCATTTCCAAAAGTATTCAGGATCAAGTTGCAGTTGGACAATACACTTTAAATGGGCCAAGTTGTCTTGACTATGTAGACTTCTATTAGAACACAACTGGATGGAGCTGAGATTTGGGATGTAGGGTGAGCAGAGTCGAGGGTTTGTATAGAGTACTCCCAGGAAGGGCATGGGAAATCAGTTGTTTCATTCTTTCCATTTTATCACCTAATAGTGCTCTTCAAAGACATTTCAAAATTCAGTTGTGAAAAAAAATGACAACTTGGTCTACAGACAACTCAAAATAGGTTAGGACCCAGAACTGGAACACTTTAGGAAGAAAAGTTGACCATTAACTAACTAGCAAGAGAAGTTACTCAGTCAGAGGTCTTAGCTATTTAAGGTCTTAGCTTGTCCCTCATCAGGGCCCACTTTTTCTATGACATAACATTAAATAATACTTTGTTTGGGGTCTTTCTACTTTGTTTGGGGTCCAGGATCCAATAATTCTGCCATTTATTGTTAAATCACCTTAGTTACTTTTTAAAAACCTACTTGTTACCTCTTAGTGTATGTCTTAACCAAATATGGATGCTGGCCCAAAAGTCAGGAGAGAGTCTGAGGGAACCTAGCAATTTTTGAAAACATGATGTTAACATGATGTCACTCAAAATAAAAGTATCCAAAGTCTGTTCAGCCTTTGTTCCATCAGCACCATACAGCACCATGAAGTCCTTTGTGAGCTGATGCAGGGATACCCATGGGTTATCCTTCCCTTCAGGTAAGCTCCCAGGGCAGTGTGACTGTATTGTCCACTATGTCCAACAGGACAATGTTTCCTATGTCCTATTTTGTGCAAAATATTTGAGTGCATGGTTTTTCTCTTATTCTTTTACATGATAAAGGTCTGCTTTTGAATATCTCACTCAATGTGCATTAGGTACATTGTACACTAGGAGATAGAAACCACAATATTTCTGTCATATGTCCTTCAGAATCATATAGTTCAGTGGAAACTCTTACCTATGACTTCCCACAAATGCAGCCAACATTGGAAAAACAGGAGACAAGGAGGTTCAAATCATTATTTTCTTCTTGATCTTCCTGACATACATCTTAAATCCAAATTACTATTTTCAAAAAGGCATAATCTATAAATGCCTTCTCCTTATGCCTTTTTAAGAATGTCACAATAAAAGGTAGAAAGAAAACACATAAAAAGAGTAACCAGGACAGAAGAAACAGAACTCAGGCCTGCATCTATAATTTATTCACCACGTGGTTGGTCAAAACCACAACTTTGAGGGGAAAGGCAAAGAGGAAGAATGCTCTAATTTTACCAGAGCTAAAATCATGAAAGTGTCTCCTTCTGAGGAAAAAAAATGAGGGGAAGGAAGGAAGTAAAGGGAGAAGGGGTGGCATTATATCTTACTTGCTAATTTGTAAGTGCAATTAAGGTTAAAGTCATACTTCCCTTCACAAGAAAACATGACCAAAAGCATTATGAGCAAGAGAGTTTGTTGGTAAAGAACTATTCGAGATGCTGTTTTTTTCTCCTGGAAAATGTGGTTTATCTAATTGATGACTGAGGAAAACCATCTTTTTAAACTTCCCACTCAGTGAGTCAGCCTGGGGTGTGTCTGCCTTGTAGCATCCTGTGAGATCCAGTAATCTAAAGTGGCATGACCAATGCAGCCCCAACCTCATGCGTCAAACGGAGCTACTGGCGCTGGGAAAGCAGAGGGAGCCCAGTTTTCTAAACAGAGTGGTTTACAAAATTGCATGTTATGAAATGGGGCTTCATCCTTTAACGAATCATTACCTATTTTAAAAAGAACCTGTCGAATAATTCCTCTCAACACCCAAAGGTCTACAAGTGGTAAGACCAGGTAATTACTCCAACTGAGGGACAAGCATTATCACCTTAGGGTTTCTTCATGTTTACATGGAAGAGAATTTCCATGACACCACCAGCTGCCTGAGGTGGAGGTAAAGTGGAGAATTTAGACAAGTTCTTTTCCAAACATACCTTGAGACACCGACAAAGCATTGTGAATACTGAGCCTGACTACCATTGAAACATTAAACACTGAGGAAAAAAATTCAATAGTCATCTGAAAGGCTGCCCTATACCTAACTTTCCTCCCAAAAGAAGAGATATGTGTGAACAGGTGATTTAGTGGTATTTTGGAAGAGAGCACGGAAGATTTGAGTAACGGGGGCTTGAAATAGTGTCACATTTGTTGGAAAATATTCTACCTTCTCTATTATAGATAGGCCAAAATAGGCATTTACCTAGATGATTAAAAAAAAAAAAGAATGTGACAGTATTGTATTTGGGATTCTTTAAATTTTATCTCACCAAAATTTCAGAGTTAGTTTCTTTGAAAGAAGATGTAGAAGCTGTAAAATGAGCAAGCAAATTGCAAGTGTTACCTCAGACTGAAGAGCCTTTACTTGGGTATTCAAGGATCGATATATGATGTACATTAAGATCTTGAGAAGAATAGATGGGACACCACATAATGTAAGGGCCTAGAACATTGTGGGATTTTTATTTCGGGGAAGCAACAATGTCTACAGATTTACTTTAGCTTTTTAAACTTTCTTTACATGATTAACACTAAGGAAAAATGTATTAGACTCCAGATAGCATGAAAGTAGAGAAGGAAGTAAGTGGATGATACAGCAATATTTTAGATAAAAGGCGATGGCAGGAAGAGAGCTTAACATTGGAATGGGCTAAATAAGGTTATGATGAGTTTATATTTCCAGGAGTCTTATCAGTAAACATGAATTATGGTACCCCTACCCACTATTGGCAGAGGTTTTAGCATATTGGGGTGTTTAGAATGATCGCCACACTATAGATCTAGGAAGACTCTCCAGAGGTATAAGCCTGAGAAAACACGTTTCTTGGTTCTCTTGTGTTTTCCTGACTGCTCATTAGCTACAGTGTGATTTTTGGTGCTCTGCAGCCCAGGAGACATCACAATTATATCTCCAGATCATGATGATCAGATCTGGTCAGCCCCAGATGAGAAAAATCATGGCCACCCACGAGGGACTGCGGAGTCTCACTCTGTTCCTAGTAAGGTCTTAGAAATGAAGACAAAGGACTGATACACCACCTTATTGTGGCTACTCAAAGAATTCATTTACAACTCTGAGTATCTAATGAATCCTTTACACTAGTTTTTGGACCTCTTCCTTAATACTTCCAAAAAACATTATCACTGCAGATTCTCTCATTTTCTCTTTTTAAAATTTCAGCTTAATGAGGTATGATTGTATATACAATTAAAAGATATTTAAAGTGTGCAACATGGGGGCACCTGGGTGGCTTAGAGGGCTAAGCCTCTGCCTTTGGCTCGGGTCATGATCTCAGGGTCCTGGGATCAAGTCCCACATTGGGCTCTCTGCTCAGCAGGGAGCCTGCTTCCCCCTCTTTCTCTGCCTGTCTCTCTGCCTACTTGTGATCTCTGTCAAATAAATAAATAAAATCTTAAAAAATAAATAAATAAAAAATAAAGTGTGCAACATGATGGTGTATGTATACATCATGGAAAGATTTCCCTCAGCTAGCTAATTAATACATCCATCACCTCATACATTTATCTTCTTTTTTTAAGACTCCACATATGGAATATCTGGTTTGCTCAGTCAGTTAAGCACCTGACTCTTGATTTCAGCTCAAGTCATGATCTCAGGCTCCTGAGATCAAGCCATGTTTCAGACTCTACACTGAGTTGGGAGTCTGCTTGAAATTCTCCCTTTCCCTCTCACTCTGCTCCTCCTCCAACTCATGTATTCTAGATAAATACATACATATGTACATACATACATACATACATAAAATCTTGTTTTAAAAAAGCTTCCACATATAATTGATACCATGCATTATTTGTCTTTGTATGTCTGCCTTGTTTCACTTGGAATAATGCTCTCAGGGTCCATCAATGTTATTGCAAATGACAAGATTTCTTTCTTTTCATGGCTGAATAATATTGTATTATATATAGTACATCCTTTTTAGCTACTCATCTGTTGACAGACACTAAGATTGTTTCCACATCTTAGTTACTGTGAATAAAGCTTCAATAAATATGGTATATATTTTCAATATATATTTTCAATAATTTGTTTTTACTTCTTTTGAAGGTATACCCAGAAGTGGAGTTATATGGTAAGAAGTGAAATTATATGGTAGTTTCATTTTTAATTTCTTGAGGAACCTCCACACCATTTTTCATAGAAGCTTCATCAATTTTCATTCCCACCAACAGTGTACAAGTGTTCCCTTTTCTCTTTATCTTCACCAACACTTGTTATCTCTTGTCTTTTTTTTTAATGATAGCCATTCTGCCAGGAGTGAGGTGATGTCTCATTGTGGTTTTGGTTTGCCTTTCCTTGATGATCAGTGATTTGAGCACCTTTTTATGTACTTTTAACCATTTGTACATCTTCTCTGGAAAAAAATATCTATTCAGGTCCTCTGCCCATTTCTTAATTGGAATGTTTGCTTTGCTATTGTGTTATATAAGTTCTTCCATATATCGGATATGAATTTCTTGTCAGATATGTCATCTGCAGATATTTTCTCTCATTTGGCAGTATGCCTTTTCCTCTTATTGACGTTTTCTTTTGCTGTGCAGAAGCTTTTTAGTTCGACGTATTTTCACTTGTTTATTATTGCTTTTGGTGTTAAGCTCAAAAATTCATTGCCAAGACTAATGTCAAGGAATCTCCTATGTTTCCTTCTAGGAGTTTTATGGGCTTAGGTCTTATGTTCAAGTATTTAATCCATTTTGAGTTGATTTTTGTGTAGGTTTAAGATCATGGTCCAGTTTCACTCTATTGCTTGTGGCTGTCCAGTTTCCTCAACACCATTTATTGAAGAAATTATCCTTTCCCCATTGTATACTCCTTTGTCATAAATTAATTGACCATATCTGTATGCATTTATTTCTGTACTTTAGTCTGTTCTGTTGTTCTGTATGTCTATTTTATGCCAAAACCATGCTATTTTGATTACTACAGCTTTGTAGTATAGTTTTATTTTTTTATTTTTATTTTTTTTACTTTAAATTTATTTTATTTTTTCAGTGTTCCAAGATTCATTGCCCATGCCCCACACCCAGTGCTCCATTAAACTCAGGACATGTGATGTCTCTAGATTTGTTCTTCTTTCTCAAGATAGCTTTGGCTATTTGGGGTCTTTTATTGTTTCATACAAATTTCAGGATTTCTTTTATTTCTGAAAAATGCCTTGGTAATTTTGATAGGAATGCACTGAATCTATAGATTGCTCTGGATAATATGGACATTTTAACAAAATTAATTCCACCAATCCATGAACACAGATGGATTTCGATCTATTTGTGTCTTCTTTAACTGAAAGATGTCCTTTAATAGGTGAATGGGTGAATAGTGGCACATTTGTACAATGGAATATTATTCAGCAAAAGAAAACAAAGTGAGCTACCAGACCACACAAAGGGAGACGTATGATCCAATTATATGACATTCTGGAAGAGGCCAAAGTATGCAGACAGTAAAATAATCATTTGCCAAGGGTTCTAGGGTAGGGGGGGGCCAAGGGATTTTTAGGGCAATAGAACTATCTCATGTGATACTGTAAGGTGGACACATGACTATGCATTTGTCAAAATCCATAGACCTTTAAAGCACAAAGAGTGAGCATTAATATATACAATATTCTTTAAAAATCGTCTAGACATTTTGAGGACTCTAGGAATTCAGACTGTGACAAGAGCATCTGACTATGTTAAAATATATGAAACAATCTCATTTCAGGGATGAGGGGGAAAGGTGCTGATCCAAGTAACTTTGGTAGTAAGATGAGTCCATAAGACTAAAGGCACACAACTGGATTCCAGTTGCAGTTTTTCCCACTGGGTTATGAGTTGACTGTAAGGACCTATTTAGAGTCCAAGCTTCATCTTGTTTACTCAGAAAAACAGCTGCAGGTGTTATGGACAAAGGGCCCCTGGAAAACAAACGGAGCCAGGTTGGAGGAGATGCCCAATCAGTTAACCCCCTTAACCTCCCATCCCTGGAGCATCCTGGGAGGGAGTTAGATGCAAACTAAGAAGGGGCAGCCTGATACCAGTACTTGAGCTCAGATGGGAATGTCCAGCTGCCCTCAGCCTTCAGGTTCCAGGACCAGGGAAGTGCAAATTAACTCAGGCAAGCCACCTGAGTCGGGTCAGGTTGGAGGTTTTCCCCTATACAATGGAAGTGTGAATTAACTCTGGGTAGCCATATGACCCTAGTCAGCTTGTGATTTGGAGGGATGCCCTGTAAGAGCTGGCCTGAGAAATTAGGTATGGTCGTTCTCCCCAGAGTAGCAACCCTGGCTGGCCAGTAAAATTCTGATGCTTGGTGCGAAATAAAGCTTTGCTTGACCTTCGCTTTTGTAGCAGCCTCATTTCTTGACCACAGACCTTATTATTATCAATTCTGATACTGTTACCCATATATCCCAGAATTACACAATTGAGTAAATGGATGGTAGATGGTGGGAGCCAGATTTTTCGTGGCTGGAGTGAGAGTTTACAGATAAGTAACTAGAAGAGGCCTGAATGATCCATGTGGTAGTGGAGTAGAGCTGGAGACATCAGAATGAGCTTATGTTTAATTTACTATAAATGCAACTAGTTAGATAAAACACTTACAGATATGGGTATATACACAGGTTAGTATACATACATATATTTCTTTACTTTGCTGAAAGACTCCAAAATAAATGATAACCAATTAGCAACAAGCATACCTAGTGCTCAGATCTTGTTTTCTAATACCATTCCCCAATAAAAGGAACCAGGGCTCCTTAGAGAAATGACTAAATGTTGGAGTAGGACAGAAAATATGCATTATGTGCCTGAAACATTTTTAGAGGCAGAAAGTAATGAAATCTTGAAACACAAACACACACACACACACACACACACACACACACACACACATTGACAGACATGTGCTAAAGGGGCACGAGAGTCAACTCAAAGAGCTCCTAATGTCCAAAGCTAGAACAACTTGAGCAACAAAGTTAATAAAGCAGTATTGTATTGGGGCGCCTGGGGCATTCAGTTGGGCAACTGCCTTCAGCTCAGGTCATGATCCCGGAGATCTGGGATCGAGCCCCACATCAGGCTCCCTGCTCTGCAGGAATCCTGCTTCTCCCTCTCTCACTCCCCCTGCTTGTGTTCCCTCTCTAGCTGTGTTTCTCTCTGTCAAATAAAAAATAAAATCTTTTAAAAAGTAGTATTATATTATAATCCAACACATAAAATAAATACCCATGAATCTGAACTGATACACATACATGATCAAATAAACTAATAAATGTGGGAGAAAAAACAAATCTCCCATGTAGAAGAATTCCAAATAATATATGAAGATACTCCACCTTGAAGGAGGGAAAGTATATCTTTTCATTTCTTAGATATGAATTGTGCATAGTGATTTTCATCCAAAGAGGGCACTGTAAAAAGGGGAAAGATAGAAATTTCACAGTAGAAAAACCTGACAAATCCTACCTCCACCAGATGATCAACATCAACATGAACATACTAGGAGGATAGTAAGCACCCTTGATATGATGTGATAAAAATGGCACTTTAAACCCATGGAATGGGAGAGGATATTTGCAAATGACACTATAGACAAAGGGTTTATATCCAAGATCTATAAAGAACTCCTCAAACTCAGCAACCAAAATAAAGATCATCACATCAAAAAAATGGCAGGAGACATAAAGAGACACTTCTCCATAGAAGACATACAAATGGCTAACAGACACATGAAAAAATGTTCATCATCACTAGCCATCAGGGAAATTCAAATCAAAACCACACTGAGATACCACCTTATACCAGTCAGAATGGCCAAAATTAACAAGAAGGTAAACAACAAGTGTTGGAGAGGCTGCGGAGAAAGGGGAACCCTCTTACACTGTTGGTGGGAATGTAAACTGGTGCAGCCGCTTTGGAAAACAGTGTGGAGATTCCTTAAAAAATTAAAAATAGAGCTACCCTATGACCCTGCAATTGCACTACTGGGCATTTACCCCAAAGATACAGATGTGGTGAAAAGAAGGGCCATACGTACCCCAATGTTCATCACAGCAATGGCCACAATCGCCAAACTGTGGAAAGAGCCAAGGTGCCCTTCAACAGACGAATGGATAAAGAAGATGTGGTCCATATACACAATGGAATACTATGCCTCCGTCAGAAAAGATGAATATCCAACTTTTGTAGCAACATGGATGGGACTGGAGGAGGTTATGCTGAGTGAAATAAGCCAAGCAGAGAAAGTCAATTATCATATGGTTTTACTTACTTGTAGAGCATAAAGAATAATATAGAGGACAGGAGGAGAAGGAAAGGAAATGGGAAGAGGGATAAATTGGGGAGGAAGACGAAATATAAGAGACTTTGGACTCAGAACCAAACTGAGGGTCTTGGAGGGGAGGGTTGGGGGGATGGGCGAGACTGTTGGTGGGCATTGAGGGCATGTATAGCATGGAGCACTGGATGTGGGGCATTAACAATGAATCTTGAAACAGAAAAAAAAAATTTAATGGCACTTTACCTCTGATGTATTCCTCTCACAGACCCATTTTCTCAGTCTTATCATGAGAAAAATATCAGACAAATTCTAGTCATCAAGAACAAGAAAAGTCTGAAAAATCTGCCACAGCTTGACATGACAACTAAATGTAATGTGTTATCCTGTATGGTATCCTGGAACAGAAAAAAAGGATACTTAGTATAAACTAAGGAAATATGAATAAAGTATGGACAATGCTTACAACAATGTGTCAATATTGGCCTATTAATTATAATAAATGTACCATGCTAATTCAAGATGTTAATAAAAGGGAACAATGGGCATAAGATATATGGAAATCTTCTTATTCTCTTAATTTTTTTTGTAAGTCTAAAACTTTTTTAACAGTCAATTTGAAATTCCACTGGGAGTATTTAACAAGAACCCAACTAGACAGCTGTTGTCCTGGGGCTTCCCTTCATTCACATCCTGGAAATTCCCTCTGCCTACTTCCTTTCTTGGATTCCCAATATCCTAGATTATGTCCTTCCTCTATCTTAGTTTATTCCCTCATCTTTTTTCTTTTTTATTAACATATAATGTATTGTTTGTTTCAGGGATACAGGTCTGTGATTCATCATTCTTACACAACTCACAGCACTCACCATAGCACATACCCTTCCCAGTGTCCATCACCCAGTTACCCCATCCCTCCCATGCCCCTCCACCCCAGCAACCCTCAGTTTCTTTCCTGAGGTTAAGATTTTTTTTTTAAGATTTTATTTATTTGACAGAGAGAAACACAGCAAGAGAGGGAACATAGCAGGGGGAGTGAGAGAGGGAGAAGCAGGCTTCCTGTCGAGCAGGGAGCCCGATGTGGGACTCGATCCCGGGTGTCCGGGATCATGACCTGAGCCGAAGGCAGTCACCCAACCAACTGAGCCACCCAGGTGCCCCCTGAGGTTAAGATTTTCTTATGGGAAAAAATAAAGATTTTTTTATGGGAAAATAGTTAAGTAAAAGAAAAAGATTTTCTTTTCTTTTGTCTCCTTCACTGGTTTCATATTGTTTTATTTTGTTCTCTCTTCCCTTATGATCCTATGCCTTGTTTCTCAAATTCCACATATCATTGAGATCATATAATTGTCTTTCTCTGATTGACTTTTTTTGTTTAGCATAATACCCTCTAGCTCCATCCATGTCACTGAAAATGGCAAGATTTCATTTTTTGATGGCTGCATAATATTCGGTTGTATCTATATATACTCCACATCTTCTTTTTCCATTCATATATTGATGGACATCTATATTCTTTCCATAGTTTGCTTATTGTAGACATTGCTTATATTAACATTGGGGTGTATGGCCCCTTCAGATCACTACATCTGTAACTTAAGGTAAATACCCAGTAGTGCAACTGCTGTGCCATAGGATAGCTCTACTTTCAACCTTCTGAGGAATCTCCATACTTTTTCCAGAGTGGGTGCACCAGCTTGCATTCCCACTAAGAGTGTAGGAGGGTTCGCCTTTCTTCTCATCCTCACTAACATCTGTAGTTTCCTGACTTGTTAATTTTAGCCATTCTGACTGGTGTAAGTTGGTGTCTCACTGTGCTTTTGATCTGTGTTTCCCTGATGCCGAGGGATGTTGAGCACTTTTTCATGTGTCTGTTGGCCATTTGGATGTCTTCTTTGCATAAATGTCTGTTCGTGTCTTCTGCCCATTTCTTGATTGGATTCTTTGTTCTTTGGGTGTTGAGTTTCACTGGTAAGTTCTTTATAGATTTTGGATACTAGCCCTTTATCTGATATGTTATTTGCAAATATCTTCCCCCTTTCTGTTGGTTGTCTTTTGGTTTTGTTGACTATTTCCTTTGCTGTGCAAAAGCTTTTTATATTGATTAAGTCCCAATAGTTCATTTTTGCCCTTGCTTCCCTTGCCTTTGGCAATATGTCTATGAAGGAATTTCTGCAGCTGAGGTCAAAGAGGTTTCTGCCTGTGTTCTCAAGGATTTTGATGGATTCCTGGAGTCTCACATTGAGGTCTTTCATCCATTTTGAGTCTATTTCTGTGTGTAGGGTAAGGAAATGATCCAGTTTCATTCTTCTTCTGCATGTGGCTGTCCAATTTTCCCAACACCATTTGTTGAAGAAACTTTTTTTTCCACTGGACATTCTTTCCTGCTTTGTCAAAGATTAGTTGACCGTAGAGTTGAGGATCTATTTCTGGGCTCGCTACTCTGTTCCATTGATCTACATGTCTATTTTTGTGCCAATACCATACTGTCTTGAAGATTACAGCTTTGTAGAAGAGCTTGAAGTCCAGAATTGGGATGCTGCCAGCTTTGGTTTCCTTTTTCAACATTCCTTTGGCTATTCAGGGTCTTTTTCGGTTCCATATAAATTTAAGGAGTGAATAATCCTTTTAATGTACTTTTGGGTCCTATTGGCTTCTATTTTGGTAAGAATTTTTGCATACATATTCATCAGGATATTGGTCTGTAATTCTCCTTTTTGATGGGGTCTTTGATTTTGGGAATCAAAGTCATGTTGGCCTCATTAAATGAGTTGGGAAGTTTTCCTTCCATTTCTATTTTTTGGAAGAGTTTCAGAAGAGTAAGTTTTAATTCTCCTTTAAATGTTTGGTAGAATTCCCCTGGGAAGCCATCTGCCCCTGGAATCTTGTTTGTTGGGAGATTTTTGATTACTGCTTCAATTTCCTTACCAGTTATGGGTTTGTTCAGGTTTTCTATTCTATTCTATTTCTGGCTCAGTTTTAGTAGTTAATACATCTCTAGGAATGCATCCATTTCTTCCATTTTTTTCTAATTTACTGGCATATAGTTGCTTGTAATTTGTTCTTATAATCGTGTTTATTTGGTGTTGGTTTTATCTCTCTTCTTTCATTCATGATTTTATTAATTTGGGTCCTTTCCTTTTTCTTTTTGCTAAGTCTGGCCAGGAGTTTATCAATCTTATTAATTCTTTCAAAAAACCAACTCCTAATTTCATTGATCTGTTCTACTGTTCTTTTGTGGTTTCTATTTCATTGATTTCTGCTCTGATCTTTATTATTTCTATTTTTCTGCTGGGTTTAGGCTTCATTTGCTGTTCTTTCTCCAGCTCCTTTAGGTGGAATGTTAGGTTGTATATTTGAGACCTTTCCTGTTTCTTGAGAAAGGCTTGTATTGCTATATGCTTTCCTCTTATAGATGCCTTTGCTGTGTCCCAAAGATTTTGAACAGTTGTGTTTTCATTTTCATTTGTTTCCATGAAACTTTTAAATTCTTCTTTAATTTCCTAGTTGACCCACTCATTCCTTAGTAGGATGCTGTTTAGCCTCCATGTATTTGAGTTCTTTCCAACATTCCTCCTGTGATTGAGTTCCAGTTTCAAAGCACTGTAGTCCAAAAATATGCAGGGAATGATCCCAATCTTTTGGTACCAGTTGAGACATGATTTGTGACCCAGGATGTGATCTATTCTGGAGAATATTCCATGTGTTATTCCCTCATCTGGTTGGAGTTTATTGTGCAGTACCGTTCTGATAAAAAATGCATGGAAGATAAATATTTCTAAATCTTTATATTTCAAAATCTCATTAATTTACAGTTGTCTTTGACTGATCATCTGGCTGGATAGATAATTGTTCCTTTACAAGCTAGAATTCTAGGTCTAGCTTATATCAAGCATTTTCCCTTTGTATTCTTATTTCCTGGGTTGTTCTTAATAAGTTCAAAAACAGCCTAATTCTGGATCCTCTGAAACTGACCTCTTATCTCACTGGAAGTTTGGGGATCTACTTGATTCATTCCTGGTTATTAGTCATTTTTCTTTTATCATATCAGGCACCTGGTGGTCATTTTCATTCTGGAAATTCATGTCATTCAAGGGGTGCCTGAGTGGCTCAGTTGTTAAGCATCTGCCTTTGACTCAAGTCTTGATCCCAGGGTCCTGGGATGGAGCCCTGTGTTGGGCTCCCTACTCAGCAGGGAGCCTGCTTCTCCCTCTCCCACTCCCCTGCTTGTGTTCCCTCTCTCACTGTCTCTCTTTCTGTTAAATAAATAAATAATTTTTAAAAAATAAAAAATAATTCATGTCATTCAATTATGAGGAAATATTTTATATCATTTCTTAGATAATTTCATCTCCCTGTCTCCTTTGCACATTTTTTGCTTCTGGAACTTCCAATATTCAAATACTGCACTTCATAGGTTGCTTTTGTAAGCTTCATTATCTGCTATTTTATTTCTCTTTGTCTTTTTGTTGTACATTTTGTAAAATTTCCTCAGCTTAATCTTCCAACCCTCTATTTACTAAAAATAATACCCTAGTCTATTAGCAGAATACATGTGGCTGTATGTGAAATTGTCTTCCTCAATCTATTTTCTCTCTGTTTCTTCCCTTAATCTGGTCCTCTTCTCCCATCCCCCCCCCATTTTCCTCTTTTTCTTTTCCTTTCTTGTTTTCTTCCCCTCTCCGATTTTTCCTTTCTCCTTTTGGTTTTTCTTACACTTTTTTCATGCTTCTCCCCCCCCCTCCCGCCTTTTTTTAGGGAGATAGAGAGAGAGCACATGTGGAGGGATGGAGAGAGAGAGAGAATATGGGAAAGAAAAAAAATCTTAAGCAGACTCCAGCCTGGTGTGGAGCCTGAGGTGGGGCTCAGTCTCACAACTGAGATCATAACCTGAGCCAAAATCAAGTTTCAGACATGTAACCAACTGAACCACCCAGGTGCCCCACTTATTTCTCTTTTAATACTTTTTTTTTTTAATATCTGTTTCTGCTTCCTGCCTGTTTTGGTCTGTTTCTGCCCGTCTTCTTTTTTTGACTTTCCTTATCTCTTGTACATCTGTTTCCACTCCTCCATTTGCCTCTCTCTTCCTCTACTTCTCTACTTCACTTGATTTCTCTACTCTCTTCCCCCTAGATTTACACCCTCATTACCTCACTGTTCTTCTCCCATCCTTATATTCTCTCTCTTTCTCCTTTTCTCTGTTTAATCACATTTCTCTGACTCCTCCTTCTCTTGTTCTTTCTCCCACCCCATTTCTATTTCCATCCAATTCTCTCTTCAACTTTCTATATTGCTCCTTCTCTGTATGAAAATTAATTTCCCAAAATATCTTACTTACTTCAGGTTACTTTCAAAAATATGTAAAGCATTTATGTCTTATTTTATAGATGCAGTATATTCTTATCTTTGAGGATATTATAATTTTATTTACAGTTCTTTTTTTCCCTGTGGGCACCCTATTTTGCCTTTGCCCTTCCATATTCATTTTTCCTGTATTCTTGTTGGGTTTAATCTCTGTTTTCACATTAGATGTTTTCTGGTGCTACTTGACAGTTTATTCCAGTCCATTTCTACTTAAGAATTTCACTAAAAAGCTGATTGCAAGCTATATGTGCATGGAAAGGATTTGTTAACTTGGAGATTTTTTTGAAGGGTGACTGAGCAGGATTTGGCCTGTGTTTTGGGGCATTCACAATGTCAATATCTGTAAGCATTTTTTATCTGGTCATTAAAAAAACTCTCCCTAAAAATAAAATTTTCAATCCTCTATATACAGTGTATAAGGAAATATAATAGATTCTGGTACCTAGTCAAGGAGAAGACCTCCAGGCTTCACCATTCTTCACCTTAACGTTCATTTAAAGCTCCTCTTTTCTGTACGGAAACTCACTTTTCTCTTGACTGTGGCTGGGGTGCAATGGTCTAAAACCTATTTGGCTCATTCTTTCCAAAGAATGAGGTATCTAGTCTTCTGCTAGGTTGAAAGATACCATTTTAGCCTGCATTCCCCCAAAAGACAAGACTAAAACTAAGGTATAAATAAAAGATTCAGAAAATGAAAGTGTTATGGGAATCAGGCAAGGAGAGAGGAGAATAATAAGCAAGAATGAAAATATAAATTGGATAATTATTAACAAAAAAACACACCCCATATACCAAGGTTAAACTTAATGATAAATTCTTTATGATGTTTATGCAATAATTTCACTGTTGAGGGACGCCTTTGTGGCTCAGTCAGTTGAGCATTCGACCCTTGATTTTGGCTCAGGGCATGATCTCAGATTCATGAGACTGAGCTCTGCATCAGAGTCTGCTTGAGGTTCTTTTTTTCTCCTTCTGCCCCTCCCCCCCACCTACTCAAGCTTGCAAACACTCCCTCTCTCAAAAACAAATAAATAAAATCTTTTTTAAAATAATTTTCAATGTTGAAAATGTAAAATATAAAAATCTTGAAGTCTCCTACTTATTTCATGAAGTTGGCACAAATTACATAAAGGAAGCTGGATATTAAAAGAATGAAAAAATGAAGGGTACCTGGATGGTTCAGTTGGTTATACCTCTCCCTTTGGTTCTGGTCTGATCCTGGGGTCCTGGGATCCCCCAGCCCTGCATAGGGCTCCCTGCTCAGCAGGAACTCTGTTTCCCTTTCTCCCTCTGCTCCTAGCTCCCAAATTGTACTCTCTCTCCCTAATAAATAAACAAAATCTTAAAAATGATTGAAAATATGATCAAGTAAAAGTTTACTACTAAAATGATTTAGGATTAGAAATTTAGCACAATGTGTAAGTCAATCAAGAACTTAAAAGACCAGGGGCGCCTGGGTGGCTCAGTTGGTTGGGCGACTGCCTTCGGCTCAGGTCATGATCCTGGAGACCCGGGATCGAGCCCCACATCGGGCTCCCTGCTCGGCGGGAAGCCTGCTTCTCCCTCTCTCACTTCCCCTGCTTGTGTTCCCTCTCTGGCTGTGTTTCTCTCTGTCAAATAAATAAAATCTTTAAAAAAAAAAAAAAGAACTTAAAAGGCCTTTGATAAGACATCCATTCCTTTTGTAAACTTCATACAAAATGAATGGAGAGCTCTTTGCTTAACATGATAAAGAATCAGTCAACATTTAATATTATCGTTAACAAAAGATATTGGAAATATTCCCATTGAAGGTTGGAATAAGATATGAATGACTAAAACTTAATTTGGGTCTGAAAATTCTAAAGAACCCATGGATTCTTAATCACTATGTTATTAGAAGGTAACTTGAAGGTAAATAAAACTGCCAGCTCCTTCTGATCATGTAATTCCACTGTTGCTGAGAAACTGTTTTCATTGAACCAATCCTGTGAATTCTCCATGGCTTTCTTTTTTTTTTTTTATTGTTACTAAAATTTTTTTTCCAGTGTTCCAAGATTCATTCCCCGTTCCCCACACCCAGTGCTCCACGCTTTAGGTGTCCCCAGTACCCACCACCAGGCTCTCCCATCCCGCCACCCCCCTCCCTCCAAGTCCCTCAGTTTGTTTCTGTGTCCAAAGTCTCTGTTGTTTCGTTTCCCTCCCTAGATTACCCCAGTTCCCATTTACTTTCCTTCTGCCACTGTCCTCCAGGTTACCCCTCATGCACCGCAAGTAAGTGAAACCATGCGATACTTGACTTTCTCTTCTTGGTTTATTTCATTCAGCATAATCTCTTCCAGTCCAGTCCATGTTGCTACAAAAGTTGGGTATTCATCCTTTCTTATGGAGGCGTAGTATTCCATTGTATATATGGACCACATCTTCTTTATCCATTCATCTGTTGATGGGCAACCTGGCTCTTTCCATAGTTTGGGGATTGTGGCCATTGCTGCAATGAACATTGGGGTGCATATGGCCCTTCTTTTCACTACATCCGTATCTTTGGGGTAAATGCCCAGTAGTGCAATTGCAGGGTCATAGGGTAGCTCTATCTTTAATTTTTAAAGGAATCTCCACACTGTTTTCCAAAGTGGCTGCACCAGTTTACATTCCCACCAACAGTGTAAGAGGGTTCCCAAAACCCTTCAAAGTATAGGGATAGAGGGAACATTTCTCCACGGCTTTCTAAAACTACAGAAGAAAGAGGTGACATTCAGGAATTTAACAAAGTGCTGTTTACAGAGTAGACTGGAAGGTCATAATGTGTCAATACAGAGAGGCTAGCCACAGTAACTCCATGATTATTGGTTTTATATAAAATAACTCCCCAGACCCTATGGAGAACATGATAAGAGGCATCCCCATATGATAGAAAAACATTCCTCATTGGAGTTCTAACTTGTGGACAGTTTTAATGCATGGTTAAAAGAAATCCTTAGGAGAATTTTTAAGGGTAGAGTAGGGAAATATTAACGCCTCTTTCAATGCATTGAAATATGAGTTGTCATCAAAATGAAAACAAGATTTGAGAACCACTATCAGTGGTGGACAGATATGAGATCTTTGAGTTAGGAGCTCTAGGTTCAAGACCAACCATCATTTTCTATTTAATATTAGATAATTAAGTTGTAGCCCTTTCTTAGATGAGTTGGCAGGCAAACATTTGCCTCACCAAATCTCTACAATCAATAGGAAGAAAACACTCCTCTAAATGAAATTCTATATGCTTATATTTCTGAAAAAAACAGGACATTTTGAATTTGCATCTGAAATGTTTCCTTCTTAGTTTCTACCAATGCTAACAGTTTTCAAATTTTTTATTACATTATTTTATTTTTAAATGTTCCAAGATTCATTGTTGATGCCCCACATCTAGTTCTCCATGCAACACATGCCCTAAATACCCACCACAAGGCTCATCCACCCCTCACCCCCTCCCTTCCAAGACCCTCAGTTTGGTTCTGAGTCCAAAGTCTCTCATGTTTCGTCTCCCTCCAAATTTACCCCACTTCTCATTTCCTTTCCTTCTCCTCCTGTCCTCCATATTACTCCTTATGCTCCACAAGTAAGTGAAACCATATGATATTTGACTTTCTCTACTTGGATTATTTCACTCAGCATAATCTCTTCCAATCCAGCCCATGTTGCTACAAAAGTAATAGTCCTCCTTACTGATGGAAGCATAATATTCCATTGTATATATGGACCATATCTTCTTTATCCACTTCTTTATCGTCTGTTGAAGGGCATCTTGGCTCTTTCCACAGTTTAATGACTATGGCTATTGCTGCAATGAACATTGGGGTACATATGGCCCTTCTTTTCACTATCTCTCTATCATTGGGGTAAATACCCAGTAGTGCAATTGCAGGGTCATAGAATAGCTCTATTCTTAAGTTTTTAAGGAATCTCCACATTGTCTTCTAAAGTGGCTGCACCAACTTGCATTCCCACCAACAGTATAAGAGGGTTCTCCTTTCTCCGCAGCCTCTCCAACACTTGTTGTTTCCCTTCTTGTTAATTTTGGCCATTCTGACTGGTGTAAGGTGGTATCTCAATGTGGTTTTGATTTGAATTTCCCTGATAGCTAGTGATGATGAACATTTTTTCATGTGTCTGTTAGTCATTTGTATGTCATCTTTGGAGAAGTGTCTCTTCATGTCTCCTGCCATTTTTTTGATGTGATCATCTTTATTTTGGTTGTTGAGTTTGAGGAGTTCTTTATAGATCTTGGATATTAGTCTTTTGTCTGTAGTGTCATTTGTGAATATCTTCTCCCATTCTGTGGATTACCTCTTTGTTTTGTTGAGTGTTTCCTTTGCTGTGCAGAAGCTTTTTAATTTTTTATTAAGTCCCAGAAGTTCATTTTTGCTTTTGTTTCCTTTGCCTTTGGAGATGTGTCTTGAAAGAAGTTGCTGTGGCTGATGTCAAAGAGGTTACTGCCTATGTTCTCCTCTAGGATTTTGATAGATTCCTGGCTCACATTGAGGTCTTTCATCCATTTTTTCGTAAGAGAATGGTTGAGTTTCATTCTTCTATACGTTGCTGTCCAATTTTCCCAGCACCATTTATTGAGGATACTGTCTTTTTTCCATCAGATATTTTTTCTTGCTTTGTCCAAAATTATTTGACCATAGATTTGTGGGTCCATATCTGGACTCTCTACTCTGTTCCATTGGTCTATATGTCTGTTTTTGTGCCAATACCATGCTGTCTTGGTGATCAAAGCTTTGTAATAAAGCTTGAAATCAGGCAACGTGATGCCCCCAGGTTTGTTTTTCTTTTTCAACATTTCCTTAGCAATTCAGGGTCTTTTCTGATTCCACATAAATTTTAAGGTTGCTTGTTCCAGCACTTTGAAAAATGTTGGTGGAATTTTCTTTTTAAATTTATTTTTTCAGTGTTCCAAGATTCATTGCTGATGCCCCACACCCAGTGCTCCATGCAATACATGCCCTCAGTACCCACCACTGGGCTCTCCCATCTCCCCATGCCCTATTCTGATCAGGATGTCCTTGAAAGTATAGATTGCTCTGGGAAGTATAGACATTTTAACAATGTTTATTTTTCTGACCCATGAGCATGGAATGCTCTTCTATCTTTTTGTGTCTTTTTCAATTTCTTTCATGAATGTTCTGTAGTTCCTCAATTGCAGATCCTTAACTTTTTTCATTTGGTATATTCCTAGGTATCTTATGGTTTTTGGTGCTATAGTAAATGAAATTGATTCTCTGATTTCCCTTTCTATATTTTCATTGTTAGTGAATAAGAACGCAACTGACTTCTGTGCATTGATTTTGTATCCTGCCACATTACTGAATTGTTGTATGAGTTCTAGTAGTTTAGGGGTAGAGTCTTTTGGGTTTTCCATGTAGAGTATCATGTCATCAGGGAAGAGAGAGAGTTTGACTTCTTCTTTGTCAATTTGAATACCTTTTATTTCTTTTTGTTGTCTGATTTCTCTTGCTAGGACTTATACCACTATGTTGAATAATAGTGGCGAGAGTAGGCATCCTTGTCTTGTTCCTGTTCTCAATGGGAAGGCTATCAGTTTTTCCCCATTGAGAATGATATTTGCTGTGGGTTTTCATAGGTAGATTTTATGAGATTGAGGAATGCTCCCTCTATCCCTATACTTTAAAGAGTTTTAATCAGGAATGGATGTTGTATTTTGTCAAATGCCTTTTCTGCATCAATTGAAAGGACCATGTGGTTCTTCTTTCTTCTCTTATTGATTTGTTTATCACTTTGATTGATTTGCTAATGTTGAACAACACTTGTATCCCAGGGGTAAATCCCACCTGGTCGTGGTGGATAATTTTTTTAATGTATTTTTGGATCCTGTTAGCAAGGATCTTGTTAAGAATTTTGGCATCCATATTCATCAGAGATATTGGTCTGGAGTTCTCCTTTTTGATAGGGTCTTTGTCTGGTTTGGGGATTAAAATAATGCTAATTTCCTTTGAAATTATGTGGATTGCCTCTTTTCTATGCTAATTTCATAGAAAAGTCTGGAAGTTTTCTTTCTGTTGCTATTTTCTGAAACAGTTTCATGATAATGATATTTCTTCTTTGAATGTTTGGTAGAGTTCCCCAGGGAATCTGTCATGTCCTGGGCTGCTGTTTTTTGGGAAGTTTTTGATTATTGCTTCAATCTTGTTACTAGATATTGGTCTATTCAGATTGTCAATTTCTTCCTGTTTCAGTCTTGGAAGTTTCCAGGTTTCCAGGAATGCATCCATATCTTCTAGGTTGTTTAATTTATTGGCATATAACTGTTGATAGTAATTTCTTCTTTTTTTTTTTTTTGATGGAAAAATGTTTTGACAGAGAGAAACACAGCTAGAGAGGAAACACAGGCAGGGGGAGAGAGAGAGGGAGAATCAGGCTTCCCGCCGAGCAGGTAGCCTGATGTGGGGCTCAATCCTGGGTCTCCAGGATCATGACCTGAACTGAAGGCAGTTGCTCAACCAACTGAGCCACCCAGGAACCACCTGTTGATAGTAATTTCTGATGATTGTTTCTATTTCCTTGGTGTTAGTTGTGATCTCTTCTTTTTTATTCATAATTTTGTTAATTTGAATCCTCTCTCTTTTATTTTGGATTAGTTTGGCCAATGGTTTATTGATCTTATTAATTCTTTCAAAGAATTGCTTCTAGTTTCATTGATGTGCTCTACTGTATCTCTAGTTTCTAATTCATTCTTCTCTGCTCTAATCTTAATTATTTCTGTCTTGTGTGTGGGGTTGGCTTAATTTGTTGTTGATTTTCCAGTTCTTTAAGGTGTAATAAGAGTTGGTGTATTTGGGATTTTTCAATTTTTTTTGAGTGAGGCTTCGATGGCTATGTATTTCCCCCTTAGTACTGCCTTTGCCATATCCCATAGGTTTGGGGTTGATGTATCTTCATTCTCCTTGGTTCCCAAGATGTGCTTAAGTTCTTCTTTGATTTCCTGGTTGATCCCAACATTCTCGAGCAGGATAATCTTTAGCTTCCAAATTTTTTAATTCCTTCTGAACTTTTTCTTGTGGTTGAGTTCCAGTTTCAAGGCATTGTGATCAGAGAATATGCAAGGAATAATCTCAATCTTTTGGTATTTGTTGAGCCCTGATTTGTGACCTGGTATGTGGTCTATTCTGGAGAAAGTTCCATGTGCACTCGAGAAGAATGAGTATTCTGCTGTTTTAGGGTGGAATGTTCTGAATATATCTATGAGATCCATCTAGTCCAATGTGTCATTCAAAGCTCCTGTTTCTTTGTTGATTTTCTGTTTAGATGATCTGTCCATTGCTGAGAGTGGTGTGTTAAGATCTCCTACGATTAGTGTATTGGCATCAATATGATTCTTTATTTTGCTCAACAGTTGGCTTATGTAGTTGTCTATTCCCATGTTGGGGGCATAAATATTTACAATTGTTGGATCTTCTTGGTGAATAGACCCTTTAAGAATGATGTAGTGTCCTTCAATATCTCTGACTACAGTATTTAGATTAAAATCTAATTTGTCTGATATAAGAATCACTACCCCAGCTTTCTTTTGAGGTCCATTGGCATGAAAGATGGTCCTCCACCCCCTGACTTTCATTCTGGAAGTGTCTTTAGATTCAATATGTGTCTCTTGTAGACAGCATATGGATGGGTCCTGTAGTTTTATCCAGTCTTCAATGCTGTGATGTTTTATTGGAGCATTTAGGCCATTCACATTGAGAGTGATTATTGATAGGTACATTTTTATTTACAGCATGTTGCCTGTGAAGTTCCTGTTTCTATAGATTATCTTTAAATTTCTGTTCTGTGTCACTCTTGGGCTCTTTCCTCTTTTATAGACCCCCCCCTTAATATTTCTTGTAGTGCTGGCTTGGTGGTTGCATAATCTTTTAGACCTCGATGGTTCTGGAAGTTCTTTATCTCTTCTTCCATTTTGAAAGTCAACCTTGCTAGGTACATTATCCTTGGTTGCATTTTTTTTCACTTAATTTTCTGAATACGTCTTACCAGCCCTTTCTGGCTTGCTAGGTTTCTTTGGACAGGTGTGATGTTATTCTGATGGTCCTCCCTCTGTACATAAGGGATCTCTTCCCCCTAGCTGCCCGTAAGATATATTATTTGAATTTATGATTTGTGAATTTCACAATTTATGCCTGGACATTTTTCTAGCCTCATTGATCTTGGGGGGTGTCCTTTCTGCCTCTAGAATATGAACACTTGTGTTATTCCCCAGATTAGGGAAATTTTCATCCCAGGATTTGTTCAACTATATCTTCCAGCCCTCTCTCTTGCTCTCTCAACTCCCTCAGGGATTCCAATATTTCTGATATTGGAGCATTTCATGGCATCATTTATTTCCTTGATTCTATTTTCATGGGATTTTAGCTATTTGTTCCAAGACTTCTCCTGCTCCTCGTTCTCAATCAATCTGTCTTCTAGATCACTAACGTGATCTTCTGCTTCACTTACCATAGCTGTTAGGGTATTTAATTTAGATTGGATCTCATTGATACCATTTTAACCTCTGCCAGTTCAGCTTTCACTTCCACCCCTAGAGCTTCTACGTTGCCACTAATGGTCTTTTCCAACTTAATTATTGTTTGGATATTTGCTACCCTAAATTCCATTTCTGTCATATTGTTTGTGTTCATATCTAGTAGTTCTGTGACAGGGGTTGCAGTCTCTGAGTTTTTCTTTTGGGTGTTCCTCCTCTGAATCATTTTGGCGAGGGGTGGTTGAAGGGATGCATAGCTGAATATATCAACCACAATCCAGGTGAGTTGCCCATTGGAAGGTTTCTGAGCAATCAGAAGTCACCACTGAGAAGGAAGAAGAAAGAAAAAAGAGAAAAAGAGAAAAGAAGCAAGCAAAAGACCTGGCCAAATGAGCCCCAGTGGTAGGATTTATAAGGCACAAAAACAGAAAGAAATAAACAAAAAGACCATAGAAAATCAAAGAAAGGGGAAAAAAGCACATAGCAAAACCCTGCCCAAATGACCCCAAGAACAATATTTATATATTACAAAGGCAAAAATAAATACACAGAAACACAGACAGAATAGGATGGGAAGGTGAGTATAAACTCTCATGGGCGAGGAAAGCACTTCAGTTCTTCCTAGGTGTATTTTGTTATTATTGTTAGAAGACTCCACTTTCTAGAGATACAGGGAAATTAAAACTAGTTTATATATTGGGGTAATATTGAATAGGAATGAAGGATTACCTTGAACCTTATATTTATATGTATATTTAAAAGAAAGAAAGAACCAAACACAGGTATATGTATGAAAAAAGTTCAAGGTAGAAAGTAATTATGCAATGTTGTATTAAATATCATGTTATAATAATAAGTGGATTAAAAATAAGAGAACAAGAATCATGAGAATGAATTTAAAATTTAAAACAAAAACTTAAAAATAAAAATGAAAAGAAGTTAAAAAAAAAAAGAAAAGCTGTGAAGCAGCAAACCTAAAACCACTGCCTTTTTCTACTTTAGGCTTTCCCTGGTTTCACAAGCACCTAATTCTAACACAGAGTAGCTTTTTTTTCCTGTTAAACACTAAAACAAAAGAGACCATGAAAAAATACTAAGTACTTAGTAACATTTAGTGCTAGAAAAATCAGTCATTTGAAATGGCAGATCAAGTTTAGGCAGAAAGAGGCTAGCATACATGGAGAGTTTAGAGTCTAGAAGTCTAAGGAAAAGTTGGGGTGGTGAGCAAGGTCAGTGCACTCTGATCCAGTAGAGGTAGTTAGTTTTCTATCCATTTACACTGTTTGCAGCATATGGACTGCCTGTTACTATAGAAAACAAATGCCAATAAGTAAATTCCTCTTAATTCAATGGGCAAGAAAAAGGCTAGTTTTCCTCCTACTTCTGTTAGTTCCCAGATTCCCTCTTTGTAGGTCAATCACATCCCCCCCAACCCATCTAGCAGCATTTTTCACTTAATAAGGCACTTAATCTCCCACCACCTAATCAGGGATTTGTGATTATCAAATTATTTCTGGTATATGAAAGTACCTAGCATAGAGCAAATCGGAATCAAGGCAGAACTGCTCAGGAAACCTAATCAAGTAAGTTAATTTAGTTAGCCTAATAAATGCTGGGTTTTATAGGGAATTCCACTACCTTGAGAAACTAGGAAATTCAGGTCTGACTCTTGCCACTACTTACTATGCAGAAGGCAAAACATTAAAATAGTTTTAGCTTCTAGAACTAAAATGTCATTTTTTATTTGCAACTAACTCTGGCATGCAATACCGTTCACTTCATTCTTATTTTTATGTTGTACCATGTCATCAAAAAAATATTGGACTAAGACAAAGTACATTCCACTCTATCTCTCCAAATGAGTGCACCAATAAAACTTGTACAGAATGTTGGGAACAGATATTTGAGACACTATAAAAACCAATAGTGAGTTTACCATTTTTTGTTTTCCACTCTCCCCCAGTCTGGACTCAAGACAGCCTGCAACCCAGAGGTAGATGTTGACACAGACAGAGCTACAGGAAAAGTCCTCCAGTTCTGGTCTAAGACATGAGAAATGGATGTCTGAGAGCTCAGAAGGAGTTGAGAAAATCCCTTACTTTTATTTCTCTTTGTCTTATTTATTGGTTCTCTTACATCCCGTCTTGATAGTATTGGCAGTATGGACAGACACAGCAGCGGAAACCTGCAGGCGCCTGAAATTCTGAGGGAAGAGGATGTCAACTCTCCAGCAAGAAGACCCATAGTTTCAAGACAGGGGGGTGAATTTTCACTGGATTTTTTTTTTTCTGTTCTCCTACCTCTTAGATAAAATACAGGTATAGCTATGGAAAGTGTGCAGCAAAGCAGGGAATAAAGCCCTAGATTTCTGTCTGGAGGACTCAAAAAGTAGCCACAGGAAACCAAATGTAATAGATAGGTCATGGAAGTACAGGATCTTGGGTGAGTGGACCCCTGTAAATTTATGAATTCCTGGGCTCATTCCCACCCTGCACATACATGAATCTGATCTAAATAACCCAACAGTTGTTCAGCTAAGAACTGAAAGAAGTTCCAGACTGGCCACTGGGTGGCATACATTCAAGACAGATCTAAATAGCCTTGTAAAGGCTTTAAAAATGGAAATGAATTGAAACCACCACCCACGGAGACTACTTGAATCTTGCAACATGAATCCAACTGATCAATTGCCTAATAAAACAAAATATCAACATTCTCCATAGGACTTAAACAAGACTTAGAGTTTCATAATTTTCAAAATGTTCATGATATTACAGTCCAAAATCATTCAGTATGTGAAGAAACAAGAAGATCTTAACTCACATGGGGAAAGACAACAACAGATGTCGGTGCTGAGAGGTATTGGAACTATCTAACAAAGACTTTAGCACTTATATTATAAAAATGCTGTGGAAAGTAGGGGTAAATGCTCCTAAAATGAATGGAAAGATAGAAAATGTCAGAAAATAAATAGAAAATATAAAGGAAAACCAAATGGAAATTTTAGAACTAAATATATACTAAAATTTTTGAAACTCACTGTATGAATTCAGTAGTCAAATGGAGGTAACAGAGGAGAGACCATGAACTTGAAGAAAAAACCAATATAATCATCCAGATTGATCAATAAAGAGGAAAAAAATGAAAAGATAAATTTTGCAAAGCCTCAGGGACCCAAATGATAATACTAAAATTCTAATATTTATGTCCCTGAAGAAACAGAGAGGAGAAAGATGCAATACCAAAAAAAGCATCTAAAGATAATGTATTTGAAGAATATTTTCCACATTGGTGAAAGACATAAATGTACAGATTCAAGAAGCTGGGAAAACTACAAACAGGATAAGCCAAAAAAATCCACACCCAGGTACAGCATAACCAAGTTTTGTAAACTAAAGGCAAAGAAAATGCCTTGAAAATAGCCAGAGACAAACAGTGCATCATATACAGAGTAACAGTAATTTTAATAATTGGATCTCTCACCAGAAACCATGGATAAACCACAAAAAAAATAAGTGGCCCAACAATTCTTAAATGCTGAAAGAAAAGAACCATCAATCCAGAATTCTACATACAGCAAAAATATCTTCCAGGTGATGAAGTAAGATGTTGTCTGCTGAGAGAAAACTAAGAGAATTCTTTTCTGGCAAACCTGCACTGAAATAATTGCTAAAGAAAGTTATTCAGATAGAAGGAAAATAATACCAGATGGAAACTTGGGAGGCTCCTGGGTGGCTCAGTTGGTTGGGCGACTGCCTTCAGCTCAGGTCATGATCCCGGAGACCCGGGATCGAGCCCCGCATCGGGCTCCCTGCTCGGCGGGAAGCCTGCTTCTCCCTCTCTCACTCCCCCTGCTGTGTTCCCTCTCTGGCTGTGTTTCTCTCTGTCAAATAAATAAAATCTTTAAAAAAAAAAAAAAAGAAGGAAACTTGGAACTACAGGAATGAAAGAAGAGCAACAGTACATATCTGGGTAATTCTATTTCTCTCCTCTTGAGTTCATTCAATATGTTTGATGGTTGAGATCAAAAATTGTAATACACATCTCTCTCAACTTATGATAAAGTTACATCCTGATAAATCCATAAAATGAAAATATCATAAGTCAAAAATGTATTTAATACACCCAACCTACCAAACATCATCACTTAGCTTAGCCTACTCCGCGCATATTCAGAACACTTACATTAGTCTACAGTTGGGCAAAATCATCTAACACAAAGCCAATTTTATAATGAACTATTGGATATGTCATGTAACTTATTGAATATTATACTGAAAGTGAAAAACAGAAGGTTTATGGTTATGGGACGGTTGTGAGTGTATTGGTTGTTTACCCTTGTGATTGCATGGCTGAGTAAGAGCTGTGGCTTGCTGCCACTACCTAGCCTTATGAGAGAGAATTGTTATCACATATCACTAGCTGTGAAAAGATCAAAATTCAAAATTCTAAGTGTGGTTTCTACTGAATACATAGAATCCACACCATCATAAAGTCAAAAAACTGCATGTTGAACCATTGTAAGTAATGGACCCTTTATACTGTCTCATGGAATTTTCAGTATATTTAGATATAATACAAAAGGCAACTACAATGTAAAGAGAGGACAGTAAACCCCATATTGTTATATTTTTTTCTACTTTCTACTTGATGCAATAAAATACTGAATTTAAATAGACTGTGAAAAGTTAAGTATGTATATTATAATCCTTAAACTAGCCAATAAAAAAGTCTATACAAAGAGACATGGTAGAATTTACAATTTACAATAGGTAGAATTAAATATCAAAAAATTCACATAACCCTAAAGAAATAGAAAAGAGGAAACATGTAATAAAAAGGTAACAAAAAGAAAATAAACAATAAAATGGCAAAAATACCACCATTATATTAAATGTCAGTGGTCTAAGCACACAAATGAAAAGACAGAGATTGTCAAAATGAATAAAAGTATATGACTCAAGGGACGCCTGGATGGCTCAGTTGGTTAAGCGACTGCCTTCGGCTCAGGTCATGATCCTGGAGACCCCGGATCGAGCCCCACATTGGGCTCCCTGCTCGGCGGGAAGCCTGCTTCTCCCTCTCTCACTCCCCCTGCTTGTGTTCCCTCTGGCTGTGTTTCTCTCTGTAAAATAAATAAAAAAATCTTAAAAAAAAAAAGGTTATGACTCAATACTATATGCTGTCTAGAAAAAATTTCATATAGGTAAGTTAATAGTAAAAATATGGAAAAATATATATCGTGCAAACAGTCCTAAATTCAATGGGAAGATGTTTTCTAGTGAATAGCACTCAAAGAGCCTGGAGAATAAGAAATGGCAGGAGCTCCAGAGCCTGAATGGTTGTGAATTCTTCGTAAGTTGAACTGAGACCTCATAACACTATGACCCATCACCTGATGCCATGATTATGTGGCCACCTGAAGCTGGAAGTTGGCTGAAATTGACGGTTTAGCCACGGTCTCCAGAGAATAAGCCAATTTGGACTTATTCCCACCATCTCATCTTTCCAAAAGACTTCCCCCTTGAAGATAACACAACATCCCACCCCAAGATTTGGAAAATTACTATATCCATGGAGGGGGTGCTATTTTACCCAGTCCCTTCACTTGTGCTACCCTGAACCTATCATGTCTGTTTGACTAAGGCATTTTATTTTAATATGGTTTCCCACTGCAGAGGCTGTGCTGCCTCTTTCCTGAAGTTTGTTGTTGTCATGTTTTGACTCTATTCCCCTGTATATTTTTGAACCTCATATTTACACCTCTGTTTTCAAAAGAGAAAGGCCACTCTGTATTAGTGAGAGAGTACAGGACCAACCCTCTTAGGTCCTTTCCAACTTCCTCCCCAGAATGTCTTGACCTAGGTCTTGCCTCATTCAAAATGCTGGGAACAATAGGCATTTTAAGTTGTTCAGAGTAGAGTATCAGTGTGGTAACTGGAGTAAACTTCTACTCTCACAGGGTACCTATTCCTGAAAACATTAGAAACAAAACACAAAGCAAGCTTCCTGGGGAGGAGGAGGAAAACCATAGCAAGAGCATTCCTACTTCTGACATTATTCACAAGGTTTAAAATCCTGGACACAGTTTAGGTTTAATGGGGGTAAAAGAATGAGTGTCTAAAAAAAATTATATATATATATATATATATATATATATATATATATATATATATATATATACAAACCCATCATACTTAAGAAATGCTTTTGCTAGAGATCTGACCTGTTAGTTCTTAAGACTTGAGCTTGAATAAAATTTTGTCAGAGATATTGGTAGAAATCATTGACATGAAAAATCTTACATCAAAACAAATTAACCAACTAACAAAGAACATCATCAGCATGGACTCTTGCTTTTTCCATTGATAGTTTTGTTAAAAACATTGATCATTCAGACATGAAAAGTAAAGTAAACCACTTGCCTTTTCTAGCCTTTTGTACTGACATTACCCTGATTGGAGCCTCTAGGCTTCTAGTCCAGCCTTAAGATCGTGGCCTGAACCTTAACAATTATAGGACTGGATGTTTGGAAGGGAGTGAGAGAGAAGGTCATGAGCTGTACACGTAGTCTCAAGATTAATCTTCTTAAAAACTCATTAATTCCTTGCTCAACTCCCACTAGCTTCTCACTGAACTCTGAAGAATGCCTATATTCTTTAAACTGGCTTTCTCCCAGAGCAAACTGGTTTCACTGTCCTTTGAGGAGGTCATGCTTGTCTGGAACTTGGCTCTGTTTCCCTTCTCTTTCCCCTAGCATGGAGATCTGGTTTTCCTTTGCCTTTCCCCAAACCCTATCCATTCTGCTTCTTTGAAAAGTTGGTCTCCTCTACACTGAGTCACAGTATTTTTTCTTTCTTGTTTTTTATAGCACTGGTATATACCTGCCAAAATAGGAAGCACAGACTGTCTAAGGTTGATTACCTATTGTCTGTGTGTATCTTGGGTCTGCAAGTGGATTTTAAATCCTTAGAAGCCATGAGCTCTGGCTTACATTTGTTTTCCTATTACTAAGGCAAAATAGTTGAGATTTATCTTAACAAAGTTCAAAAGCAAATGTGAGCTTATTTGTGAATACTTCTCTAGTCCATAAATCACAGTGTTCTTCTGAATATGCACATTGATGCTTCTACTTTGATCAAAATGCATGCTCCATATGCAGGGTAAAAACAGTGAATTTCTTATTTTAACATGGAAAGTTGACATTGTGCCTATGTCATGGCTAATATCTGTGATTCAATGGAAAATTACAAGTGTAGATAAAGAATTTTGGTGAATAGATATTTTATTGTGAACAGAATCCTCTCTTGATAATTTTCTATATTCTTATAAGCATTTTATGTGACAGATAATATGCGGAATAATTGGCTGCCTTACTTCCATCAGATTTGTATTGGTACCTTAAGATCTCTATTGGTTACACTTAAATCCAATTTTTTGTTTGTTTGTTTCAGGGAAACATTTGTAAGAATGAGCTTTTAATAAAAGTGGATGCTTTAAAATGGCACTACAGACAAAAGGCTGATATCCAAGATCAATAAAGAACTTCTCAAACTCAACATGCAAAAAAAAATATTCCAGTCAAAAAATGGGCAGAAGACATGAACAGACACTTCTACAAAGAAGACATATGTCTACATATGGCTAATAGACACATGAAAAAATGGTCATCATCATAACCCATCAGGGAAATTCAAACCAAAACCACATTGAGATACCACTTTACACCAGTTAGAATGGTAAAAAATGACAAGGCAAGAAATAACAAGTGTTGGAGATTTTGTGGAGAAAGGAGAACCCTCTTATATTGGTGGTGGGAAAGCAAGTTGATACAGCCACTCTGGAAAACATTTTGGAGGTTCCTCAAGATGTTAAGAATAGAGCTACCCTATGACCTCAGCAATTACACTACTAAGTAATTATCCCAAAGATACAGATGTAGTGAAAAGAAGGACCATATGCACCCCAATGTTCATAGCAGCAATGTCTACAATAGCCAAACTATGGAAAGAGCCAATGTGCCCTTCAACAGAGAATGGATAAAGAGTATGTGGTCCATATACACAATGAAATATTACTCAACAATCAGAAAGCATGACTACCCACGATTTGCATCAACATGGATGGGACTGGAGGAGATTATGCTAAGTGAAATAAGTCAAGCAGAGAAAGTGAATTATCATATGGTTTTACTTATTTGTGGAACATAAAGAATAGCATGGAAAACGTTAGGAGAAGGAAGGGGAAAATGAAGCAGGGGGGATCAGAGTGGGGAATGAACCATGGAGACTGTGGACTTCAGGAAACGAACAGAGGGCTTTAGAAGGGAGGGGGTGGGGGGATGGGTGATCCTGGTGATAGTTAAGGAGGGCAGGGATTGCATGGAACTCTGTGTGGTATATGTAAACAATGAATCACGGAACACTACATCAAAAACTAATGATGTACTGTATGGTGACTAACACAATATAATAAATAAATAAATAGATAGATAGATAGATGATAGATAGATAGATAAATAAATAACAAAATCAGGAAAAAAGTGGATGCTTTAATTAAAATGCTAATTATAAATCATAAGACACTGTAGAAACATGTAAAGAGTAAAAAGCATACTTCTCCTCAACCTTTGCCCCAAAGGTAACCACTACGAAGTGTTTAGTACAGGAACTGGCAAACTACAGCCTGTCACCTGTTTTTGTAAATAAGCTTTAAAAATTTTTTTTCCATGACCCAGCGCCCCTATCCCTCCTCCCCACCTCCCAGCAACCCTCAGTTTGTTTCCTGAGATTAAGAGTCTCTTATGGTTTGGAACACAGCCATATCTATTCACTTACATATTATCTAGGGCTGCTTTTGTAGTACAACAGTGAAACTAAGTAGTTGTCACAGAAACTGCATGGCAAAACCTAAAATATTTACCATCTGGCTTTTTAAAGAAAAATCAACTCCTAATTTAATGTGGCTTATACAGTTCTAGATTTTCTACATATGTGCAAATATACATATGCTTTGTGAAAATCTTACTGATGTGTAACATGCATACTAAAATTTCTGCAAATGATTGTGCAACTTGGTTAATGTTCAGAAAGGGAATATCACCAAATAATCAACACTCAGTTCAAGAAATAGAATTTTATCAGCGCCTCAAAAGTCTCCCTCATGCTTCTTTCTTGTCACTGCACTCTCTTAAAGGTAACTTTATCTTGATTTCTAACTCTGTAAGTTAACTTTGTCTGATTTGGAACTTACCTAAAGTGGAATATAGGGGCACCTGGGTGGCTCAGTTGATTAAGCATCTGCCTTTGGCTCGGGTCATGCTCCCAGTGTCCTGAGATTGAGCCCCACCTCAGGGTCCCTGCTCAATGGAGAGCATGCTTCTCTCTATCCTCCCTGCTTGTGCTCTCTCTCACTTTCTCTGTCTCTCTCTCTCTCTCAAATAAATTAATAATGTTTAAAAAAATAAAGTGGAATAAACATGTATTTTGAACCTGGATTCTTTTCCTTAACATTATGGTTTAAGAATCATCCATATTTTTGCATATGGTAGCATTGATCGTTCCCAAGACCTGTAGCATTTCATTAGGTAAATATGCTACACTTATCCATTCTACTGTTGGTGACATTTGTGGCGTTTTCAATTCCAGATTATTTTAAATAATGCTGAAATGAATGTTTTAACATGTCTTTTGGTGAACATGTGACTGACATTTCTTACACATGTGTTCTGAAGCTATTAAATAATGCAGTTCTGTAACAACCTTCTATACAAAGTCACATAGAATTGCCTTATTTTGTCATTAATGTTATGTGTTTAACTGTATGATATTACATACCATATTTCTCTCTTGTTGGTCATTCAGTCATGTGGCAGAGACTGCTAGTTGTTTCCTTAAATCCATTCTCCTTTCTTTGTATTCTCCCCTTTTCCTCCACATTTTTAGCTGGACACTTGACCTCTCAGAATAAAGACTATAGTCAGTCTCTTTTCCACCTGTGAAAAAGTACTGGACATGTGACTAAGTACTGGACAATATAGTGTAGGTAGAGAATCAAATAGCAGATTTTAGGGCCCTTTATAGGAGACAGAGTAACTACACCCTCTACCTACCTCCCTCCCTTCTTCCATCCTACAACCTCATCTTGTATCTTGAGGTTGAGACCCACACAGTAGAGCCATAGAATATAAGGAATCTGGTGCCTGATATGACCAAGTGTTAGACTTACCCTGGGATGTGTACCTGGACTTTTACATGATAGAGAAATGAATACTCATCTTATTTGAACTACATTTGTTTTTCTGCCACTTATGACTGAAATGAATTATAACAAATGCAAGTTACTTTCCAATTTTTGTTATTACACACCATATAACAGTAAACATCTTTCTATATATCTTTATATTTTTATGTGTCTGTTTTGTAGGAAAAAAGTACTACAGGTGGAGTTCTGGGTTAAAAATTAATAACATTTTAAAGTGTAGATACTACTAAATGTTCTTCCAAAATGTTGTACCAACTACATTATCACTTATATTATGAGTGATATTTCCTCATTGTCAACTTGCCAAACTTCTTATATTAAAGAATCAAACCAAAGCAAAAAAAAATGATATACATGGATTCTCTACTTTTTTTTATTTTCTGTGTATGCATTACTGATTTTTTATTTATGGTTACCATCAGGTTCATATATAATATCTTATGCATATTGTGGTCTACATTAAGTTGATGGCCACTTAAGTTTGAACACATTCTAAAAGCACTAATTTTTCTCCCCGATCATTTTTATGTATATGATGTCATACTTTATGTCCTTTTATTTTGTAAATCACTTGACTGATTTTTATAGATAGGATTTATTTTACTGCTTTTTTCTTTAACATAATACTGTTTTTGTAAGTGATTAACTTCCCACTGGACTATGTCTGCATTTACCTGTGAAATTTTTTCTTTTTCATAATTTTCTTACTTCTGATTATGGCTATTTCTTTCCATTCAAAGAATTCTCTTTAACATTTCTCATAAGGCTAGTTTGGTGGTAGTGAACTCCTTTAACTTTTGTGTGTCTGGAAAACTCTCTGTCTCTAATTCTGTTCTGAATATCATTGTGCTAGGTAGAGTATTTTGGTTACAGGTTTTTTCCTTTTAGTACTGTGAATATATCATTCCACTTGCTTCTGGTCTGCAATGTTTCTGCTGAAAAATCCGCTGAGAGCCTTATGGGGTTTTCCTTTTATGTAACTGTTTTCTTTTCTCTTGATGCTTTTAAAATTTTCTTTTTATTACTACTTTTTTGCCATTTTTTAATTACTTGTTTTAATGTGTACCTCCATGGGTTGATTTTGTTGGGGGCTCTCTGTCCTTCCTGGATCTAGATGTCTATTTTTGTTCCCAGATTAGGAAAATATTCAGCTATTATTTCTTCAAAGAAATTTTCTGCCCCCTTCTCTCTTCTCCTCCTGTGTTCCCTACAATGAGAATGTTACTACACTTGATGTTGTTGCTGAGTTCCCTTTACCTATTCTTATTTTTTTATTATTCTTTTTTCTTTTGCTGTTGAGCGTGGTTGCTTTCCATTACTGTCTTCCAGCTCACTGAGCCATGCTTCCACCTCTCTAATCTTCTATTGATTCCCTCTAGTGTATTTTTAATTTCAGTTATTGAGTTATTCATTTCTGACTGTTTTTTTTTCACATTTTCTATCGCTTTTTTGAAAGTCACACTGAGATCTTCTGCTCTTTTCTCCAGTGAGTATCTTTACCAGACATATTACTTATTCTTTACCAGGCATATTACTTATCTCCATTTCATTTAGCTCTTTTGCTGTGGCTTTGTCCAGTTCTTTCATTTGGGCCATATTCCTTTGTCTTTTCATTTTTTTCTAATTCTCTATGTTTGTATCTATGTGTCAAAAAGGTCAGCTATGTCTCCTGATCTTGAAAATAGTGGCTTTATGAAGAAAAGGTTCTGTGGTGCATTCTGTATATCATGAAGCCCTGTTCACCATATAGGTGCTTTAGGGGTGTCTCCTATTAGATTGCATGTGCCTTACTCTCATGGCTGAGCCACGTTTGCCTTCAGTCCAATCTGTTGCAATGGCCCACTTTGCCTGCAGTAGGCACACTGGGCAGGTTTGGTCCCTATGCTGTTCAGGAGCCAGTCTTGGACTGCCATGTGTTTGTAGTTGTTTTGGTGTCAGCAGTCAGACCATATGCCTGCCCTAAGGCCAACTACCAGGGCTGAAGTCACACCCAACTTCAGGGCATTCTCCCTACATTGTCCCCTGGGAGGCTTTCATTCATGGGCAAGGCCTGTAGTTAAACCAGATTCCTAGCTCCAGTCCATCTGATGGGGCTATAGTATCATGGGCCCGTAAGGTACTCTCCCTGTCTTGCCCTCTAAGAGACTTTTGTTGATGGCCAGGGCCAGTAGTCAGAGAAAATGCCTTATCACTGTCTGACCACTAGGGCTGGAGTCACCCCAAACTGCAGGGCTCTCTCCCTGTGCTATCTCCTGAGAGGTTTCTGTTGGTCACTGGGGCTGGTAGTCAGACCAGATGCCTTTCACCAGTCCATTGGCTGCAGCTGCAGTTGCACTGGTGCAGGGGGTTATATTCCCCTCTCCCCAAGGCAGGAGCAACTTTGGAAGGATGCCTCTTGAGTGGGGCAGGTTGGATGAGGCATATCCAGGGAAGAATGCCAGGGCAGGTGTATGATATTAACAAGATTAGTGGATAGTGTCCCTGCTGGTTCCCACAAGTATCCAACTATCTACACTGGGGTTGGGAGGTATGGGAGGATAAACGGCACCCACCAGCTGTTTTGTTATTGGAGAAGTCTCTTAGAGATCCTTGTCAATCCAGTGAATGTTCTGAAATTAGTAAATAAATCTATGCATACCCCAGGAATTTTACAAACTGCTGCTTTTATGCTGTATCTTGGCAGGGTTATTTGTTATACTGTCTCTTAAAGGGTGGGATTCAGTTTTTTATCACCCTCCAGCACTCCCAGAGATAAGCCCACTAAATTTAAAAGTACCTGGAGTTAAGCCCTGATGACTGTAAAAACTTGTGAAGTTAAGTCCCACTGATTTCCAAAGCCAAATAGTGTGTGAGATCATCTTCTCAGTGTAAGCTCCCCATACCTGGAGTGCCTGGGGTGGGGTCTGTTCTTCCTTCTCCACGCTTGTGTTGTCCCTCCTGTCTGTAGTTAGTCTCTCCAAAAACATTGTTCCCAACTGAATCACCCCACCTACCCTTTTCCATGTGACTTCTCCATGATTAACTGTAAAAAGTCTGTCCTTCCAATCTTTGGGCTGTTTTCTAAGATAATTGTGCTGCCATGGCTATTATCTAGGTACGTCCATGGAATGAGGTAAGCTTAAGATCCTCTTACTCTATCATCTTCCCAAAAGTTTGAAAATTGAGTTTTGTATTATCTTTTCATCTGTTCCCTTAACTTGTTGCTTTTTTTTCACATTCTGGGAACTATATCAATGGCAAATAATTTAATTCTAATATATACCTTATTTTTCTTGTCATATTACATTGAGAATAAAACTAGAACAACATCAAATATGAGTGAAAGTAGTCATACTTTTTCCTCTTACCAATGGGAATTCATTTAGTAATTCACTATTTAGTACAGTGTTTAAAAGCAAGCTTTTATTCAATGTCTTAAATCAACATAAGTTTAAAAATGTTTACTCTTACTTTTAATACTTATTTTTATTTCACTCAACATAATCTCTTCCAATCCAGTCCATGTTGTTACAAAAGTTGGATATTCATCCTTTCTGATGGAGGCATAGTATTCCATTGTATATATGGACCACATCTTCTTTATCCATTCATCTGTTGAAAGGCACCTTGGCTTTTTCCACAGTTTGGCAATTGTGGCCATTGCTGCGATGAACATTGGGGTGCATATGGCCCTTCTTTTCACTGAGTCAAGTATCACATGATTCCACTTACTTGTGGTGCATAAGGGGTAACATAGAGGACAGTAGGAGAAAGAAAGGAAATGGGAAATAGGGTAATTCAGGGAGAGAAAGAAAGCATGAGAGACTTTGGACACAGAAACAAACTGAGGGACTTGGAGGGAGGGGGTAGAAGGATGGGAGAGCCTCATGGTGGGTACTGAGAGGGGAGCACTGGGTGTGGGGAGTGGGCAATGAATCTTGGAACACTGAAAAATAAAATAAATTTAAAGCCAAAAATAATAAATAAATAAATACATAAATACATAATAAACTTATTTTTAAATATAAATAAAAAGTGGTTTGTCTTTAGGAGTAACAGGAGAATTTCCTGTACTTGGGATTGCTAAATAAAAAAGGGGGCCTTTATAAACCTGAAAGTGAGGACAATTTCACTGGCTCTGAATTTTAGAATGCTTGGTGAGTGACCTAATTTTGGGATGCTTTAATTTTGAGATCCAGTAGGAAATAACTCTGGAATGTACACCCTTTGTACAATATAATGCCTCTGTTTTAGGAGGGATTGTTTAAATTGCATTATTTGACAACAGTTTTATTATATGAAGTATGTTTTTAAAATAAATATAAAACCTGGCTGAAGCATGGTAATAATATATTCTTAATAATTTTATACTGTTTATTTTATTATTTTTAGGGTTTTTTTTTTTTAGTTTAGCAAGAGACTACCCAAAACTAAATCATCTGGATTACCTCATATACCTTATTACTAGCCCAGTTACCCAGAAAACTTAGTCAACTTTGTTTGCTTTTCCTCTTCAACTCACATTCACAATGTCATTAAACTCTCTCATTATTTTGTTTTCTCCATTCCTACGACCTAGTTAGAGCTTTTATGTCTCAACCACGCTGTCCACAAAGACCAATAAAAATGGTGTAAGTAATAGACATAGGTTCCCATGTCTGACCTCTGGGGAAAAATCTAATTTACAGACCCAGCATAATGCTATCAGTTGGTAGAGTGTTTAGGCCATCTTGAAAGAACCTAACCCAAGTCTTGAGACAAAAATTGAAAGTGATTATACTCAGATATAATGTAGTACTTAATAGTCTAGAAAATTCTGCAACAGAAAGCAATGTGATTTGGAAATTGCTTTGCAGTCATAAAGAAAATATTTTGGCCATTCCAAAGGATGTTCCAAGCATTGATTTGTGTCTTATCCTTGCTGCATAACCCCTTCAGGTCAGCAGAAAGGTCAAAAAACTGGCCAGAGTTCAGAATGAACATGCTTTTAAGATTTGTGAAAAGGAGAATTCAGATCTAATGTCTGTAAGAACAGATCTAAAACATTCCGGCCAAGATTCATTTGTTATTGATACCATATGATTGCAGTGACATTCAATGGTGTAAGGGCAATACTTGCTGCCAAGACAAAAAAAAAAACAAAAAACACTTGTATGGAGCTTTCTGGTTTTGGCCACTCCTGTAACAAAGATGTAATTTTGGTTATTTTCATTTTTCATTCCTCCAAAGGCCGTGTCATTCCTCCCTTTAATCTCCACCTATTTTATGCCCAAACAGTCAAGATAAAACTTTTTAGATTTTCAGAAACTATCTCTCAAGATTATAAGAATAAGGAAAGAAACCATGTGGCCTCTAATTTATCATACATGCAAAACTTTGCTTTTTTATTTTCTTCTAAACTGTACCACCAGAATATAATTTAAACTTCTAATGGTTGAGAAACTTGCCCATAGAATTTGTTTGCTGCTGATGCTATGGGGGTCTCCTCCCAACCCAGCTTACTCTGTTTCAGAGATGGTTGTCCTCCCCAGGAGACGGAAGGGTGAGTTATGCAATTACTAGGGATAAATGAGGTACTTAGAACTAGTTAGCTTTCTGGTTGCAAGGATTTACTGAATTCCAGTAGTTCAAATAAGCAACTCTTGGAACATGCACGTATGCCAGAAACTGGATTATTCCTATATGCTAATGTTTTGATTTGGGTGAACTAGTAGTCAAATTGATCCTTACTTGTTATTCAGATGGCTTTGCATCCTTTTCAGGGCCACAGTTATCAGACTGACTCATTTGATTTTTGTCACAAAGATTCTAAATCTCCCTGTGTATCAATTCAACCACAAAATCAGGAGATGAGATAGGAAAAATGAAAGGTGGTCCATAGTTGAACCACTGAGTAGGGTATGTGGAATTCAGATGGGTCTCTCTTCTAATTAACCATTTTGCTACAAGGGAGGAGGAAACTTCTACATCTTGGGAATATTTGCTGAGGGTGGAAAATTATCAGATCACATTTTGTTACAATTTTGGGACTATCTCTAAAGAAAGTCTTTAACAAGAAATAATGTCCTACCAGTGTCCTTTATATGGATGAGATAATGGAAACAATTAATACATAACAGCCTCTTCTTGCCAGCATCCAAGGACGTGAAATCTGGGTAGCATGACTGACCCCTCCCTCTCCCATCCACATCTAATCAGTCGCTTCATGATGACCTGATTGACCACGCTCATTACCCATGTGCATTGTGGAAATGTTAGAAAGTAGAGATAAGAAAAGACGAATTCACTTATTTTAAATGTCGTAGAGTCAAGCATTTCTGTTCCATTTCCTATTACAAACCACCCCAAACTTAGTGGCATACAATAGTATTAAAAAGATCTGTATTCACAGATTTTTTTCAGTTAGTAATTTAGTCCAGACACAGGGAAGACTGCTTATGTTGGCTCTACCATGTCTGGGGCATTAGCTGGGAAGAGTCAAAGATTGGTGAGAACTAACAGCTGAGTATGGAATCATCTGGAAACCCGTCGCACAAACATCTGGTATCTGATGCTGCACATTGGCGGGCCAAATGACCTGTGCGTGGCCTGTGCATGTGGGCTAATCTGGGCTTTCTCCCAGTATACGTAGCACCTGGGTTTTAAGAGTAAGCGTTAAAAGAAGGCAAGGCACAAGTTCAAGGAATTCTTATCTAGCCTCTGAAGGCATGTGGCATCACTGCCATTATACTCTATTGACTGAGATAATCACAAAGTTCTGCCCAGCTTGGTTCTACAAGTATTTCTTTGGGGGTTCAGAATAAGAAGACAGAAAGCTTCTTCCTATGCACCTGTTATTCTGAGAGGATGTTTCATGGTGCAAACAAAGGAAAATTCAGGGATATTGTCCAATTTCCCAGGAAACAAAAAAGAGACCATCAAGAAGGAGACATTTGGGGCACCTGGGTGGCCCAGTGGGTTAAAGCCTCTGCCTTTGGCTCAGGTCATGGTCTCAGGGTCTTGGGATCAAGGCCCGCGTTGGGCTCTCTGCTCAGCAGGGAGCCTGCTTCCTCCTCTCTCTCTGCCTGCCTCTCTGGCTACTTGTGACCTCTCTCTGTCAAATAAATAAATAAAATCTTTAAAAAAA